>JANBXA010000734.1:49177500-49535000 GCA_030556225.1 Cricetiscus sungorus
CCAGCTTATGCTTTGCCTGGAACCCCTCTGCCTTCTCTGCCTCTCAGTCCATATGGTGCTGCCTTGAGACTCTGCCTATAACAGAGAAGGGCAAATAGGATCCACGTCCCAAATCTACTCTGAGGGCTGACACAGTCTTAATGGAAGGCTACACCTGTTCTGTGGAAGAGTAATGCCAACACCAGCTCAGAAGAGAGCTGAGCTTGCCTTTCATAAGACATGTTTTATGGATTTCATTTTCTGGCTGGCCTCTGCTGCCTCTCTGCTTGGCTATCTTTGTGTATTTTTGACAGTTATTCTTATGAATAAATGGATTGTTTGATCATTCCTGGAATTTCTTCTCAGTGACCAACATATAAAAGAAAAAATTTAAGTAAAAATGTTAAGCCCGCAGATCGCTTTTTACAAAAGGCCTTTAAAAACACACTCCTCACACAGTTCCTTGACTGATATGTTTACTATTTATCATATCTTACATATGTAGCTACAAGCTCCCCACACTCCCATCTTATAAACTTCAGCCACTTCCCAATCTCAGCACAATAGACATTTGTAAAGGGGTAATCATTTGGTGCAGGCAGCTGTCCAATACATAGATAGATGTTTAGTGACCTTGACCACTTTTATGCTACAGGTGTCATCACTGTACCCCACCCCAGTTGATCTGTAGATGGTAAACTTGTGCCTTATTCAGAACCACTGACAGCATTAGGCAGACATGTAATGGATTCCTAGAATGCAAAAAGAAAAGGAGAGGTGGGAGGCAGAATGCTGCCAAGTATAGCACAGAAATCTCACTTTGATGGGGAAATGTCAGAGAGTGTAACAATTGACCGAGATTTAAACTGAGAACCTTTGTGGTCAAAAATAACTCCCTGTTTGTAACTCACCCTAGTCTTCTCACTCAGCCTGAAGTTTCTCAATTGATCGTTTGAAGCTAATAAATGCAAAATCCAGTCTCCTGTAAAAGACTGCCTAGCTCCCAGGACACTGTCTGCATTCACTGCTGTGAACACTGCTCTTGCACAGGAGATGCATGGAGAAGGGGCTTCAGCCTCTATCGATGAAGATGTCTGAGAAGAGAGTTGGCACTGAGAGAAAACCTGAAACTCGAGGTCTTCTCTGCCTCTGAGCAAGTTTGCATAACATACAAGTCTGCACAAGAACTTTCGAAGCCTGATGTATCCTCTACTGTGAAATGGATCAAAAGTGAATTCCAGGATCTGGCTAGTTTTCCTGAAACGTCATGGCCTTAAGATAACACACTCTCTACTTGCCCAGAACTCCTGTACACTGAAGCACTGCTGTAGACTGGTAAGGTTCGAGATTTTCTTCAGGCTCTCACTGGTTGCCCATTTCCCAGTAAGGAAAAACTTCAGCTGAGACAACAGGTGCCTAGAAACTCACTGTTCGGGCTACTCATGTTGACCAGCCACACTATGTCATTGTCCTCTGTCTTCAGGACCACTGGGTACACAACCATCTTTCTGCTCTCTCTCTCTCCCTATACCTCTCTGACTTTATCCTTTTGGTGATGCTCCGGATACACAGGGTGCCATGCAGGGCCTTGCACATGTTAGGAGCTATATCCCAGGGTCTTGCACATGCAAGGAGGATGCACTCTTCTACAGAGCTATATCTCAGCTATACTAGTTTCATCTCTTGCTGTGATAAAATACCCTGACAAAAGCAACATGGGGGAGGAAAGGTCTTACTTGGATTACAATTTCAAGGAAGTTATAGTGGGAACATAAAGTGTCACATCCACAGTTCAGAGTGGAGAGAGACGCATGTGGGTTCACTCTGCTTATTCTGCATGTGCTCAGCTAGCTTCCTTCTCTCTTAAATGGTTCAAGACCCAAACCACAAAATGGTAGGTCTCCCACACAATCAACAACTAAAACAATTCTTCCACAGACTTGCACACAGGCCAACCTAATAAAGACAATTCCTTAATGAAACTCTCTTCCAAGGTAGTCCTAGGTGGTTGCAAGATGAATTTTTTTCTCCTTAAACATCACATTACTTTTCAATAACTTTTATTATTTTTTATTTATGTGTGTATATGTGTGGGTGGATGTTATACGTGTTCAGATGCCCAAGGCAACTAAAAGAGGGTATCAGAACTCCTGGAGCTCAATTTACAGGGGATTTTGAGCTGCCTGGCATGGGTTCTGGGAACAGAATTTGGTCCTTCAGAAAAGGAGTAAGCACTCCTAATCTCTGAGCCACATCTTTAGACCTTGCTGAAAGTTAACACTTGAAACTATCAGCCTTCCTACTGACTTTTATTTAAAAAAAAAAAAAGGCATTTTACTACATTGCTTTATTTAATGGGGGGAGGGTGTATGCCACATGTTCATGTGGTGGTCAGAGAACATTATGTGGATCCCTAGGATTAAACCCAGGTCAGCAGACTTGGCACAAAAATGTCTTTAACTGCTGAACCATCTTGCCAACACTCACAGCCTTTTATTACTGATATATGTATGGAGTAAAAACTAAATAGAGAGAGCTACTTGCACAACAGTGCAATGAGAATCTCCAAAATTGTCCATAAGAAGTCTCTATTACAGTAATGGCCACAATAGAAAAAAGGGGAAAGAAAGTTAAGAAGCCAGTAAGCCAGTAAGCGTGCTTCAGAAAGGGAAAGGGAAGAGGCCTTCAAGAGAAATCAGGGTAGTAGAAACCTTGTGATATGAAAACAGAAGGAGGATATTAGGATTCATGTAATAATGGCTTAACAAAGCTAAAGATGGATTAAAAAGCTTTATAAAAACCCACTACTTTGTTAACTAATTTTAAAATATATTTTAAAGGAGTTTGAACAGAGGTATCCTACATGGGTAGACATGCTGTTCTCAAAACAAATGGATTATGACCAGACATGGGATACCTCACTACCAGCTACTGGTCAGGAAGGCCCTAGAGGCTCCCAAAACAGCATGGGCTATTGTCATTTCTCTTGGATGTCCACCATAACTAGGTGGTAAGACCCTATTGCTGAAGATAAAACACATTTTGATTGCAGGACATAGAGAAATTAGTCTGGAGCTGACCTGAAATCATCCACATTACTGGATAGCTTTCACAGTGCCAGAGGTGCTGTGCAAGATGCTGGGAAAGGAAGGCAATTAGTGATATTACACAATGCTGGACTCTGCATGCTACAATACCAACCTGCCAAGCAAGACGTGTCCATAGTGGTATGAAAGTTACTGTGATAACCAGATAGTTTTAGGAGGGATTTGAGACCTCCATGGAAGGGATTTCAAGGTTGACACTATAAACCTGGTCAAAAGCCCACAGCTAGTGAGATCACAGGCTCTAGCAGGGCAACCTACTATTGTTGTTTTGGTAAATGATCATATTGAAAAACTGCCTTCTAAACATTTAAGTTTATATCTATACAGCCATGCTGCTCTCTGGCTTGGTCATAGACCTTTGTTGCTCTCACAACTTTGCAGCAGTCATCAATTAATACAGAGACTCACAACTGGCCAAAATACTGAGAATTAGTGACTGTTGGGTGTTTATATCCCTAGATGGGACATCTATAACAACTGTCCCGGCCCAAGGTTCAGGGAACTTCATAGATAAGAAGGCAAAAGGAATGTAAGAGCCAGAGGATGGCTCTGAGCACTGTGAAATCCTGTCTTCTGGACATGAGAAGGCCATTGCATTCATGAACTGTGGCTGTGGTAGTTACCTGCAGAAATCCTCATGAGACCAAGCTAGTCAAGAATCCAGCACAGATAGGAGATGGGCTCTTGAGACCTCGTTTCTAGCTAAGGACGTATTATTGAAGTGGATTCACTTTTCTTTGGAGGAATAACTACTGGTAGCTTACCCATGCTTCCATGGGTTGCCCTACATTATGCACATATAGGCAGCAATCACGGTTATAGGGAGGAAGAAAAGCAGGAGGAAGGAGAAGGAGTTAGAGGAAGATGGCATGAAGTTGTAAGAAGAATGTATGGAGAGGTCCTGGGGGAGTTGGAGGGGATGAGTAGTGATGGACCTGATCAAAATATATTGCATACATTTATAGAATTCTCAAAGAACAAATAAAAACATTTTTAATGAGTTGAGAATTTAAATCTTTCAGAACCATGTTAAAGACTTGTTAAGATGCAAGGAATATTTATTCATGAAGAGTGTCTAGATATGTATGAAAATCAGTGATCCCTGTGGTTTCAAATGTGCCCTGTCCATTCTCCCCATTGCTGTGGTAGACTTTCTGAGAAGCTTCTGTGGATAGTAACACCATAGCAGCCACTGGAGACCACAGAACAGGCTTGAAACACTCTAAAACTCCACAGAGTTTCCCCCATTTGGCGTCAGGAACTCACAGGGCTTCTTTGTATTTGGCCTGATTCATGAGTAACTCATTGAGAAAAAAACCAATTCCCAGGATATTCATCAAAAACAGTCAGCAGAAATTGCTTAAACTGAGTCAAAGAGGAAGATGGCTTAAACATCTGGGAATACATTGCCAGAGGGAGCTTTCAAAGTCTACAAGGTGTTCTGGAATTTGAGAGGGCTACAACTAGATGCAGGGCTGTGGGCATCTCTTGGAGATGTCTAAGAGGATCTTAATCCCCCACTTCTGGTGGTCTGTGAGACTCTGAGCCAACAGACAAGGAGTGCTATGACAGAGCTGCAAAGCCCAAGCACTGAGTGTGTGCCCTGATACATATTCAGGACATCTTGACAAAGGATTGAAGACCTACTACCCAAAGAATTCAAGGAAACTGGGCCCAGTCAATCATACATCTGAAATGGACACTTAGAAACTGCTGTTCCTAAAAAGCATGCACTCCTCATGTGGGTCTATGAGGTAATAGGAGGAGAGTGGGCATCCCTTCCTTCATGTTGACTCTGTCTCCTTTGCTTTGGCTAATGATGAAGAGAAAAGTCATTGTCCTTGACTGTCCCTCTTGAGTCACCTTGAATTCCCAGAACAGCAGAACCTTGTAGGACAGACCAAACCAATTGTAGAGCAAGTGTCCCTGATGGTGATGCTGTAACCTGGAAAAGCAGTAATCATCTCCTAAGAAACACCTTCCCCCAATCGAGTGGTTAGGACTTCTTCAGATCACCTTGCAGGTGATCACAGCTACATTAATTTACAACTTGATTATAAATAACTCTTGTTTCCGGTTCCTACGCATCCTCTGTTTAAAACAATAGCTCATACCAATACCCCAAAGACTGATTTTGGGTCATAGGGCCCCTTTATCTGCTTCTCTTTCATGGCTGCATTGAATTAATCTCTTCCCTCTGCTTGTCACCATTACTCATCTCTTCAATTAATGTAATAGTAATAGAGTGCAAAACCTAGCCTGTTGGGAGGGAGGTACCAGAGACCCAGCTTTTGCCCTAAAATTTCAGTAATAAAGTTGGACATTACGCTAGCTCAATGGTGATTTCATTGTCACATAGAAAAAAAAATATATCAAGTGTGCATGGTTAATCCTGGAAGTTATTCTTCAAAAAGCAATATTTTCAACATGTAGTACAATGGCAACTTAAGGGCTACATGGCAAAAAAGAATGAAGTTAAGCCCCATCTCATATCATCTCATATCATATATAAAACTGCACTCACAATGGGTCACAGATCTAAATGTAACAACTCAAAGATAAAATTCTTAGAACATTCTGGTGCTTAATTTTGGGTGTCACCTTGCTGGACTAAGTAAGAGACACCTAAATATCTGATATAATTTCTGGGTATGACTGTAAGTTTATCTCCAGGGTATATGGGTCAGCAAAATGTACAAAATTATGTCTTTTATCTACAGATGGATACTCTCATTCATTCTCTCCCCCTCTTCCTGTGTGCTTTCCCTGCATCATGAACGTTACATTGGTAAATGTTCATGTGTTCTTTAAACTTGTTGAGTGCAGACACTGAGAGATTGTCCTAGATTCCATCATGCTTATTTCAAGTATCCCCTAAGACTACTTACCTTGAGTTGAGCTCTTCTCCCTCTGTGTCATGAGTAACTGTCCTCCAAGCCAAGCACCTACAACCTTGGGAAGTTCAGCTGTGCCCCCCCCCTCTTACAACAAGCTAGGTTTGTTGGTGGCTTACAACCCCTCGCATAGAGACACAGAGTATGGTACAAGAGTCTATCTATCCTACTAGCAACCTTGAATGTGGCCTGGAGGAGGAGCTAGTGTAGAGTAAGGGCTCTATCCATGTGACTACATAGAAGCCCTCAGCCTTGCTGGGTAAGGCTTTCCAGGTGTGGACAGTCAGGGAAGAAATATTCACTCCCCTGTATGTAACCTCTAACTAACTTAGGCTTATAAGAAAGCCCAATAAACTCATTGTTAGCCCAGAGTGAACTTTGATGAAATGGGGTGTCTCTGTCATTAGAACCTCAGAAGAAGGGGTAGACATTGCTTTGTTTGTCCCCCAGAGAAGGAATTTTAGCAACACCCTGAGGCTCTGTAATGGAGAGAGAGAAGAGAGAGAGAGAGAGAGAGAGAGAGAGAGAGAGAGAGAGAGAGAGAGAGAGAGAGAGAGAGCAGAACAGCAAACACAGCCTGTGCTGGTACTGCTCGAGTTGACACAAACTAGAGTCACTTGGGAAAAGGAAACCTTGATTGAGTAATCGTTTTTTATTAGAGTAGCTCAAGGGCATGTTTGGAAAGAATGGAAACATTCTTTAGTTGATGTGAGAGGGTCCAGTCTGCCGTGGGTAGTGCCACACCTGCACTGGTGGTCCTGGTTGTACAAAGAAGCAAGCTGGGCAAGCCATGAGAAATAAGCTAAAAAACAGCACCCTGCATGCTCCCGACTTGCCTCAACAAAACCTGTTCCTTCCTAAGGTTTTGGTTGTGGGTGGTTTTCACAATAGGAAGCAAACCAAGACACAGCCCAAGAGTAAAAACATTGTGTCCTGGAGAACAGCTAACAGATGAGCTATTTCCAATCATGGGAAAGTGAAGGCAGGAGCTCATCCACAAAGAGAATGCTCTGTTCTGCCTGGAACTCCAGCAGAAACTACAGCAGGAGGGTTTCAAGGCTTCCCCGGGAATTTCTGCTGGATGACTGTAAGTACCAGGTTTGATGACTTTACCTTTCTGCTGCTCCACTGTTCCCTTACTTGGGAGCCTCATCAGAGGAATCACAGCTGCACCTGAGACTCTCAATCAGAACTCAGGCTGCACCTGAGACTCTCAATCAGAACTCAGCCAGGCTGCTTCAGTTGGGGTTTCTCCAGCAGATGATTGGCTGACACTACCTTTTGTTAGCACTCTATGTTGGGCTACTAAGGTAGTCTCTGCTGGATGGTGTGAGCACCCTAGTTGCTGTCTATCTGCTGCTTCTTTTGTTGCTGTTTGTTCTTTTACTTTTGCCTATAGTGTGTTTAATAAACTCACTAATTCAAAACTGAAGCACAGCTGTGTAGGCCATTGGCAGGATAGTACAGACCACTATCTCCCTACCCCCATTGCCACAGCTGCTGACCGCCTTTCTCTCTTCCTCTCTTGGCCTACTGGACCAAGATACTCTTATTAGCTGACTCTTTAACATTGAGACCCCAGGCTCTGCAGCCTTTTGACCTAAAAACTTATGCCAGAAGTTCTCTGGGCCCTTAAGCCTTTGCCTCAGACTTAGAATTCACACACACACACACACACACACACACACACACACACACACACACACCCCTAGTTCGAAGACCTTTGGACTTGGACTGCACCATAATACCAACATCCCATGTTCTCTATCTACCAGATGTGCCAAGACAAAAAAGATAACATATACTTGATGATACCACACATACATAACTCTAGAAGATGCAAACTAATCTAGGAGACAGTTTAAGGACTTATTTAAAAGGTAAGAATATGGCTACCACACAGCCTGCTATCCATCCCCCAAAATAAAAACTTACACAGATATTTTATAACATTTTCCATTGTAGTTTTATTTGTAATAACCCAAAGGCTTATCAAGAGGTAAAAAGATAAACAAATGGAATATATCCATGCAATGGTAAGCTATTCAGCAATAAAAAGGATGGGCATTCAATACACACAGCAATATGGAGATAATTATATTACATGAAAGGAACCAGGCATAAGCAGTAATGACTATAGGATTCCCTTTATATTGAATCCTAGAAAGTGTAAGCTAATCTATAGTAGCAGTAAGTCAGTAGTCACGTGAGCTGCAAGGGTTCCTCATGCCCTACTTAATCTGCTGATCCACACTGGAAATGAATCTTTCACTATTTTAAGCCAATGAATGTTGGGATAATTTTTTGCTCAACTATATAAACTGGAGCTATTCTGCCCCTCAGTGGAGCCTATAAATCAAGTGCAATGGTAGGGTTAGTCTTCCACTGTGAAAACTGATGCCTTCATCCTCCCACTCCATCACACAGCTCAGTGCTGCTGAGAACAATCCTCAAATCCCCATGCCTTCCCAACTCCTTCTATCACAATGTACTATATCCAGCATATTACCCTTGGATTCTTCTGAGAACTGAACAGGTGCTCACCCTGCTTCAGAGTGGAAGTTCGTCATCTAAAGAATTAGTTTGCGCCCACTGAAGAATTTGGCCATATTTTAAATAGGACCATCTTAAGACACACACCGTGTCCCAGAAGTGAATTAAAGCTGGGAAATTAGAAGGAGGCAGGTCAGCCTTTGATTAGATTACCTTTGATACAGTCCTACAGCAATAACCAGACAGCAAGATAATTTTATATAGTATGTTTTATTTCTCCAGTTGTTTTAAAGCAGAAATTCTGTACCATGGATGGATGGATGGATGGATGGATGGATGGATGGATGGATGGATGGATGGATGGATGGACGGACGGACAGACAGACATAGGTTGCTGTGTTTGATTAAGCATCCACTGCGTTACAATACAACTTCAAACAGTCTATCAACAGCACAGCAGAAGTTCTGCCTCCATAAATAGCTTTAACCATGAGAATTTTGCAAACAAGGGAACTGACATAGTAAATTTTCCTGTTGCCAAATAGTGTCCATGCAGGTCTCAAAAGATAGCTTTCTCAAGAAGGGAATCAGAGCTAATGATACACAGTGCACACTGAGTTCTTTGTAGATTCTTGCAATATCATCATTACCACTCCCTCCACAATAAAACATGCTCATGTATGCCTGGATGTTGCCATATATATATATATGTGTGTGTGTGTGTGTGTGTGTGTGTCTGTGTGTCTGTGTGCCTGTGTGTCTGTGTGTATGTATGTATATATATGTACATACAAGTTCATGTGTGTATGTGTGGGTCCATGTGGTAAGTATACACATGTTGGGTATATAGTGTATGTCTTACATTTCTATTGCAGTGACAAAACTCCATGACCGAGGTGACTTATAAATGAAAAGTGTTCCTTGGGCTTATAGTTTCAGAGGATTACAATCCATGATAATGGATCAAAGACATAGCAGCAGGAACACAGGAATCAGAGAGAGAGCACTGGGGATGGCATGAGAGTTTTGAAACCTCAAAGCCCACACCCAGTGACATACCTCTTCAACAAGGCCACACCTTTGAATCCTTCCCAAACAGTTACACCAATGGGGGACCAAATATTCAAACATATGAGCCTATGGGGCATTCTCATTCAAAGCCTAACAGTGTATATGCACTACATATAGGGATATGTGATGTATGTATAATTTCATGTTGGGGGTATGCACATGCATATGGAGGCCAAATGTTGAGATCAGGTTCCTTCATTCTAAATCACCCTCAATCTTATTTTCTGACACTGAACCTGGAACTAGACATCTGGCTAGCCTAGCTGACCAGCAAACCCCAGGATCCTCTTTTGTTCATCTCCCTAGTTCTGGGTTACAGACATGCATTATCATACCTGCGTCTTTGCATAGGTGGTAGGACCTGAATTTGGGTTCTGGTGCTTGTACAGCAAGCTCTTTACCCAGTGAGTCAATTCCTTAGCCCCATCCTTGGGCTTTTTGACCAGACATCTACTGCTGAACTTCGAAGTCTAAATAGAGGTGTTATTGAAAATCACAAATACTCCTCCACATGCATGAAAAAGAAAAAGTTAAATTGCCTGGAACTGTTAGTGAATGTCTCAGTATTTTTCACACTTTTTTAAAAACACATTTTTACCAAGAGTATAAGTCACTTTCACATATCTCTGACTACATTAGTTGCCATGGTTTTCTAGCTTTCACTACTTCTGAAATAAACAACCCATTAGATTTATGTCACTGTTAATTTGTCTTTTTGTACAATGTGGATGGGTGGTTTATGGCCTAAAAACCAGTATGAGTTATCCTAAGAATCCCGTAGAGAAGAGCTGGGGCAGTGATGTCTTAACAGTATGTAGAACAAGTTCACTTCTATTTGGTAGGCAGGGTCTCGTGAAAAGGTAAGAAGGTAAGTATTCTTTCTAAGTAACATGTGCCACTTATTAAAGATAGTTGGTGCTATTAATTGTTTGTAAATTTTACTGTTGTCTTATGTTCAAGTCCCTTTTTTTCACAGATAATATAAAAATAAAAATTAGCCAAATGTGCCTCCTTCAAACCCACAAATTCTGAATCAAGAGCATATTCTCTTTCAATGTTATGGACAACAGCTGCCCAAAATCTTCTTGCAGAAACCTACACACACACACACACACACACACACACACACACACACACACACCACCTCCCTCCATTTCTAACACAAGCCTGACATGTAATTCTTGCCAGATTCTTAAGGCAGATGTTCCACTTATCCATCTTTATAACACCAACACCCACATCAAGGTAGGTATGTAGACAAGTATTTTCTCTTAATATGTAATAGGTTAATATAAAGTTTCCACACCTGAGCATATAAAGATTGTAAATATGTTGGAGTAAATGAAACTAAAATATTTGTCAGATGAATAATAATCACACCATTGTTGTTTTTTCAGTGTGTGGTGATCAAAAAGAGAAATTTAAAAGGTATGAAAAGGGAAGAACCAAAAAAGCTATTCTCTATTCAATTTTATATGAGGAAGAAGAGGAATATGCAAAAGCTATTAATAACCATTTTTCAAGTTATGTTTATCAGACAAAATGTTGTCTATGACTTTTTAACTCCACTCCCAGTAGAAGGGAATGTCCGAGTGTTGCTAAGTGATCCTCTGCTCAGAACACTCACTGCCCACACCCAATCCTTGTTTTCACACTCCACATGGAAAGTGTATTAGTTGCTTTCTTCATGCTCTGACAAATCACCTAACAGGAAGCAGCTTAAGGGAAGAAGGGCTTATTTTGGCTCACAGTTTTAGGAGATAGTTCATGATAATGAAGAAAGCATGTCTGGGCCACATTGGGTCCACAGTCAGGATGAAGAACTATGGATGCCATTGCTTGGGTCCCTCCTCTTTTTATAGTTCAGGACCCCAGCCCATAGAATGGTTCTGCCCACACTAAGGGTGAGTCTTCCCATCTCAATCAACCTAATGTAGAAATCTCATCCTAGAAAGACCCAGAGATTTGTTTCCATGGTGCTTCTAAATCCAAGTTGACAATCGAAATAAACTACAACAATTTGCAAACAACTCTTCCAGAATATGGTCCTTGCTCCATGCAATGTGCTATAAGGCACCAGAGATTTCAGTTGTCAAAGCCCTTACTACATTACACATTAATATCTGCTTAATTTTCTGTAGCCCTGATTAAGTTAAATTCCATGAAGGCAGAGATGCACTTGGCCAGGTCAGATGAGTGGCTGCTCCAGGAGACATGCCATGAATGTTCTACACACACTTATTTACCTGTCAGCCAGCCCCCACCCCCACCCCACCCTGAGCTCATTTGAAGAGCTTCAGCAAAAGGTGAAGTAGTATAACACTGAGTACCAAACTGCTAGACAGTACAGTTAGACCAAATAATAATAATAATAATAATAATAATAATAATAATAATAATAATAGATGAGCATGCAAGCTCAGGTGCTTGCGCGCACACACACACACACACACACACACACACACACACACACACACACACATACACACACACAGATAAACACAAAATCTCTTCACTAAGTATTTAACCCAGAGTCATAGACCCTGTCTATTGTGTATGGAAGAAAAGTCACTGGAACTCAACAAGAGGACACAGAAAAGAATAAAAGTAAGGAGATGACACAATTTTTATTCCTACCATTTGTTTCCCACCCCCATGATACATTTTAATAGAGTTACTAACAGAAAAAAGCAGCTGCCTGACTTTCCTCTCCCTCTTCTGCCTTCTGCCTTCTAGGCTCCTCAAGAGGAGCTAACAATAGCCAGAAGAATAATGAAGAAAGGGCATGACTAATCCCTGCTTCAGCTTTCAGATGTCAGTTTCTGACACAGGATCAGAGTCATGCCCGAGGCTTGAACAACCCAGGGAGCCAGTATCCGGGCTCTGTAGCTCCAATCCTAGGCCCCCTGCATGCATCTCCACCTAAGAATGGGCCTGTTATGGTACGTGAGGTTTCACATCCGTCAGCATCACTGGGTGTCAACATACCTGGACAGCTGCGGAGTGTGACTCTGGGCTGCCAAGTCACTACTGGGATGCAGAAAGACAGACAGTGTTACACTTTTCAATGGAAATGCTCTTGTTTGATCTGTATCAGCAAAGACTGCTTTTTCTACAGGCTTGTCACTGCACGTGATGCCTCTATTACACACACAGCCTCTGGCAACATGGACAAGGCTGAACCTTTGCCCAAAACCAAGAGATGCCAAAGCAGATCAAAATATGAAGTAGTGCTTTAGTTGATACAGAGGTGTTTACTACACAAATGTCTAACTTGATACTTCTATCAGTAATTTCCACCTGTGCAGAAAAGCTAAACGGATACTACCGTTTTCTTCCTTATCCCCATCCTCATCTCTGATCACCAGAAGTATTTTCCCCACCCCAAACCCACCCTGGTCCCACTACTTCAAAGTGCAGATGAGTATGGATACCTGCAGAGAGGTGTTGCAAGCACTGCACTACACCTCCCATTTCCAAGCCAAACCCAGAGAAAGCACCACTCCCCTGACAAATGCTTGCATTGGGGTACTCCCAGCTACCCCCAGGTGCTTCATATACACACTCAGTTGGAGAGTGACACTTTCCAATTGAAAGCAGCTGCTGCGCTGAGCACCCCTAGGAAGAGTATCTCTGCTAAAAGCCAACATTTTGTGGTCATTCCCACAGACTTAAAAGCACGCACAAAGAGACAGCCTTCCAAATAGCAGGGCTTCCCACTGCAGATCTCGGGAAGTCATGATGGAGCCTAGGCTACCTGCAATTCTTATGTCTTTATTCAGCACAGTTGTAGAGAAAGCCTTTTGTTACAAACATCAGGTCCCTTTCTTAAAGCACAGGTGAGAAACTTAGGATAGAGTAAGTTGCTTAGCTCTTGCCAAGAATATAAGTGTGCTTCTCTCTCTAAGAAGAAAAACACCAGTGGGTGGCCACCAACGCTTCCACCTGGCATGAATTTACATTTGGGGACAGGTGGAGAAAGGACTACTGTTAGACCCTATTGAATTCACACATTCGAAGCTATGAAAAGCAGGGCTCATAATGGACCTTGTTAAGACTAATTCAGCCTCATGAAGAGTAGCATGTCTTATTCTAAAAGGTAATTCAGGTTCTCTGTAGAAATTTATACAAACATAAGAAAAAAGGAAAAGCTATTCCCCCAACGCAGTTACCTCTATCCCTCCCTGTTCCTCTCTGTCAGGAAGTACAGTAGTGTGTGTGTGTGTGTGTGTGTGTGTGGTGTGTGTGTGTGTGTGTGTGTGTTTTCAAGTTGTGAGAACTATTTTTTAACTGGCACTTAAATTATTAAAGCTGCTCTGAGTTGATATTGTGTGCATTTTTTAATATAAAAATAGCATTTTTGAGTAGACCTTTGTTATATTGCCACCTTTAATCTTCACAAGGACTTAGTTAGTTGCTAGTTAGTTAGTTATATTATGTGTGTAGTGTATATGTATGGATGTGTACATACCCTAGTGTATATGTGGAGGGTGGAGAACCATCTTTCAAGTGCCCGTTTTTTTCCTGCAGGATCCAGGATCAAGCTCAGGTCATCAGGCTTGGCAGCATGTACCTCCCGAGTCATCTCACCAGCTCCCCCCCCCGGGCTATTTGAGCTATTAGATTTATTACTAATAGATCCACTATTACATTTTATCATTTTATAAATGAAGAAACAGAGATGTAAGGTGATAGATGCTCATCTTCTGCTTCTCCCTTCCTTATCTTCCCATTCATTGCCCTCCCTCCATTCAAACAGAGCAAATTAGCCTCAGCCTGGGCACTGTGAAAACAGCCCTGGAGGGAAGGGGGCATCATGTAGGGCTCCCTCTACAAAGGCAGAGCAGTTATGCCTAATTACCACTTCTTGCTGCCTGTTACCCACTGCCCTGCCTATATCAGTGTTGAACCTGGGTCAAGTTCACGGCCATCTCTGAGTTTCACTGGGACCAGAAATCACATTAACTACACTTTCTCTTCATTTGGGAGTCATTGGTCTTCTTTCCTGCATTTTGTCTCTCATGAATTCTTTTCTTCCCATTTCTCTTCTCCCCTAGTCTGTTTCTCGTGTATGCTTGTCTCTGTAACAGACTGTTTGTTCTCCTTTCTTCTTCAACTCCCTTTGTCCACTACACCTCGGTCCCCATCTCACCCCAGTCTCCTCCAATAATGAACCATTTCTCAGCTTCATTTTCAGTAGGTACCACATGGGTATAATATGTCCTCTCTTTACCTTCATCTAAGATGCTCATTAGAAGTTATCCCTGGCATGTAGAAAAGCCAGTGATACCCAAACTGACAAATAAATCCCCACTCTGCATGAGGGGATGGTGAAAAACCACCCCATCTGGAAGAATCTGCTAGCTACTGCTGACACACGAAAGCACGCATGCCCCAAACCAAGTTAAAGCCATCTTTCTGGCTTTCAATCTGTATACATTCTTCCACCATGACTCCTAGCTCTCATTTATCCCCAATGTAACAGAGACTAATATTATGTTGCTATGCTAAAAGGTCTCTCATAGGGCCTCTCAGGCAGTGTTTAGTTTCACCACATGGGTTATATTCCACAAATGCAAATACAAGCAATGTGTGCAAAGAGATTGCAGAGCACCGCACCCTACAGGTACCATCTGGTGCCAGATCTGCTTAGCTTTTAACAAAAGCCCAGATGTTCCAGAGAGACTCCATGGCAGTCCAACCTGCTACCCAGAAACAAGGCTGTCTTGTTTCACTTATTACAATTGAAATTTAGGGGTTAGGACATTGTTTAGAGAGTGAGAGATGTTGGGGACCAAAATTCAATTCTTTTTTTCTTCTAGGGTGTCCCTCCACCAAGGCTTTGGGGGCTCTTTCAGTATATTGCATTCCCCATGTCCTTTCTTTCTCTCTCTCTCTCTCTCTCTCTCTCTCTCTCTCTCTCTCTCTCTCTCTCTCTCTCTCTCTCTCTATTAATAATACAATTTAAAAATTTTACATGTCAATCCCAGTTCCCCATGTCTTTTCTTATGTTTTTCTGCACCCTGGCTGATCCCTAATTTTAGACACACGGAAATGTAAATTCAAAATCCCGATGATTTTCAAAATGTAGCCGCTAATACTGATTATTAATTCTAGCTGACAACTTGACTGTAATAGGAATGCTTAAAAACATGGGAAAGCAGGATTTGGCATGTGTGAGTGCATTTTCAGAGGTTAGCATGTAAGTCTGTGTGCACTAGAGAGGGAAGGCCTGCCTTCAGTGTCTGTGGAAACCATCTAGAAAGCTGGGACTGCAGACAGAATAAATACAGAAGCAGATTTGGTCCTCCTCCCAACCCTCCTGAGAGCTAGTACATAGACTCCTCCTGCCTTGGACTTCAAGCTAAAGATTCCAGGACTGTTGACTTTCACTGGGTCCTCAGACTTTCAGCTTCAAACTGAGTTGTATCAGATTCCCTGCTTTTGAGGTCTGGCAACTTGAACTGAGGCACACTACCACACCACGGGGGCTCCAGCATGCAGATAATCTGTGGTGGGACTTACCAGATGCCAGATTGTATGAACCTATCCCTCTCACATCCCCTCTCATCTATTGTTTCTGTCTCTTTGGAGAACCCTGACTAATATGCTAATAGATAGGAACAGAGTATTATTTATAGTGAGATTTTGAAAAAGCAATCCTTATTTTTACCACAACAGGAACTTGTAAGAGGACCAGATGGCCCCTTGTGAGACTGGTCTAGGCTTGGTGCTTCCCAGCCATGGGTGGTTGGCAATATCACCTGAAAATGGAGAATAAGACAAGGCTACTACATGCTATGGGCTTCCCACAAAGTTTAGTCTCCAGATGCTATCTACAATCCAGACCTGTGCACCAATGGCAACACAAACATCAGTATTGTGGTGAAATGTAGCATCAATCGTAAATTGTGGATTTGCCTCTTACAACCTCTAACTCAAGACAATGACAGTGACAATTCTGAGCTATTCAGGGCATCTGAATCATCTGAAGAATTTCAGATGATTTTTCTCAAGGATGAAAGCAACAGGCAAACTATTTCAGGATGCAAATATCTCACTTAAGTCTGAGCACACAGGGTGAAGGCAAAGCCTACAGAGAAATCAAAAGAATTGTTGATTTGGGAAGATCTCAAACAGGGAGGAGTAAGAAGCAATGTGTTAAACAGCCAGCACCAGCCGTAAAAATAGGCAAACCATAAATTCTTCCAAATGTAGGTCTCCTGAAACGGCAGAGATAGAAATCTTCCTAAAATCCTCATACATGTAAAGTCACTCAAATAAATCCTTCTTAGGGGACTGGATGAATGGAGGAAAAGCATTTGCAGGCTAAAAGCCCATAACACAGAGGTTGCCTCCTGACAGGGTACTTGTTAAGAGAATCCATTTGCAGCTCCAATATTCAGGGTCAGTAATTTCTCAGAAAAAGGTTAATGGAAACAAAACAGAATTCAGGTCACTTTTTTTTCAACCACTATGCAGAAATGTAGGCCAAAATACACCCTGTTGGCATATCCTCAGGTGAAAGACTGAAAATTTCTTGAGATATTCTTTCTTGTGTTGGCAATGGATACAGTGGAGGTGAGAGGCAGTCTGGTGGGGAAGGACCTTTGTTTGTGAGATTAAGCAGATGGACTCATTCGCTTCTAGTGTCTTCTTGCCTGGTTTGCAATTGTTTTGTGTTTGAGGAAGAAAGCTTGGGTGTGAATAAACCAAGGGGGCAGGCAGGACTTTCTCAGGTCAGATTCCAGCCCCAAATGCTGTTCATAACACTACATATGCATGTCACAGACTGACAGACACTGGGGGCAAATCTAAGGATGGAAACATCAAACCTGATGGTTGTGTTCTGACTTTCCTTGGAAAGGAAAACTGCTCTGGGCTTTGTAAAGGCTTGGGACAGTAAGACCTGGCTGAAGCTTCATGGTCCAGAGAAGCCATGGTCACTAGAGCTCAGGATGCAGTGGAGAACCAAGCAAGGTGGTAAGAGAGAGACTAGAAGTACCACAGGACATTGAAGCTTTGGAGGCATGGAACAGAGCTAAAGAGAAAGCATGAGGCTGGGGTGAGTCTTTCCATAAGGAAATGACAAAGTGAGCTACTTAACTTACTTTTGCAAAACACACCAGAGTGCTTAACAGAGTCTACACAGATGTCAACTTGGGTCAACCACAGCAGCTACCATGTGTCATTTGGCTAAAGGTGCTGATAGTGCAGGGTGAGCCTGGATGGCTTTTATTGATCCAGGATCAGGACTAAATGTACAGGTGACGTGTTCTTCAGTCATCATAGCAGCCCTCTGTCTCTACCAAACCCTCAGTTAGTTAAAGAAATAATATCAAAGGCTGTGGAGATGATTCAGTAGATATAACAGTAATAATAATAATAACAATGATATAATGTCACACACCATGAGGACCTGAATTTGGATCCCTATCACACATACAAAAATTTTGGTGTGGCACATGACTATGATCTCAGCACTGAAGAGGAAGAGACAGGAGAATCCTGAGGCTTGCTGACCAGATAGTCTAGCCAACCAGTAAGCTCTGAGTTCAGTGAGGAAGCCTATCTTTAAAAATAATAAGTGGAGAAGTGATTAAGGAAGATATGTTTTGTATCTAGTCTCCATACATATGTATACACATGTATATACATGGACACACACCAATGGGGGAGGGGTGGAGAATGTTTATTAAGAGTTGATGGATTCCAAATTGTTTCTATCAATTAAACTACAGAATCAAAAAGCTATACAAGCAAAGGAGCTACTTATATCATCATGTTTACATCTTAAAGAAAGTGTTTGAGGTGCATGGTGTTCACCTGTCCCCTCTACCTGATCCCCTTTAACGAAGAACACTATGGGGTTCACACCAGCTAAAGGACTCAGCTATGTAAGAAGTATAAGTATGTTTAATATGAGGACATTGTTTGCTATATTTATACCCAATATCTTCTCCATGATTTCTGAGAGGTATAATTTCTAGTCTCAATGCTATCAGTTGTACCATTCTTTGTTTTCATGATACAAATATGGATGGGGCTGTACAAATGGTGCTGATTCCTTCACTGACTTCCAGGAAGTTTCAGGACACATTTGTTGCCCAAATCCTCCTTCTAAACTTAGTTATTTGGTTATATTTTTATCTTTATTATAGTATAAATTTTAATTTTATTCTTTGAGACAAGGTTTCTCTGTGTACCCTTGGCTGTCCTGGAACTCACTCTGTAGACCAGGCTGGCCTATAACATCTGCCTCCCAAGTACTGGGATTAAAGGTGTGGACCACCACCACCTGGCTACAGTATAAAATTTAGTACACTGTTTTATAATCTTTTGTTTAAGGCCAGGTACACATGCACACATATATACATGCATACATAGTTAAAAGGAGAAAGGCCAAATTTCAAAAACAGTATAAGCAATAAGAGTTCCATGTACACTTAATTGAAATTAGTGAAATTCTTGTCCCTAGTTAATACTACTTCTTGTTAAAATTTATAAGTAACCCAGTTTTTCTACTCCTCATTTTTATTAAGGAAATTCATTTCAACTTGCCAGAAACCTAAATTTCTTTATTCCTCAGAGAAGGAGCCAAGCTTTCTAATTTCTGTGGAACAACTTCTCCATCTATTGGCACAATTTAATATAGCAAATACTATCTTGGAATGAAATGTTCCTTTGTAACTCTGTGGAGATACGCTCTTCATCATGTCTCTCAAAAACCTCCACTGTCGGTAATTAACTGCATCTCCCAACCTTAAGCTTTTTGCCTCTGGGAGTTTACAAATCTATAACACAAAGCCAAGGAGCTACTTAGATCATCATCTCTACCTCTTAAAGAAAGCCATGCCAGATTTCCCCCAAATAAGATACAAAAGCATGAAACAGAACAGTGCATAGATTTAATCAAGAATAACTTAAAAATGAGAATCATTTTAAATTATGTCTTAAAGGCTTAGTGGAATACTGGGAGTGTCACCATGCCAATCCTCATTTTTTGGACAGGTGATACGAGACAAAACAAACTGGGATTCAAAGGGGCCATCAAGATTCAAGATGCTGCATCAGAATCTAATGTCCCATATGGAACCTGAACCAATCAGCCTCAGCACTCCACTTCCAACAACAAAGCTTCACCTTGAGGAACTCATTCCTTCTGACAAGGTAATCCTATGTTCTCTAAAGCAAAGGGCATCACCCTTGAAAAGCATCAAGCCGGAAAATGTTCTAGAAATTCCTGTGATGTCTGAGCTCTGTGACTCTCTGTGTCTGTCGTGTTATATAGGATACATATACTCTTCAGACCTGAGATTAAAATCCAGCTCTTCAGGGCTAGAGATACAGTGCAGTGATTAAGATAGCTTGCTGCTCCTGCAAAGAGGTAGAGTTCTGTTCCCAGAAGCAAAGCTAGGTGGCTTCCAGGGGATTCAATGCCCTGTTCTGGCTTCCTCTGGTACTTTCATGCATACACACCTCCCCACATACCCCCACATACAAATAAAAATAAATCTTTAAAAAAATAAATCCAAGCTGGGCATTGGTGGTGCATGCCTTTAATCACAGCACTCAGGAGGCAGACGCAAGTAAATCTCTATGAGTTCAAGGCCAGTGTGGTCTACAAATTGAGTTCCAAGACAGCTAGGGCAGTTACACAGAGAAAGAAACCCTGTCTCAAGGGAAAAAAACAAAAACAAATCCACTTTCTCCACTTATACAAAGTATGAACCTTGAACTAGCCACTTTTCCTCATGAGTTTCATTCTTTGTGTAGTAATCGTCTTGTTGTTAAGTCTGATTATATTAAAAACACTAAATAAGCACTCAGTAAATGGTAGCTTTTTACTGGGGGTTATTGTCATTATAAGAAGAAAAGGTTCTATATGATTTCCCATAATTCCCTTCTTCACTAAATCTCTGGCCTAAGAAGTCTACAAGAACCCAAAGCACTGGGAGGTTCGCAAACAGCAAGAAAGTATAAGGCTTGTCAGCAAGATTCTGAGAACAGAAGCAACAACAATTGAAAAGAAAGTCCCTTCCTTCCCAAGTCTTTCCAGCTCCCCTAAGTCCCACACACTATTGGCAGAGCCTCACCAAGAGCACCCAGAACAACAGAGAGGAGAGCAATGGGTCCTGGCCACCACAAGGCAAGGCAGAAGGCAGAAGGGTGGTTCTGCAGGGAAAGATGACAGCTTTGTTCCCATAGAAAAACCAGTAAGATATACCTGGAGACAGGGTTGAATATGTGAGGAGCTTGGAGTCATGACTCTTTCTGAACAAGAAGCTAAGAATATCAAAAGAAACAACTTCAATAACTCTTCTTGAGTCATCAGAGAAATGAGGTCTTCAGGCAAGCCATTCCACCAAAACTAGAGAGATGGATGAGAAAACTCAGAGAACTACAGCCTATGGGAGGGGGAACCAGAAACTGGCAAGCTGAAACCTCCAGGGGAAGCAGCCAAATGAGAAACCTGCACTGTCCAGGTCAGTGGCTGGAGGCTTAAGGGGCCTGGGACTGAGCTACAAGCAGCCATGGAGAGGGGGTTGTTTCAGGGAGCCCTAGCTCTTCACTGTGCTGGCCAGTGAACATACCCCATATGCTTCCAGCAAGAAGGGAAAGATAATGATTTTGAAATATGCCAAGATCTGCCCTCAAAGGAAAAGACATTATGATATTACCAGACTCCAGACTGCTTGTAGGTTATCATAACCTAACCTTTATAGAGAAGAGAAAACACACCCAAGTTCAGCTCTGTGCAACTATCCAGCCTCTATTCAATGCAGAAAAGTCCTGAGAAGCCCTGTTCAGATGCTCAGTCCAAAGGAAGAGATTACCCAAGAGAACAAAGCCTGATCATGAGACTGCAGAATGTTTACAATCACCAACACACTACCAAAGTCCTACTTACTGCAAGCTATTAACACAGTCTATCAGACTTGCTATTCAGCCAAAATGAACAAAGCATGTTATAAGTCGAATAAAATACAACTTGAAGATACAAAACAAGTAATTAAGATAGTCAGACACATCAAGAAAGTCAGAACCATTAGACCACAAAAAAGGTTTTGTTTGTCTGGTTGGTTTTGTTTTTTTGAGACAGGGTTTACCTGTGTCGCCCTGGCAGTCCTGGAATTTGCTTGCCTCAAATTCAGAGATTACCTGCCTCTGCCTCCTGAGGACTTGGATCAAAAGCGTGCACACCACACCCAGCATAGACCAAAAAGTTTTAACTATGGCATAGACTACAGGGTCCACAGGGAAAACTAAATAGTTTGCAAGAACAGATAGGTAAGCAGCAAGATAGAAAGTCTGTGAAATATATTTTTATTAATTCTTTGAGAATTTCATGTTATATAGTGAATTCTGATTTTACACACACACACACACACACACACACACACACACACACACACACACACACTTTCCCTTCCACTCCTCCTGTAATCCCTTTCACACTTTCCTGTCCTTTTTCTCTATATCCCGCTGAGCCCAATTAGTGCTGCCATGTACACATGTGTGTGTTGCTCTACACTGGGGGATGGACACATCACTGAAGAAAGAAGACTCTTCTCTGTCAGCAGCCATCAACTGCCATTCATCCTTGTGAGTCCCTCCGCATCCAGCCTGGAATGTTGACTGTCTTGTTCTTGTGCAGACAACCACATCCCATTACTACCCCCATGTGCAGCTTCTACTACACAATTCATGGGAAATGACAAATGCTCCATGACTACAAACAGAGGTGCTACAGTAGTGAGTCTACATGCCCAAGCACAGGTCTCAAAGATGAAAATAGAGAAATTGGATTACATCAAACATAGAAGGTTCCATATAGCAAAGGACTCCAGAGTTAAATAAGTCAAATTTAAAATAAAAGCCATATTGCTATTTATTTTGGATTCCCCCAAAAGAAATAATTATGTATCTGTCTAACAAAATGCATATGTAAGAGCTATCTGGAAAAAAACTATAAAACACTGCTGGAGGAAATCAAAAGATATTTAATTCATTTAGAATGGTGAGAGATAGATGCTAGTGGGTAGGTAGACAGTGTATCAGGATGCAGCTCTTCCCAGCGCGATTTACAATTCAGTGCAACTCCAGCTAAAGTCCAAGAAGCTGTGGATTGGTTGAGGATTTATAATTAGCAAGAGGATTCTAAAGTTTGTGTGGAGTGATAAAAAATCCAGAAGTAACTACTCAAAGGTGAACAGGTGGGGGCCTGACACTATTCAAATTCAAAAGATACTATAAGCAACAGATGATGATGACAGTGCAAATCATTGAGCAAATTAAACAACATGGAGAGACCAGAAACAGACACATATGCACATATTCAAGGTACTGAGACAAAGGAGCAAAGGCAAATCATGAAACAAAGGCAGTCTTTTAAAATTAGTGTCAGAAAAAATGGGACATCCATATGCAAAATGTGACTCTACACATACCTTAGAGCTTCTACAAAATTAACACAAAGTGGATTGTAACAAGAAAACCAAATAACCTTAGGTATGATGATGAACTTTTAGATACACCAAAGTCATGGCCTGTGAAATAAATAACGCAGAGCTGGGCTTTATTACAATTAAAAAGTTCTTTTCTGTGAGAGATAACATCATGATAATGAGAAGCCACAGACTGGAATATTTGCAAAAGGCACTTTGATAAGGGCTGTTAACAAAAGTATACTCAAAACTTAACAATAAAAAAATAACTCAATTTTTAAAAAAAGGAAAAAGACCTGAACGCCCAGGGATGAATATGAGCCAAGTACAATAGGATACATGAATGGAAACACCAAAATGAAACCCATTGTTTTGTATACTAATTATAAAAAGGTTAAAAAGACCCAAACATCAAAGAACATACACAGGCAGAAACTGTGCAGAGATGTTCAACATAATATGCCACTAGGGAATTACAATTTAAAACAAAAATTAAACACTACAATAGAAAAATAAAATGGCCCAAATTCAAAATGCAGCCAACAACAAATGCTTGCAAGGATGTGGATATTTAGGATTTTTTCATTCTAACTGGGATAAGGCCACTTTGAGAAAAAATGTGGCAGTTGCTCATAAAACTAAACATACTCTAAATCATAATCTTTGGTGCTTGTTCAAATTATTCAAAGTCTTACATCCACACAAATGTTTACAGAAGATTTGTCTATTGTCAAGACTTGGACCAACCAAAAGTAGACGAGGCTGTGGTATACCCGAGCACTGGAATATTACTCAGTTCTAAAAGGAAATAAACTATCAAGCCATGAAAAGACTTGGATGAGCAGAAGTGCATACTAAATGGAAACCAAAAAAAAATAAAAGCCTGTAGAGAGCTGCGAAGTGCCACGCCTTAAAGATGGCACTGGCTTCCGCCTTCCACCTCCCTGAGGGTGAGCGCTCTCTGGCATAAACAAGCCCTTATTTGGTTAAGTCTGTTCAGCCTGTCTGCTTCCATGTTAGAGCAGCCTACCTGCAGGGTCCACGTAGCTCACTGGGGTTGGTTAGCACAAGGGGATTTAAGCCTGTGCAGGGGTCCCCCGGGGTCCTGCGGGTCAGAAGAGCATGTTCAAGGTTCCTGATTAAAATTGCATGAAGAAGATCTTCCCGGAGTCGCGTCTTCCTTGCTGGCAGGGGTAGGCACGTACAAAAGCCAATTTAAAGAACAGTATTGTGTGATCCCACCTATTTTACATTCTGTGAAGAGAAACAGTAAAGATTCCTAGTTCTCAGAGACTGGGGAGAAGAGGACACATAGGCAAAAGTTTGGAGGAATTTTTTAGAGCAATGAGAAACTGTGTGACAGTAGATACATGTCATTATACACTTACCAAGTGTGTGAACTGTGCATCCACTGATGTACCAGTGTTGGGTCATCAACTGCAACAAAAGGCAGCATTGTGGGACCAGATGTCAGTAGTGGGGAGGTAGTTAGGGGTGACACATGACAGTTTTTTTGTATTTCCTATTCAATTTTATTCTGAACCTAAAATTGAAATTACTTTTAAAAGTTCACTAATTTTTCAAGTTTCTGCTTGTTATTCTGAAAGGTGATAATACACCAGAAAACACCTTTGTTTTAATACTGTGAGATGGGCCATGAGGGAAATGGCAAAGAAGTCATAAAATCAATTATGCCTGGTGTCACACTGGAGGATATCAGAGATGAGCAGAGCCTGCCATGTGAAAAAGAGCAGAAGCCTCAGGGTGGACCATGAACCTGGCAAGAGGGAGCATCAATGAGACAGGCAAAGACAACGTGCCAGGAAGGAGCACAGCATGAGACACATCAGGCAAAACTCAAATGGTATAAGAGCACATTGAAGGTGAAGCATTTGGATTATATTCAAACGCCATGTGAAGCCATGGGGGAGACTTAATGGTAGAACAATGCAGCCTGGTTTATATTTTAAAAGGAAAGCTCAACATTTTGCGGAATATAGTGGGGAAATGACTAAAAGCAGACAGAACTTGTAGGATGCTATTGAGTGAGTAGAAGGGAGTTATGCATGTGCTAAGGGAAGGAGGTAGAACTTTGCAGACAGATCTCTGTTAGTTCAAGACCACCCTGGGCTTATGAAATTGATCCAGTCTAAAAGAGAAACAGAGCTCACACAAAGGTGATCATCATGCTTGGAGTAACTAACACACCTTTAATCCCAGCACTAAGGAGGTAGAGACAGGAAGGGTTATGTCTGGACAGAGACGAGTATAAGGCAGGAAGAGACAAGAGCTCAATGTAGTCGAGGAGAAGTGCAGTCCAGGCAATCGATCTGAGCATTCAGTCTGAGGATTGATGGAGAAAGGATCGCCCATTTGTTCTGAGGTAGAGGTAAGAGCTAGTGGCTGGCTGCTTTGCTTCTCTGATCTTTCAGCTTCCCCCACCCCCCAACATCTGACTCGGGGTTTTTATTACTAATACCAATTAGAATTCACGGTATCAGAAACTGATACTCCTTAGACAGATGAGATGTAGGACTCTAGAAATAAATGAGCCAAGAATGGTTCCTAGGGTTTCATCTCAAGCAAGGGAGGGTCATGATGTTTCCTTAGACAATGAAGGCTTGGGAGAAGTAAGAAAAGACTCCTGAAGGGAGAAGGGCTGAGCTTCTCCTCTGGACCCATACAACTGGGATGTGATTTGAGTTCCTGTGAGAAGAGCTCAAGTAGAAAAAGTACCACTTGAGTTTGGAAATTAAGAGAGTCTAAATTGGAGAGATAATTTTGGAAGTAATCAACAAATATTTATGGACAAGATCACCAGGGAAAGAGAAGGGGAGAAGAGAAGTCCCACAAAAGAACCCTAAGGTTCTCTAACATTAGGCCAAGCTGATGTCAATCTAAGTAATAAATGAGGGAGAATCTCAAAACACGGTTCCTTTATTTGGGAATGAATCTTGTAATGGAAACATATGTAAGAATAACCAAGGTGGCAAAATAAATCAGGGGTCTTAAAGACAAGATAATGTGGTGATTTGAATGTAATTGCCCCCCATAAACTCATAGAAAGTGGCACTATCAGGAGGTGTGGTTTTGATGGAGGAAGTTTGTCACTGTGGGGGATCTCCTAAGCTCAAGCTATACACATTTCCTGTTGCCTATGGATCAGGATGTAGGACTCTTAGCTCCTTCACTAGCACCCTGTCTGCCTGCATGCCACCGTGTCCCACCATGATGATAGTGGACTAAACCTCAGAAACTGTAAAACATGGAAGACAGCGGTGCTGAGTGTAATTGATGAACTGTGAGGGCCTTGCTCAAGAGGTTACAGAGGAAAAGAAAATTAATATGTTACCTAGAGATTATTCTTGTGATATTTGGGTGAAGAAAGTGGCTGCCTTTTTGCTGTTGTCCCAAGATTCTACCTGAGGCTAAAGTGAAGAGTCTTGGATTTATTCCTTTGGCAGAAGAAATCTCACAACAGCCTAACATAGACTCTGCCCTGTAGATATTAGTGGTAACTCAAATGAAGATTTATAATGAAAAGTAGCAAACTGAGCAGGGTAAATTACAAAAGGTAAATTTTGAGGAGAAAAAGAGCACCAGAAAGTGGAACGGAGCTAAGCCCTGTGTTCAAGGAGATAAATAGATTAAGAAATGGAATAAAGGGGGTGTCGACCACAGGGCAAGATCCCATCTAGCTAAGTTTCCAACTTGTGAAAAAGGAATTAAAGGAAATCTTAAAAGCTGGGTGTTGTGGGACATACCTTTAATTCCAGCCCTGAGAAGGCTGAGGTGGGCAGATCTCTGAGTCTCAGGCCAGCCTGGTCAAAGAGAAACTTTAAGGACAGCCAAGCTTAAGTAGTAAAGGTAACAATCAAAAACAAAAGCTGGTGAATATGTAATTGAACAAGGGGGCATGTTCTAGCCCCAGAAAGCAACAGAACTTTGCAGATTTGGCCACAAGTTCTGGCTTTAGAGTCAAGGAGTGACCAAAGAAAGCTGCTGAGATGGAGTATGTGTCAGGGGTGTCTCTACTAAGTGGAGACCTAGTAGAAAATGCCACTTTTTGAGCCTATGAAGTTGAATCCTGGATTGCCTCAGAGACCTCAAGATGTTGGAGATGCCAGAGCCATGGGAGACCTACCAAGGAGAGCTGCTAACAGGGAGTAGAAACATCCCAAGAGAAATAAGTGTGTTGCAGTCAACTACGCTGAAAGGAGTTGGAGATCTGAAGAGTGTTTAGACATCAGACATGGAGATTCAGAGTTTGGAGTTCACCCAGCTGGTTTTCAGTTTTGCTTGGTCCAGTATTTCCTCATTATGCTCCCTTCCCTGTTTTGGAATGGTAATGTATATTCTGTGCCATTATATGTTGGAAGTATGTGATCTTCGTGAATCTCAGAAGAGACTTTGAAATTTGTACCTTTAAACATTGTTGAGACTATGAGGAGTTTTGAAGTTGAACTAAATGCATTCTGCATTATTATATTGTAACAAGCTTATGTGGGGTCAGGGAATAAAACATGACAGTTTGAATGTAATTAACTTCCATAAGCTTATAGCGAATGGTGCTATTAGGAGGTGTGGCCTTGCTGGGGGAAGTGTGTCACTGTAGAGGTTGGCTTTGAGGTCTCCTATGCTCAAAAGTTGCCATGATCGAGGTGTCTCTTCACAGCAACAGAAACCTTAACTAAGACAGACAAAGAGAGTAATTTAGCTTGTTTTGCAATAATCATCCTTGACTATGAAAATCAATAACAAAGATGCCATCAATTCAGAAGGGACAGACAGCTGCTGGGCAGATGTCCTACAGGAGTATTTGTCCTGTAACACTGTGGCCTAGTGCAAGGTCATGGTCTTGTTATCAGCTATAGGATGACCTTCCACCTTTGTATGTAATATTTTACTAGGGTTTGGTACACATAACTCCATTTTAATTCAAACAACATTCAGAGTGTGTGAACGGTGGAAAAAAGGTTAATAGTGTATAGCCAATGAAGTAAATGGAATATCCAGAGGTAAAGCCACTGACAAAAAAGGAAGAACGCAATTAGAAGGCAAATGAGGCCACTGCTGTCAAGAGGCCAGGAGAGATGACTATAGACTTGGCAACATAAAGTCACTGCAGCCTTGACAACGGGGGTTTCCAAGGACTGTTGACAATAGAAGCCAACAGGACTGCTGTGTGTAAATGAGAGCTTCTGTCAGAATGGTGGGTGAGAAGCCTTGAATTCTCCCACTGTAAGTGCCTAGATACACTACAGGGGGTAGGGGAGCAGGACTCCTTCAAGCTCAAATCCAGTGAAGTTCTAGTAAAAGGAGAAGGGAAGATCTCCAGGAAGCCAAAATGAAGAGATGAGCATCATCTGAGCATCAAAATCCAATTAGCAGCAGTCTCCTGAGAGAGTGAAGCACCTCGGGCAATTGCACTCAGAATGAAGCATGCTCAGGGGGTGGGGAATATCAGTCTGTGTAAAACAAATAATAAAAACCCAGAGACATATATAAGGATTCAAGCTGAAGATCAGAGAAGCAAAGCAGCCGGCCACTATCTCTACTTTTACCTCAGACTGAAAGGGCTGTCCTAACCTCAGCATGGCCGGAGACTAATTCTTTCATGAGACAATTTTCTTCTTCCTTTTATACCTCTCAAATCCTGTGATTAAAGGTGTGGGATCTCAAGTGCTGAGATCACCTTTATGTGAGCTGTTTCCCTTTTAGACTGGATCGATTTCGTGTAGCTCAGTATGGCCTTGAACTAACAGAGATCCATCTGCCTGTCTTCTGGGTGCTGAGATTAAAGGTGTGTGTCACCACTGCCTGGCTCTATGGCTTGTGGCTAGCTTTCCATTCTGAACCCTCAGGCAAGCTTTATTAAATCATAAATAATGTGTCACCACATGTCTGAGAAATTAGCCCATAACTTCTGGGTACTGGCAATAATTTTATGACATCATCATATATAAGTGCACCCTCGTGAGCTCTTCAAGAAGTCAGCTCCCATGG
Organism: Cricetiscus sungorus; assembly: GCA_030556225.1. Taxonomy (NCBI): domain Eukaryota; kingdom Metazoa; phylum Chordata; class Mammalia; order Rodentia; family Cricetidae; genus Cricetiscus; species Cricetiscus sungorus. Next base: position 49,206,499 of record JANBXA010000734.1, read on the forward strand.
CCAGCAAGTGGGAAGGAGGTCCACTCAAAGCACACAGTGGAGAAATTATGAAGACAATGAAGGAGAGATGGGATTACAACTTTATTTAACCATTGAAAAATGTATTCTGATTATGGTTTTCCCTCCCTTAACGACATCCAGATTCTCCCTATCTTCCCCCCCCCTCTTAATTCCTTACCCTTTAATTCTCTCTCCCTGGAAAACAAGCAGCAAACAAATGGGGAAAAAAAGCCAACATTTTAGTTTGGGGTTTTATCGATGACCATAGCAACTCTTATAAAGAAAATACTTAATTGGAGTGTGTGTCCTGAGCAAGGTATCTCTTCATACAGTATGGGCTCCACTAAGTCAGTTTGTGCATTAGTGTTAGATCTTGGACCCACTGCCAGTGGCCTCATATGTTGTCCCAGTCACACCACTGACACCTATATTAAGGAAGTCTAGTCCAGTCTTAATGCAGGTTCCCCATTGTCAGACCTGAGTCAGTAATTGCTCTCACTAGCTTGGGTCTGCTGATTCTATAGGTTTACCCATCATGGTTTTGACTCCTTTGTTTATATTTTTGCCCCTCCCTCACTTTGATTGTACTCCAGGAGCTTGGCCCATTGGTTAGTTATGGATTTCTGCATCTGCTTCCATCTGTTTCTGGGATTGTAGATTGTAGGCTTGTTATATTTTGCTTTATGACTGGTATTCTCTTAAACTATGTCTATCTTTCTAGGTCACTCGGAATGTTTGTTTGTTTTGTTTTCTAGTTCTGTCCATTTATCTTTGAATTTTAGGATGTCATCGTTTCTTACCACTCCACTGTATAAATGTGCCACATTTTCTTTATCCATTCTTCAGTTGAGGGGCATCTAGGTTGTTTCCAAGATCTGACTATTACTAATAATGTTGTTATGAACATAGTTGAGCAAATGTCCTTGATGTGTGAATGTGCCTCCTTTGGGTATATACCCAAAAGTGGTATTGCATGGACTTCAAGTAAGTTGATCCCTAATTTTCTGACAAATCATACTACTGATTTCCATAGCAGCTGAACATGTTTGCACTCCCACCAGCAATGGAGGAGTGTTCCCCTTTCTCCACATCCTCTACAGCATAATCTGTCATTGGTGTTTTTGATCTTAGCCATTCTGATTGGTGTTAGATGGAATCTTAAGAGTAGTCATCCCATCTTCTTATAGAACCCAGGACCACCAGCTCATGGCCCCACCCACCATGAACTGGGCCCTCCCCCATTGATCACTAAATGAGAAAATGCCTTACAGCTGGATCTCATGGAGGCATTTCCTTAACTGAGCCTCCTTCCTCTGATGACTCTATCTTGGTCAAGTAGACACATAAAACCAGCCAATATAATTACATTTCTCTGCTGGTAGTCCATGGGCACCATTTCAACTTTGTGTTTAATAAGATATGTAAGTATTGTCTTCTGCAATAGGACCAGGATAATAATTTAATAGAGATTAAAATAAGCTAGTTAAAATACATTAGAGATTGTGATAAAGTAATAAACTCTATGTGCTTAATTTTACTAACAGTGCTATTTAGGTGGACAACAGAACAAAAAGTAGTCACCTGGGAAGAAGGGCCCTCAATTGAGAAAGTGCCTGTATCTGTCTGTGGGTATGTCTATCCATTTATGGGAATGTTTGTGGAAGCATTTTCTTTCTTTTTTTCTTTCTTTCTTTTTTTCTTATTTTACATATTGACCCCAGTTCCCCCTCTCATTTCATCCCCCCCACTCCACAGGGAGGGTGATGCCTTCCAGGAGGGAGCAACATAATCTGTCAAGTCATTTGGAGTAGGGACTAGGCCCTGGCCTCCAAGGAGGAGGCATTTTGTTAATTAATGATTGATGTGGCAAGACCTAGCCCATTATGGGAAATACCACCCTTGAAAGGTAGTCCTGGGTTGTGTAAGAAAGCAAGCTGAGCAAGCCAAGAGGAGCAAGCCAATAAATAGCATTCTTCTATGGCCTCTGCTTCAGTTCCTTTGTAGAATTCCTACATTGGTTTCCCCCAGTGATATCTATAATTTATAAGCCAAATAATTTCCTCTCCTTTAGAACTGTAATATTGGACAGAATACCATGTATAACTGCAAACTAGGGCAGAAGCTGGTACCAAGAATGTGGGGCATTACTGTGTAAGGCTTGACCATGTTGTTTTGGGGAAGATTGTGACACATTTGGAATTTGGGGCTAGAAAAACTGTGAAGAGTGCTGTGCTTAATGAGCTATCCTGTGGGAGCTCACAAGGTAATAATTTTTAGAGAAACAGAGGCAATGGAGGCCTAGTTTGTGAAATTTCTGAGAGAAGTTTAAGTGCCCCAAAGACTATATTAGAGTTGATATTTTAATTAAAGCTCTATGATTTCTTCTCAGCTGAAGCCAAAGAAGTAACTGAGATTACTGAGAGCCCATCATCATTGAGTTAAAATCTTCTAGAAATATTTTCTCAGGACCAGAAGACAGAAGCTGTGGTCTAGAGGAAAGCTGACATCAAGCTGACAGCAGAACATGGTAAATAATGTAGACAAGTTGCCTACCCCATGTTATGAGCAGTTTTCCCACCAGTCTGGTCCCAGAGCCATGTCAGCCCCAAATAACACAGAGATGCTGTATTAGATATAAAGCTGTTGGCCTGTTTCTTATTGGCTAACTCTGTCTTAAATAGTAACCCATTTCTTTTAATCTAAGTATTTCCACGTGGTCTCATTTTACCGGAGAGAGTGTCCGGACCTCTTCTCTCAAGTCCCTACATCTTGAATGTCCTCTATTACATCTCCCAGAATCCTCCTTGTCTTCTAGTGCTGACAGGGCCTTATTCATTAACCAATAAGAGAAACATATTTACAGAATGACATCTCCCATCAACCACATACTGGCTTTATAGGTGTCAAGAGGTCATCAACAGGAACTGAGTTTGACATCTGTGGCAGAGTTGACTCTCCTAAGAGAGGCCAGGAGAAGCCAACGATGCAGGTAAAGCCTCACTTGCAGTGCAGATCCCCGAATATTGAAGATGCCACACAAGATGGCACCAAGGACAGTAGTCGGTGTTGAGTGGAGCCAGCCTGAGCCTATAAGACAAGCTGTATGTGCTGTAACACCAGAAAAGTGGGGCTTCTCACGCTATCCGGAGCCCTGAAGATTGTGAGTGAACCCCATATGTCAGACAATGAACTATTGACCCTGTTGGAATTTTGGTTTTGCTTTGATTTGATTGTAACTGTTTCTTGGTTCTTCCCTCTTGGAATAAGAATGTAACTTATTTTTGTATTTTATAGGAGCCTGCAGTTAAAAGACTTTGAACCTTTAAGGTGTCTGAACTTTTAAAGACTGTAGGACTTTTAAAGTTATATTGTGTTTAGTATCTTGATCTTGTAGATAGACAAGAAAAATTATGATTTAATAGTTATGTATTTGTGTATCAAGTTGACAAGGAGACAAGTATGCTGTTTGTTGTTGTTTTGAGGGTTTTTGTTTGTTTTTTGTTGTTGTTGTTTTGTTTTGTTTTGTTTTTTGTCAACCTGACACAGTCTCAAGGCATCTGGAAAGAAGGAACATCAATTGAGAAATTGCCCCCAACAACAGACTAATGTGTATGTGAATTTTCTTGATTAATGATTGATGTGCGATAATCTAGCCACTAAGTGTAGTACCACCCCTAGACAAGTGATCTTGGATTTCATAAGAAAGCAAACTTAGTAAGCCATGAAGGCAAGTCAATAATCAGCATCCCTTCAGTTCATGTCCCTGCCTCGAATTTCTGCCCTGGTCTACTTCAGTGATGGCCTATAACCTGAGAGTTGAAAAATAATGAACCATTTCTTCTCCTAAGTTAATTTTGGTTAGTGTTTTGCCAAACTACAGTGAAATCTAACTAAAACATGCACCTATACAACTTTATGAAAGTGCATAATCAAAATGATAGATGTATTTATATATCACCTCCAAAAGCATCTTTATGAATCTTTGAAATTCTTTCTATTGTGTTCTTGTCCCCCAAATACTCCAGACTAACACATTGTTGCTGTTACTACAGATTGATTTTTATTTCCTAAAATTTATATAAAAGAAATTACACAGAATGTACTTGTATGGGGTCTTTTTTTACTGAATAATTATGTGGGAATTTATTCTTGATGCATGTATTAAAAAGGAAGTTTGTTCCTTTTCATTGTTGAGTGGTATCCTATTATGTGCCCATACCATTACAATGCAAATATTGTGTTTTCAATTAGCTTAGTCATTAGGGATTGGCATTTGACACCCTTTGGGAAGGATTGGAAATATGGCCTTATTGGAGGAAGTGCATCAGTGGGTGTGAACTTAGAAGTTTCAAAGGCCCAGAGCCATCCCCTCCCCCATCCCCCAGCTACAGATCACCATGCATCTCCCAGGTACTGCTCTAGCACCTGCCTACATGCCTCCATGTTTCTCACCATGAAACTCTAAGCAATCCCCCAATTACCCCAATTAAATGCTTTCTTTCATAAGAATTGCCTTAATCGTGGTGTCTTTTCACAGAAAGGCTGAACCAAACTTTTTGGCAATCATAGGTCATTGATGCATAGTTTTGAACTGTGTGTGTGTGTGTGTGTGTGTGTGTGTGTGTGTGTGTGTGTGTGTGTTCAAGGTATTTTTCAGTAAATATGCTTTAGTCTTGTAATGAGAATCAGAATGCTATGTGGAATTGCTCCCAATTTCACCTCTGTTCAAACCCAATTTTACTTACTACGTAACAACAAATGTCTCCTTCAAGAGTACTTCATTTTTGCTCTCTCTAAAAGTTGCAAAAACAACTAAGATAATGAGCAGTTTAATTGCAGTAATAATGTATTGGCTCTACTTAGGGAATTAGCTCACAGACTTTTCCCTGTGGCAAAATCAAAATGCCATGCACAGAGGCATCGTGGTGCTTATGCTAACTCTGGCATTTCACACATTTGAGCTCATTATTGGTCTCATTAATTTTGTGATTGTTAATAACACTGCTATTTATATGTAACCTAGTCTTTACAGGCTTCCATCAAACACAGCAAAACCCAATGGGTAATGCATCTAGAATGTTAAGCATGTGTCTGAATAATTTTCCTCAGCAGGAAATATTCTTTGAGATTGGATACATATGAACTACTGTGATGCCTAAGAAATGCTTTTATTTATGTTTTGATTCTTAGAGAAAAGTCTGGTGAAATGCATTGGTTTCCTCAACTAAGAATAAGAAAATATATATTTTTAAAAAGATCACATTGAAGATAAGATAACCCATGAGTTAATTTTCCTACTATGATTTAAAAAAAAAAGCAATTTAAAGCAGAAAGGTTTGGTTTGGCCCACAGTTCAAAGTTACAGTTCATCAGCTAGTTGTGAGCCACCCAATATGGGTACTGGGAACCAAACTCAGGTCTTCTGCAAGAGCATCAAGTGCTCTTAGACACTGAACCATCTCTCCAGCCTTTAGTTAGTAAAATTTTACAAAGATAAAAAACAAATCATCTGCACTTTTTACATTAAAAACAAAGTATGGCTCCCTAGGAAATATATTTGTCTCTTTTGCAACAGATGGTTTAGCCCATCTTAATCACTGATAGAGTAACATAATTACTTATCTCTGTCAGCTGTGACTCTATATAGTTGTAAACTTCTGAAAAATAAACATTTATTTCATTATGTATGATTAAATAAGAACAGTGAAAACTATTATAATTTTTGCTATTATTCTATATTTCCCAACCAAGTGTAAATGCATGACAATTACTCATTGGTTAATGGCAAAAATCTAATAGCCAACAAAGCATTAATTAGCGATGGAAGTACTTATCTACAATTATTGGGGATGTTTGTAATTTGCTTTGCAGAGACTGGAGAGATTGTTTTGTTTTCAGTAGTGAGACTTGAACCCCAGGTCTTATGTATGCTAAATAAGCATTCTGCCATTGAGCCACAGCTCTCATTTCTTTGGTGGAAATAGACATCAATTACGGGTATTTTCCCCCAAAACACAGAACTATCTGTGATCCAGAAATGCCAATAATAGGTGCACTCCCAATAAATATGATATAATAACTATATTTTTACAAAAAAGGAAGACTAAGTTAAAGAAGTCTATTTGTGTCTTGGTGACTACAATTAATAAAAATACATTGCATGTTTGAAATTGTCAGAGTAATTGTGTTTGTACCACAAATATACATGAAGATCTATGTTAAGTGACTTAATTAGCTATTCATAATTGATATATTCATAATCAAAACATAAGGCTATAGCTTTTTATACAAATATATAATATTTTGCCTATAAATTTAAAAAATACTACCTTACATACAGACTTGTATCTGTGGAGATTAAATTGTTGCCTCTCAGATACAAATCTATTCTTTTATACCTTGGTGTTGAGCTACATTTCTATTTGGCAAGATACCCCTGAGTTAAACTCTGTTTAAACAAAAGAACAAGTAACAGCTGAAGGTATTGCTTCTACCGAGATCAGCCTGACAGCAGTGAGTTCCACAGTGTTCAGACTGCAGTCTCTAAAGACCATTTCCCACTAACGGGAAGTGGGCCTTCTTGGAGAATTGGCAGGTTCTAGGTCTAGGGAATACATAGGACAAAATGAGTGAGGGAAGGAAGTTATCAAAAGTGACTGGTACAACTAAAGGACTCAGGAGTCAACCTGAAAACAGTCCCACTGAGTAAAGCTAGGTTAATTTAAGCATCAATAAAAAGGATGGTGCAGATATTTGAAACCAACACGTCTTGATCCATGTGTTCACCATACTAAGAACAACACATTGGTCTCTTCTGAAAATCATATGGGTCCAGTTTATTATTCTGAAAACTAGCAGTAAATAAGTAAATATGATTGATGAGAAAAATAAAATATGTATTTTCTCTCTCCTAGAAAAATTAGACCTGAAGGGAACCAAGTAGTTAATAAAGAAAGATATTCAGGTATTGGTGAAGAAAGAAAGAAAAACCAAATACCCATCAAAGTTTGGTATTTTCTCCACTTGCAACAGATAAAACCTGTTATTATTTCATGGATCCTGAAGAAGACGCAAGATGCCTGAATTGTGGGAGTTTCTATATGCAAGATACAAAAAGCAGCATGGGCATCCTGTGGCACTGGCTCCCTTTGCCCAGTGTGAATGGAGGGATCTATAAAAGTACTATAAAAGTACGACACATACAAAGGGTTTGTGCCACAGCAGGGAACACTAAGCTGGCCACACTTAACATGGCCAAAGGAATCGTGCAGCTGTGACTGAATCAAATCAGGAGGTGCGAAGAATAAGGATAATCCCGCTGGAGTGGATCCAAAATAATCCGAGAGTCTCAGGAAAGGGCAACAACACTGTTAGAGTTAGACAACATGTGGAGAGAGCGAGGTCAGAGAAGCAATGATGGCCACTGCTGGCTTTGAAGGCAAAGGAAGGGGCCACAGCAAGGAATGCTTGGGCTTAAGGAAAAGAGGATGGATTCTCCCAGCACACTCTAGATGGAATGCAGTTCAGCCAATTGCCACGGGAGCCCATTTCACATTTCTGTTTCACAGAACATAAGACAAAAATTACTATTATTCTGAACTTCTGAAGCCTGGTAATTCATTATAGTTATAATTAAGAAACTACTATAATGAGGCAAAATGATTTTTTTTTAACTTTTGAAGAATCATTGCGTCTTGTCCTTTAACCTAAAAAATGTTAAGGGAATAAATAGGCCATTGTTGAGAACTCAGCAAGCAGGGTCTCCAGCCAGGTGTCCACTGTCTTCATGACACAAAAAGATTTTTGTTTTGGTTTGGTTTAGTTTTTAGTTTTTTGAAACAGGGATACTCTGTGTAACCTGGTTGTCCTGGAACTCCCTTTGTAGAGCAGACTAGCCTGGGAACTCAGAGATTGACCCACCTCTGCCTTCTGAGTGCTGGGATTAAAGGCATGCACCACCACCCCCGGCTATGTAAATTTTCAAACCTTATGAATATTGTCATAGTTAGCTTTTGTCAACATGTCATAAATCTAGACATACCTGGGAAGAAGTCATAGCAGTTGAGAAACTGTTCCCATCAGATAGGCCTGTGGGCACATTTGTGGGTCATTTTCATGATTGCTGATTGATGTGTAGAGCCCAGACCACTAAGGGCAGTGAAATTTCTGGACTCTTGCTCCTCAACTGTTTAAGAGAGGTAGCTGAGCAAGCCAGGGAAGCACAACAGTAAGCAGCATTTCTCACTGGGTTCTGCTTCAAGGTCCTGTCTGACCTCCCTCAAGGATGGACTATGTCATGAAAGTGTAAGCCAAGCAAACCCTTTCCTCCCCAAGTTGCTTTTGGTCAGTGCTCTATCATAGCAACAGAAAGCAAGATAGGACAGAAATCCAGCAGAAAAATTAATGAATTCTTAGATAAACCAAACCAAAAGGGAAAGGGGGGCAACAGATTATTTAAAATACCCACAGAAATCAACCTTCAGAGAAGGGAGATTTAGACTAACAAAGGACTTCTCAACACACACAATGGTAGCCAGAAGGTCTGGCCATTTTTAAGAGCTGGGAAAAAAATAATTTGGGGATGGAGCTGTAGTTCAGTTCATAGAGTGCTTGCCTAGCACGCATGAGGCCCTGGTTTTGATCACCAGAATCACATAAACTGGGTGTGGCAGTGCATGCCTGTGATTCCAGCACTCAGGAAGTAGATACAGGACTGGAAGTTCAAAGTCAACCTCAGCTACATTTTGAGCACAAGGCCTGGGCTAACCCTGTGGAAGCAGAAAAAAGAAAGGGTGGAAGGAGAACAAAGATGAGCAAAGGAAAGGAAGAAGACATTTCTCCTCAAGGGAACCTTGTAGGAGATTGTCAGCTGTAAACTGATATTAGAGAAAATATTAAGAAATATTACTAACAGAATAGGAGCCCAGAACCTCTGCAGAAAGTTGGGCATGAATGAAGAACAACACAGCTAGAGAGGGTATGCATACGTCCAAATAAATATTAACCACATAAAACAATAATAATGCTTTGAAGAGTTAGCATCTAAGAGCATAAAATACAAGGCAATGATTGCACAGAAATTTAAAGGGAAGTGATTAGGTGTTGTATGAATGAGGTATTATGGGGGGGGAGCAAAAGTCACAATCAACTCTAGATTTTAATATGTCAGGATGAACACTGTCCAAGCTTGGGTAAACATTAAAATGGTAAACAAAGGCTCTGGGAAGATAATAACAGCAATAAATCCCCCAGGCACCTTAAAGTACCAATTAATGTAATCATAATCATTCTGCAACCCACAATACCAAGCTCTTAACAAAGTCAATTTGCTGGCCAAATGTTTTTATCTCTATTCTGACCTTTGGGACAGTCAGTGAACACAGACTTAAGGGACAGAAAGTTGATTAATCTGTTAGTATTCATTCTTTAAAAATCATTTTATTTTGGGGTGAGAGAGAGAGAGAGAGAGAGAGAGAGAGAGAGAGAGAGAGAGAGAGAGAGAGAGTGTGTGTGTGTGTGTGTGTGTGTGTGTGTGTGTGTGTGTGTGTGTGTGAATGCTTGAGTGCAGATGTGTCTACAGAGGCCAGAGATGTTGGATCCCCCCAGGTACTGGAGTTACAGGGGTTTGTGAGGCACTCTGTGTGGGTGCTGGGAAGGGGATTCAGGTCATCTGCAAGAGCAGTACATACTCTAAAGCATCCCTTCAGTTCCCATTAATGTTTCTGCTTAACTGTTACTCTCTTGGTGCTAAAACTACACTCAGTTTTTCCCCATGACAACGTGTTTACCACATGTTCACATTCCGTCAACAGAGGGCAGCAGGTGACCATTATCCTGTTCACTCAATCTTGGTACTTTCATGGGGGAGCTAGAATAGATAAGATGTTTCATTCTGTATTGTAGTTTGTTGCTTCTTGTCACCAAGAATAGGAAGAAAATGAAAAATGTTCTTCCATGTTAAAAATCATTCTGCTAACTGAACTACACTACCTACCAGCCCCCAATTATTTTTTTTCCCAGCAGTTAAACTTACATGTGGAAGCTGTTTTCATAAACTGGAAATAGAAATGAGCCAGGTAAGCACAAATTTGCTTGTTTTTCTCTTTTCATTTGTCAATGCTACCAGATCATTTCATCAGAAACAAATCAGCAGCTGCTGCCTTGGGTCATGGCATTGTATTTCAGTGGATAGATTTTATAAATCAATCCTGATATTTTCCTATCCACTTAAAAAAGCAATGCATTTAAAAGGAACCTAAAAATTAACATACATGAAGGACACTCTGTAGCATGATTAATTAAAAACCTAGAGACAGTTACTGGAGTTAAAGCTGAAGAGCAAAGAAACAAAGCAGCCATCTACTAGAGAGTTCTCACTCTACCAATGCTCAAACGAAAAGGGCAATCCTGTCCTCAGACTGCATTTCTAGACTACATCTGTCTCCCTCAGACCTCAGACTGCATTGAGTTTCTGCCTCCTGCCTTATACTCTTCTCTAGTGCTGGGATTAAAGGTATAGGATCCTGGGTGCTGAGATCACATTTGTGTGAGCTCTCTTTCTCTTTTAGACTGGATAATTTTGAGTAACAGAGATTCATCTCCCTCTTTTGTCTCCCTAATGCTGGGATTAAAGAGTGTCATCGCACCTGTGGCACTGACCATGCCCATTTCTAGAGTTTATATATTTTCCTTCTGTAGTCTTTGAAGGAGTTGAAGACAGATAGTTATGGTTGTAGTTTTCCTTAGTTAGGATTAAAGATAAATTACATATAGGACTTTAGACTCACAAAAATAGGATAGATAAAATATTTTCTTTAAATCTTGCTATATGTTAATGAACTAAATATTGTTAACTGTGGCTCTTATTTGATAACTGTTTTGTTATATTTTGCTATGTTAAGGTTAAAACCCTTCTTTTTATTTAGACAGAGATGATGATGGGATATGTCATTCTGTAAGTATGTTTCTCTTATTGGTTAATGAATAAAGCACTGTTGGCCAATAGGATAGCAAGATAGGCAGGACTAGGAGACAAGGTGGATTCGGGAAGAGGTAGGAGGAGAGTTAAAATGTAGAACCAAGAAGAGTAAAAGGTATGGACCCTTTCTCTGGTAAGCCAAGACCACGTGGAAATACTTATATTGATAGAAATGGGTTAATATTTAAGACAGAGTAGCCAGTAAGAAATGCTAGTAACAGGCCAACAGCTTTTAATCTAATACAGTGTCTCTGTGTGTTATTTGGGGATGATGCACTGTGGGACCAGGCTGGTGGGAAAACTACTGGTAACAATGTGCCACTGCTGCCTGTTCTCTATGGCTAGCTAGTGTGGCTAGCTTTGCACTCTGATCTTCAGGTAAGCTTTATTTGTTAGGTCATAAACAAAGTATCACAATACTGGACATTTAGTAACTATGTAACAATTGTGAGATTCACGGTTGAGCTGCCCCTCATTTCTAACACCCCACCACCCACAAAGACCATTTACCTGGGTGCTCCTAAATTACAGGGTTAAGGCTAGGATCTATGCAATGCAATCAGAGAGAACAAGCCTTAAAACAGGTTAACAAGGTACTGCAGGCTATACCGTGATTGAAGTGTATTCCCAGTTCATCGGATTCCTGCCTCTTTCTGTACGTAACAGTAGTGATAATAGTACTTCATAATGTAGAAACATCTGACTATTTTGTTCATAAAGATTGAAAGCATGAGCTCTGGAGTAAGATGAGTCTTCCTGCAAACCACAATCACCATTAGGAGTTTGGGGACCTAGAGAAACTAATATGGCAACTCTGAACCCCAGTTTCCCCTGGTAACTTTACAAATCACAGTTATTGTTTAAATTGGCATGTAATAACACTTTTATTATCGATATTGAGGGGACTGGTGCTCTATGATAAGTTTCTGGCCAGGGGATTCTCAGAAGGCCTCTTGAGGATTCATGTACTTATTAAAAAATGGAAGTAAATTAAGTATATGGCAGATAGGGGGTGGTGTTGAATTTTGTATGGTACAAAGATGATGCTGAACCCTACCTTTTGGGTTTTAGGAGAACAAAAAAAATATTCATTTCAATATACATCAGCATCACCTGGATGTCCCAAAGGCACCTGCCATTCATCATATCTCAAGTGGGGGTTTAGTACCTCTTTTCTCTGTCCACACATCCTGGATTTTGTATTGTGAATTAAATTTCATGGTTGGTTGAGAAGCTAAACATTCAGGGGCTTGAGAACCATATGACCATGCTTACAGTCTGCCTACTAAATATTTCTGTCATGGTACAAAAAGTCCTAGTACCCTAGCAGAATGTAATATTTTATGGCTTTCTGAAATGACACTACTCAAGTGTGAGTGCACACTTCTGCTTTACACTGATGGTATTTCTCAGAATCACCAGGGAACACATTAAAAATATAGCTTCCCAGGTAACCTATACTAAAGTGTCTGACCTACCCCTCCCTTTTTTTCCCCCACTCTTAAAAATTACATCTACATGGTCATTTTCTGCCAGAATCAGAAAACAGTCACTTTAACTTTTCTTCCCTGCTTAATAAAGGATCTCTCTGTGAAAACAGGTGTTTCAGTGTGGTTCATGCCTAATCTGGGGCCTAGAAGGGAGCCCCTACTGTGTGGGAGTCCCCTTCAGTTATTGTATAGACTGGCCAGACAGATGAGAAGGACCAAATCTTCCCCGTGGACATCTGTCTAGAGACTAAGCATGGTTAAAGACAGATGTCAGGACTTTATTACAAGCTCATTTCAAATGTTTAGTTTCCCTCCTAATAGGTTAAGCTGTTGGGGGCCAGACAGGTTGATCTTTAGATTGACAGCTGTCAAACACCATCCTTGGATCTCTCTGCCAAGCAGCTCATCTTGGCAACTGGAAAACCCCTCATCGGGGCATTGTGGCTGCTTCAAATGTACCATAGATGCTAAGGGAAAATGGGGATGTGAATAAATGTCTACTCACTTGACACAGGAAACTGATGAGAGACCAAAGTATAGACACTGCCAAAGTCCAACTTGATAAACCAATTGAATTTTATTTGTGTTACAGAAATATGTATGAGGGGTTACTTATAGGAGCAGAAATTACTCAAAAGACAGCTACATCACCAAATCCCACCCTAGCATGGATGACAGTTCACAAAAGCTAGAGATCTGGAACACAACACACAGCCTACAAGCAATTCAGTGGTTTGAAGAGTATCATTTTTAGGTGGCACAGCTAGTCTGAATCTTTTCCAGACAGCTCTGCTGGTCTTTGCTTCTTTTAGGCAGTTCAGCTTGTCTGTGCTTCTTACAGGCAGCTTGACTTGTCTGAGAGTGACTCTGAACAGCTTTTACTGCTTATTTATGCTTGGAGGAAGATGGATCTGGTCAGTTTCAGGGATTTACTGAAGCTATTCTGAGTCATTTACTTCCTGTCTTAAGAAGCTTCACTGCAGGATGGAGTGTTTCATCTCCCTGTAAATATCCTATCTTACAATGTCCTGTTGTTTCACATCCCTTTTATAGCTTATTATCTTAAGAAGTTATCTTCCAAAGTACAAGGTTGGGAGGGTACTGCTACTAAACAGGTAGCTACTCTCCAGCGACAAGGAGCACTACAACCACTGGCAGTTGAAACATCTGCTCTAGGCATGAACTCTTCAGCAAACTGCACCTGCTTTGGAAGACTCTGAAAGACAAAGCTAGTACAACTATATGATCCTGCCACTGGGAAGGTATTCTTTCTCCACTCTCTACAGACTCTGGAAGAAAAATAAACTGTGATTGGTGCAATGTGAGGCTTGGTTTGTAAGAGAAGTTTGCCACCTGCTAATGCAGCACTTGTGACTGGTAGAACCATGCATATGCAGGGCTGTAATTGGTGGAATTACAATCCATACACAAGCATGCCATGGCTCTCTTCTGACTGTGTAAGCAGATTATTTCCCCTAATTGTCTTGTTAGTCTGGAAGGATTCTCTCCTGTGAACTGCCTCCTGGGATTGCGATACTAGGCACAGTAACAGCACATCATTAATAATCTCTTTGCCTACTTATGGTCTTTATCAAGCTAGGCAGGTTGTACAGAGGGAAGATAAGATTCTGAGATGTCTGTGTCTGATGGCAATGGCAGCAGCATTGACAATGGCAGGGAGGAGGTAGCTGAAGTGTTCTACAGAGTCACATGAGCTAAGGGACTCAACAGCCAAAGCTAAGAGCACTAAGAATTTCAGAGTCCTCCAAGAGCTCCGAGCTATAACACTAGGGACTAGCTAAAGGTTTCCCGGACAGGGAGGAGGGGACTCTGAAGAACAAAGTATGGACTGCAGAGATTGATCTATTTGACATCAAGGGTCCTCATACCAAAATTCATAAGTTGGAACTCTATCTGCTGCATGCTGGGCACTCTACATTCTGAGCAGTAGGCCTCTGCCTTGAGTAACTGGAGCAATAAGAAGCCTCAGGCTTTGATAGCTTGGAACTGAAGCCCAGCCTATGAGTCCCTGGAACTTAGGGTTTTCAACACCAAGGGAGCAACCTAGAGCAGCAGAACCCCATCCCTAGCCAGGTGTTTGACATATTAGTTACCAGTCATATTCACCCTATATGTTGCTCATTCAAGCAACACTACATTAAGTCAATGTAGAAATCTCCAACGATTTTCCAAGTATTTTGGGCAGGAAAAGCTTACCACCTTTCATGTAGAGTTAGTCACATCTTTGAATTCACATGGACTTGAGAGGCTAACTGCATGTAAAGTACATACGGAAGGCCCACCCAGCGTCACTGCTCAGCCTAGACCAGTGGACATGTATTATAAAGGATCGCAATAGGTTAAAAAAGAATTGTATACATAGAAATCTTGCCTTTCGGAGTAAGCCACAGAAATGTTGAGGTTGTATTTCTAGGGAGTATTGCTGAGGTCCACTTCCCATGATTTGTCCAAGTAAAAACAGGGAAACAGACTTTTTAAAAGGACTGGGCATGCTGGGTCACACCTGCAATCCCAGCACTTCAAAGGTGTGTGCAGGGAGTTCAAGATCAGTTCCACCCAACAGTGAGCTCTAAGCCTGCCTGCGCCCAATGGGATTCTTTCTCAAAATTATACCAAAACCGTCAGATCAACTAAAACCCCACGAAGGACCCTAAACAAAGCAAGAATGGGGTGGGACCAAGAAGTGAAGGACAAGGGGTAGGGGCGGAACCGGAGGCAGGGAGATGACTGATTATGTAGTGTACTGAGGCACTCAGAAAATGACGCCTGTACTTACCGCCAAGCTTTTAAAAGAAAGGTGGGGAAAGGGTACCTTTCTTCTTCGGGCTCCCTGCGCCAGTCGGGCAGTTACACATCACACCCTGCGCCACGTAAGCGTCAGTCAGCCTTCTCCCATGCTCCCGACAAGGAAAAGCGTGCAAGTCAGCTATCCACTTCCTGGGACTGAGCCATTAGCAATGCTGGTCTCAGCCCCAGGTCCAGCTTCTCCCGCCTACGGGGCGGAGCCGGGAGGATCTAGGGCCAGAGCTGCTAGGCATTCAGCTTCAGGCCCCGGGGCCTGGGCTGCACGGAGCGGGGCGGAGCAGGTCCCAGGCTCTGCCCCCGCCGGAGCCCAGATTCTCGGGATCTAAGAAGTGGGCGGGGCGAGCCCAGGCTCCGCTATTCGGCTTCAACTCCCCTAGGGCCGGCCCTCGGGGCGGGGTAGATCACAGGCCCCGCCCCTCGATCATGGCCCGCCTTCAGGTTCCATAAAGAGGTGTCCCAGGCTCTGTCCCTTGGCCGCAGCTTCAAGTTCAGGCCCCAGGGGCGGAATAGGTCCTGGACTCCGCCCCTTGTCTCGGACTTAAGGTTTTGAAGGGGAGGGTGTCCAGGCTCCGCCCCTCGGCGATGGCCCGCTGCTCCTGAAGGGAGGAGGGGTTCAGGCTCCGCCCCTCTGGGCGTAGTGAGGCCCAGGCCCCGCCCCTGCGGCTGCAGCTGGTTCCGGCCCGCTCACTCGCGGTCCCGCCTCGCCACAGGAGCGTTCCGTGGACCGCTCCCCGGGAGGAGCGCGGAGTTGGCCAGGGTCCTTGGTAGCCCCAGCTGTGTGCTAGCAGAGCCCCACTGTGAACGGTGAGTACCGCGCGACCCGGAGGCGTCCGTGCAGGCCTTTTCACGTTGCAGACCGCGGGGACAAGGGACGAGCTGGGGGAGGCCGCGCAGCTCGCTCCTGGGGTGACCTCTCCGCCCGCTCCTCAGCCTGCGCCTCTTCGGACTGGGAGTGGCTCTACTCGGCGCCCCGGGAGTTCTCGCCTTGGCTGTGCGAGCCGCGCCGGGGAGTGTGCCAGGCCTGGCCTACGGGGTAGAGAAGGCTGCTATTGTGACCGGCAGATTAGGGACTCCCCAATAGGGGACGAAGGAAAGTGGGTTGAGAGCGAGAGACCCTCTCAATGGAATGGTTGAGCTCAGTGCCTGTGGCATTGAGAAACCCAAGGAGAAGGGGTCTGTACTAGCTGGCCAGGCCGGTACACTAGAACCGCACATCTCCCTACAGCACTCATGACAGCCTCTAAGCAAAAGTTGACGAACTTTTGGACTTACGACTGTTTGCACGCTTAAGGAACCTTTGTTATATGGATTGTACCTATTGATATTTGCCGTGTATAAATAAAATGTATAGACACTTAATGTGCTTAAACCAGTTATATTTAACATTGCACTTTCTAAAATCCTATATTTTCCAAAACAAAGTTATTAATAGTGGCATTGTTTTACATTTTTGCAAATGTCAGCTTAGAAGAAGACAAGTGGGATTTATTTATTTATTTATTATTTATTTATTTTGAGACAGGGTTTCCCTGTGTAACATCCGTAGCTGACCTGGAACTCGTTCACTTTGTAGACCAGGCTGTCCTTGAACTCACAGAGATCCTCCTGCCTCTGCCTCCAGAAGTGCTGGGATTAAAGGATGCATGGCCACCACCTGCTGACAGGTGGATTCTTATATCTGCTTCTGCATTGCAGTATGACATGTTATGTGGCTTCTGGAGACTTTCAATACTCTCCTGAAAATGTAACATCTTCATATTGTTTGTAAGTGGTTTTGACCTTGCAGATACCTAGGTGTTCTCCGCATCACACCTTAAAACCATTGTGGCAGGGTATGCTTGGGAGGCTTAGTTCACAGGGTTCGCCACTTTGTTTATGGTGAACCTTGCACCAGGCCGGCACCATGGAGAGTGTTAAGTGTTAATCTCTGACTTGTAGGACCATTTGACCTCACTTTGGAACTAAGTACTAGATCCCCACACTTGATGGCTTTGACCTTCTGCAAACTCAGTGGTGTTCATGTGTGTCTTGGTGTTTCTTTGCCTGCTGAGTTGACTCATATAAGCATCAGGATTGCAGGATTTATGTGGCAAACTGGACCGATGGGTTCTGAGAAGTGTGTATAGAGAGACCATGCCAAATGTGTAGAGATTGGTTTAAGACTGCCAAGTAGTTGAGAGGTCATTTCTAGAGTATCAAGGTGTCGAGTGCAGTGGTGGTGTTACACATCTTTCTTTAATCTGAGCACTTGGGTGACAGAGGTAGGAGAACCTCTATGAGTTTGAGGCTAGATACTAGGTCTGGGGTATGTTATTTAAGTATTCCAAAATGTTTGATAGAAGAAAAAAAAATGTGTTAAGAATATGCTAATATGGATCCACAAATTTCTTTCTTTCTTTTTTTTTTTTTTTTGGTACATTTGATCATTTATTTACCATTATATTTTTAGAAACTATGTTAAAAAGATTGAAACCTCATGGATTTACCACTTAATAATTGGCTCCACAGATAATACCTAATTTTTATACAAAGGGCATTGGAAAACCATAGTTAATGAACTTTTAGGCTAGAGCAATTCTGCCACTTCACATCTAGAGTAATGTGGGCTGAATGCATTTCTTCGAAACTTACATGTTGAAGCAAAAATGTCCAGTGTAGAGATTTTCTGAGGTTAATGTTTTGTTTTGGTTTTTTAAAAAACATTTATTTATTTTATGCTGGACATGATTATACATGCCTTTTTTTTTAAATGAAAACAAACATTTATAAACAATATTTGGGAATTTGGGCGTCGTTCTTTCCAAGCAGCTTCCTGCTGGTAGGGGGCGCTGTCATGGGAGAATTCTAAGAAGACGCAGAAATCCTGGCTGTAGTGGCACAAATTTCTTGTGTAAGGTAGCAGACAGCAAAAACTACAACCATGAAGTTCTTATGCTGCTGTGTAAAGGCAGTCACAGGCAATATGCCAGGCCAGCTCTGGTCTACTGAGTGAGTTCCAGGACAGCCAGGGCTACACAGAGAAAGCCTATCTTGAAAAACCTAAATAAATAAATAAGATATCAGGGTGACCTGCTTTTGCCTCTTTTCCCGCACGGTCAGCTCTGTTTGTAGTTTCTAGATTTGGATTTGTTGAGATAGGCTTCCCAGTCCTTGAACTCTTTCACATCCACATTCTTGGCTGTCACTGTGAGTGGTCCTCTGTTGTCGTTCATTAAACACTGTAGCTGCCCCCTAAGCAACTACTGTCCTTGTCAGTAAGTACAAGTCTGCAGCTACCAATAGGGGTTTGGCTGCACTGGCCATAGCCAGGCTGGAATTCTATTCCCTCAGGCACTGGTCTATCATAGTCACTAAAGGGAACTATATATATATATATATATATATATATGTGTATATATATATATATATATATATATATCTGGATTCAAAGGTTGAGCTAAGAGAAGCTGCATAGCAAGTAGCTAACCTCTCTCCTAGCTCGTCTCCCCTAAAACCAGGCATTCTTTTGCTTAGCCCCCACTCAGGAACCCTAGCTACACACGAATCCTCCCTACCACTTCCTGTCAGCTAATTGCTGACTCAGCCTTCTGACCACAGATTAATTTTATTTAATCAAATATAACACATATTTGCATCATTAAACAGATATTCCACAGTATAAACACACATGACATACCTTAACTTAATATTCCACAACAGTCCTCTCTAGGCCCTATTAGAAAGCAGTTCTCCATCGTGTTTGTGTTTGTGTGATGCCTGGGATCCTTGATTAGATTCTTTCCTGTGCTGTATGTTCTATCTACACAAATTGGAATAGAAATTTTGTACATATTATCAATTATATATATCAAATCCAACAAATGTCTCTGTCCTCTACCCAAAGAGGCTGTCACATTCTGATGGAGCAGCTTCATCACTTTGGCTGACAGAAATGATTTGTACACAAGCTGCTGTTCCCATAGGTGGGAGAAGGGAGTTCGGATCTAAACTCTCAGCACTTGTGTTCTTTGTCTATGGCTCCACATTGATGGTGGAGACCCACCTTCCATTCATCCCTTGCGGTGTTCATCTCATTCCCAACTCTTCTGCACCTTGAGAAGTAATGAGGGTAAAAGATGCAGGGCCTGTCTGAACTTGCAGTCAAGAGCATAGGTAACGACTGGTCAGTTGAAACAATTCCCTCTGTGAATGTGTTCATGAAACATGGTCCATCGAGAAGAGCAATACCCCTTGTAAAGTGTGCTTCAGAAGCATATGTAAAGGAAACCAGAGGTCTAGGCTCTGAAGATGACAATTACAACCAATTATTTATTGCCAAGTATCTGGCAAATAATTATCTTTTTGTCTTGTTTTGTCCATTCTATCTCTTAGGAGAAAATACCTCGTCATGAGGCAGCTAGAGTCTGGATAGGAAAATCCCTTCCAACCTGATGTCAATTCTTGGACTAGCTTGTAGAGGATACTTGATCTCTCAGAAACTTAATATTTCTGACTTCACAATTAGGCTGCTGTTAGTAGGTTATCCCAAGCACCCATGGTTCCCTGAAAGAGGTTTATGCTAGCATTTACGTATATTTCTTCTCAACTCTGTATTCAGTAGTGTTACCTTTCTGTAGCTTGAAATAGGCCATGTTGAGAATATTTACACCATGGAAATCATCCAGCATTCCATGTATGAGTCTCTTCTACCTGGGGAACAAATTGCTAAACATTTACCAGCACACTGCAGCTGTGGTTGGAGGCAAAGTACATTTGGTGGGTTTTTTCTTCATTTGGTTGGTTGGTTGGATTTTTTTTGTTTTTTTGTTCTGTTTGTTTATTTGTTTTTGTTTTGTTTTTCTTTTCTTTTAACAAAACCAGGCCCCTTAGCCTGAGCAAAGATACTAGTATGGGGTGTGTTATTCAAGTCTTCCAAATGTTTGTTAGAGGGAAAACGAAAAACTATTTAGAGTATAGTAATATGGATCAGCAAAAAAAAAAAAAAAAAAAAAAAATTCCTTGTGGAAAGGAGCAGACAGCAAAAATTACAACCATACAGGTCTTATGCTGCTATGTGAAAGCAATATACGAGCAAAGAAGCATGGCTGTGTTCAAATAAAGTTTTATTTACAAAAACAGATGCTGGGCCATAGTTTACAGACCTTTGTATTAGACTATAAAGAGGTACCTTGTTTCAAAGATACCTTCTTTTTAAGAAAAAAAGATTAGGTCAGGCAGTGGTGGTGCATGCCTTTAATCCCAGCACTCAGGAGGCAGAGGCAGGAGAATCTTTGTGAGTTCAAGGCCATCCTTGTCTACAAAGCTGCAGAGAAATCCTGTCTCAAAAAACAGACGGATAGGGAAGGGAAGAGAGAGAGATTCTTTAGGAATTCTGGGACTGGAATCTCCAAGATTGATATATATAGAAGTAGGAACTATAGAAGACTTAAAATCAATCATAGAAGAATCCGAAGTATGTTGTTCACAGAAGGACCACATGGCATGCACAGTGAGTGGGAATCCTTACTCCTGACTCTGGAGGTGTCTCTGATTATACTTGGGTAGATGGACCTGTTTCCTAATATAGTGTGGATTTTTGACTGTAGGCACAAAACAGTAACATCTCTAACACCTATGCTGACTTCAGGGGCAAGGACAAATCTTCCTTATACGTGTGTATGTTGTACTAATTATATGTGTTATGTATTTGTATGTATTTGTACACATAGTGTAGATATATGCATATAGCCTATGCCTTTAAAGAAAGATGGGTGATTTCTTTGGTAAAAGAGCTGTTACATACCCCCACCGGGGCACCAATACTATTCTTGTGAAAAGACACCATCACAGCAACTTTAGAAGTTTAGTTTCAGAGGTTTAGTCCATTGTTATGGCAGGAAGCATGGTGACATGCAGGCAGACATGATGCTAGAGAAGTAGCTGAGAGTCCTACATCAGATTCTCAGGCAACAGGAAGAGAGACAGTGTGCCTGGCGTGGGCCCCACCCCTCCAGTGAGACCACACCTCAAATCTTTCTCAAACAGTGCCACTCCCTGATGACCAAGCACTCAAATATGGGAGCCTATGGAGGTCATTCTTATTTAAACCACCACATCAAGTGATATTGCCATGTCACATTTCTGAACTAGTATATGTAATACTAGTATATATTAACTCAAAATGCTCAGAGCAGACCCTCTCAAGTCAAAACATTTCATTATTCGTTTCTAGTGTTGGACTTTTGCCAGAGGTTTGAAGTCCTAAAAATAAAGAGTTCCTTGATGGGCCCTTATGCAAACCCTTACACTGATGTTGTAAAAATCTGGTGTATGGTCTTTAAAGTAAAAGATCTAAAATGACTATTTCCCTTTGATTCTCTCTTTCGGAAGAGAGAGAATGTGGGTGTGTGTGAGTACATATGTGCGTTGTGGGCATATGTGTTCGCGTGCGTGCATGTGCGTGTGTGTGCACATGCACGTGCACTCTCCCTCACCTGGGTAAAGAAATCATGTTTGCCACAGTATTAAGTGGTTTTTCTCATGGTGATGTGGTTAACTTGGGCTTTGGATTTTCCTCGGCCTTGCTAGTCAGTGTTTTCCAGCACAGATTCTAAACTTGGTTATGATTAAAACCAACCTCTGCAGTTGTTTTACACAAACACACTAAGGAAAGAGTTTCTCCATTCTTATGCTGAGTTACCTGCAGCGTGCCTGGCAGCTGGGCTTTGCAGATCTTTTTCCCAGTGGGAAGAGGAGAAATAGAGAGCTGGGCATGGGGAACTGAAAGAAGGCACGCCTCGTGCTGGAGTCACATGTGCAGTGTGGACTTCCCCCGGAGTCTGCTGTGGCCCTTTGCCCTCTTGATTGAGAGTTGAGAAGTTCTTCATAGGTTTAGTGCCATCAGCTGGCCATCTT
The DNA here is from genome assembly GCA_030556225.1 of Cricetiscus sungorus. Taxonomy (NCBI): domain Eukaryota; kingdom Metazoa; phylum Chordata; class Mammalia; order Rodentia; family Cricetidae; genus Cricetiscus; species Cricetiscus sungorus. Next base: position 49,228,687 of record JANBXA010000734.1, read on the forward strand.
CCTATCAATCAGGTGCCTCTCTTCCCTCCCCTCCTCCCCTGCCCCTGCTCTGCCCTCCTCCCTCCTTCCCACTCCCTCCTTCATTCCCACCCCCCTCCCCACTCCCTCCCTCCCTCTGCCTGGCTCTCTTTCTCTCTGATACCTCCACCCCCATTAACTCTCTGCCTCATTTTTAACTTGTATTAAGAAAATTGAGGCACACAGTAAGTACATGGAGAAAAAAGTGACTTGGCATCTAAGGTTCTGAACATTAGCTGTTGGCCAGTCTCATTTTCATCCATATTCTCTTCCACCTACTTCGCCTCCTTTTCCTCTGCATTTTCAGGTACTTAAATTAACAACAAGAAAAAACACTTTTCTTTGTTGTGTTTTTGTGTGGCCCTTTGTCTCTTTAAACTGCTCAATGTGATCCAGCCTAGCCTCCTTGAGTCCTTGAGCCCTGCTTGCATTTCTTAATTTCCACCTTTGCTCTCCCTCTGCCCCAATCGACTCTAGCTTTCCTAAAGCCTCCCTCAAATCCCAGTTGTAGCTATTTTTATCTTCTTCTCTCCTGTGGTACCTAGTAATTGCTGCAAAGATCCTCAAGAGATACATGCCAACTGAGTTGACAAGATTCCTTGGAAGGGGGCTGGAGAACTGGCTCGGCAGTTTAAGAGTACAAGCTAAACTTCCAAAGGCCATGGGTCCTATTCCCAGCACCCGCATAATAGCTCACAAACATTTGTACTCCGGTTCCAATGCCTTCTTCTGACATTTCCACCTGTACCAGGCAAATAGTACACATACATACATGCAGGCAAAAATCACTCATACATATCAAATAAAAATTATATTTGCAGGGCAGTGGTCACATACACCTGTAATTCCAGCACTCTGGAGGCAGTGGCAGGTAGATCTCTTGAGTTAGAGGCCAACCTGGTCTACAAAGTGAGTTCCAGGACAGCTAGGGCTACACAGAGAAACCCTGTCTCCCAAATGAATAAATGGTAGGTAGTTATGTAGGTAGGTAGGTAGGTAGGTAGGTAGGTAGGTAGATAGATAGAATGAATAAAAGGTATTTTTAAAAAGAATCATTGAAGGAAAAAAAAATAAGTATAAAAGATACATTCTTGGACATTACCTAAAGTGTCTCTCATCTGCATAGATTTTTGAAAGTTTTAAAGAGCTGTGGTGGACCAGTTGTTTGCTTTGCTTTTTTTGGAGAGTTTTTTTGTTTGTTTTATTTTTTTAACATCTGTATCTGGAGACTTAAGTCTGTCCAGCCTTAATGCTTCTTCTGATCCCAGGAAAAATACCTAAAATTGATACTTACTGGGTCACTTTTATTGGGTAAGAGTGCTTCTTGACTCTGCTTAATAAATGTGTTTTAAGGTGTAGATTTAACTCTTTAGTAAGAGAAATAGTCTACTTTTCTAGCCTACCCAGCTCTGTGAAGTAAGGGGGTAACAATCTCATTAATTACTGTCACTCATGTCATAGAGCTCCCAGAATGTACTGTGCTGAGTGTGTTAACTCTCTTATCCCAGCACCCCTTGCCATGTGGGCAAAGGCGTACAGGCAGGCATTATGACCTTTAACATGCAAAGAAAAAAAAAGTGAGGTTTAACAAGCTAGAAAGAATTCTTTTCTATAGCCCTAAGGGACAGTCAGACTAAATTACAGATTAGAAACCAAAGAATTAGGGATTAAATGTTACAGACTTGATGGACATGAAACCACTGTGCTTGTAAGTACTCTAATGACTTTGCAATCAAGAGTTTACCCAAACACTCTGACAAGTTTGCAGGCATATGTCAATGTCCCTACTCCGGTTGTCTCTTGATCTCTCCTGACCTGTGAACAATTGGGGCAAGATTGTCTTTGTATGATTTGCCCTGGACCATTGCTCCAAATGACTTATACAAAACACTTAATTATTCATTGTCCTCCTCGCCCTTCATGAGACCATTATAGAATTACAGAACAGGTTATAGGTTGTGACCATGGTTCAAGAAGGTGCATCACCCTATGTTGGCCTCTTAGTGACTCACTCATTTGAACTTTTGATTGAGAAGAGGAGCAGTGAATAGCCTTGATCAAGAACTGACAAGAATCCATCATGTTTGAGAGCTGCACCAGGGAGATATAAGAAAGGTTGAGAGTCTGAATTCCATTCTTGAGCCTTGGGACTCAAGATGGTGTTGCCTGCATCAGTTGCCCTAGTGCTGGTTTTCAACCCATCCTTTCAAAAATAGTATACAAATTTTGCCAAAACTTAAAGTCATTTTAGGGAGCTTGAGGCTGACTATCTGCTCCTCACATAGATGCCTGAGAGTGTAAGATTATTTATGGGTTTAATTTTTGTTGTTGTTTTGTTTTGTTTTTTGAGACAAGGTTTGAGACAGCTTTGGAGCCTATCCTTTCACTTTGTAGACCAGGCTGGCCTTGAACTCACAGAAATCAGCCTGCTTCTGCCTTCCAAGTGCCAGGATTAAAGATGTGCACCTTCACTGCCTGGCTGAGTTTAATTTTTTAAGCACTATTTAATTTGGATATTTGTATGTGAAGTGACTCTGCCTGTAGCAGAGAGGTTGCACCCTGGATGCAGGAGAGTTGGCTGCTGCATGGGGAGGCCCACTGAATTTAACTCCTAGCTGGGTTATCATCCAGAGGCCTCAGCAGTAACCTGATCCTTCTTACTGACTTGTCACCTATGAAATAGGAGAGTGGTGCCTTTGTGGATAGGTTGCCTAAAGATTTTATCAGCTCTTGTGAGGTGCTTGGTGCTGTCGTGGTAACCCACACACCTTGGGTAGTAGGTGTTTCTGGTCTGTAATGCTGCATACTGGTATTGTTCTTCCCAGCTTTGGTCCTGGCCCCACCCATCTCCTGGGCTCCTGGCCTGCTGATCTGGCTCTGATGCTTTAACCAAAGCAGGGGCAGTCGTGACCCCTCAGTTAACCTTACCTGCCCTGTTCCACTTTTGTAACTTTCCTGGATCTTTCCTTCATGCACATCCTCATCGTCTCTGCCCCCCCACTTGGGGATTGTAAAAGCACCTGCCTTCCTGACACCAGTCTAGCATCATGGCTGAGAGGAGCTGCCTAACAGCCTCAAACACTGCCCCTTGCCTACAGTGTAAATTCAGACTTGAGTGGGGTCCCTTGTTACCTAGACTATGACCATCCCTTTCTCTTAGTCTTCTCCCCTGTACACTGTACTCCATTCACACAGAAGGACCTTGTGATTCCGATGGCATCACTACATTATGTGTTTAAGGACACTGTTTCTCTGCCAGTGTGTTCTCATCAGTCTCCTACTTAGTGTGATTCTAGAAGGTGCATGGTATTACCTGTCCCTGGGAGCCTTCTCCCATGATGGGCAAGGGGCTCTGCCTAGATGCTTCCCTGTGCCCACTGCTGTAGTGTTGAGACATGAGATTCTTTCCTGGCTACTGTGGCTATTCTCCAGCCTTCTTGTTTTGAGTACAAGAGTAGCAGGGGACGGGAATTTCCTCATCCCTTTAAATAGCAAATGCATGAGTGAATCCCATCTGTTCCTTCTCTCACATCAGGAGATGCTGTAATATGGATTAGGTCACATTCATAACTATCCTTACATCCACAGGTTGGATATTTCTTTCTTAGATAGTCCAAAGAGTCAGATACCATGATTTAATGTCACTCTATTACTTGACACATCTTGGTAAGTAGATTTTTCTTTGAGCCACCAACTCACAAAATGACACAGAGACTTATTAATTATAAAAGCTCAGCCTATAGCTTAAGCTTGTCCACTAGCTCTTATAACTTAAATTGACCCATTTATATTAATCTGTTTTGCCTCGAGGCTTTTTACCTCCCATCTTACACCTCCTGTTTTCTGACTGTCTCCTCTGGTGTCCCTGTGCCTAGATTCATTTCTTCTTCTTTCTCTGACCGGAAGTCCCGCCTAACCTCTTCCTGCCTAGCTATTGGCCATTCAGCTCTTTATTAAACCAATCAGAAGGTGCTTTGGCAAAGACACATCCTCAGTGCATAAAAACATTCCACAACACATCTTTGACCTAATGAAGTGGGAGCCATGTGTGCAAGCCATGCCACATATGATTCACCGAGCTGGAACCTTTGAAGTCCTATTGGGGCAGGAATATGCTGGTCAAAGAGACAAGAGCCTCATGGAAAATCACTGAGATAGGGTTTATGTATAATGAGCTTCTGGGAACTTCATTAGCATAGTCATCATCTCAGAGTGCAAATAGTTCTGAGGCCCTGACAAGACCACTTTGAGCCCCCAAAACTGGTGAGTGCCCAGGTAAAAGTGACCATATGAGATCACTGGGGGCTGCACATACAGCCTTTTGTGGTGACATCCTTTCTCATCCTAAAATTTAGTCAATAGTTCATTCTCACATAAACTCGGGGACTTGAGGGAGTCATTCAGGTTTCCTAAAGAATGGGTCTTAGCTGGCCCTGCTATGTAACAATCTCCTCTACTTCCTCACATGTAAGCTAGGCATCATGGTGGCAAATAGGACTTGAATGCTATTTGGGAGTCTGAAGCAAGTGGATTGAGAGGGAAAGGACAGTCTGGGCAGTGCATCAAGACCCTGTCTCAAAAAACAACACACATGCCCTCCCTCCCTCTCTTTTCCCTCCCTACCCCCCCCTCCCAGAGCAGAGGATGAGCAGGCTGTCTAGAATCTGAGGAGCCCTGCTTCAGAACCTCTGCTTTGTGGATGAGGGTTCTATGTCCTGGGGAGACTATTTTTTTCTAGATGTCTCAGGAATCTATGAATGCTGAAATTCAGCAACATTTTATGAAACTGTTATTACACCTTAGTGATACTAAAAGTGAAAATGGGTCTTCTATCGTCTTGATTTGTTTCAACTAACTTCAAATGGGTAACTGGGTTAATCTATGTCTTTGAGAACTGGGTATGAACATTGCTCCCTCCAGTTTGGGAAACCCTGAAGAGGAAAGAGCTTGTCAAGCACTGCTGTGATTTGCCCTGTCCCCCAGATCCTGACCATATTTGCTAAATAATACATGATCATTTCTATGATGCACCCCAAGAATTTCCAGTATTACTTAGTAATCAAGTTCAGAGAAACAAAAGGTTAGGGTAGATTTAGGAAGTAGCCACATCTTAATTATAATCTAATATTTTCTTACTGTGTTCATGTCTCATCAAATTTTAAAGAACTCATATGTTGAAAACCTATAATTTGAACCAGGTAGACAACCAGGAATGTATAGTGTTTATCAAAGCCCTTCTAATGGCTGTAAAACCTCAAGTAGCCCCTGCTACATTCCAAGCTCAGTGCTTTCCCTTTTGTCTGTTCACCATGGCCTCCATGCTGTTCTCTAGCCCCACCAGAGGCTCTATCACAGTGCCTTTGCATGGTGTCTCACCCTCTTGCTAATTGCTCATTCCTTGAATTGAGAATTGCATGTAGGAGCAGTGCCTTCAATTCTGTGCCTGGGAGGCTTCAATGAGGAATCTTTGGTCACCTGATCGCCCTTCCCATTGCCCCTGAGTTGCCTACTGCCCTTGCTCTACTGTACTAAGAGCAGATCCCCGCCCCACATCCTGTTTGTACACTTATTTGTGTAGTCTGTGTGTGTACTGATCTATAAGTGAGGGAGCTTGGTCTCAGTATCTTTGCTGATGTCTCCCTGGGACCTACAACAGTCCCTGGTACGCATTAGATAATGAATTTAAGTATCCATTGGATGCACAAGTCAGAAATTGTTTTTTCCTTAAAGATGACTTTACTTTTTGGCCATCTTTATTTTAGACCTACAGTCTAGCTTATTTTATGCACTGTGAAAGTGAAGCACAGGAATGTTAATTGCCTAAATGAACATTTACTAACATTTACTAACAAGTCTAGAAGTATATGGCTTAATCTGCTCAGTTATCTAGAATAGGCCAGACAACCAAAAGGAAATAGAGTAGTAACTTCCAAATGTAACAAGAAGAGACAGCCTGGGGGACAGGCTTTCTGAGAGGGACGCTTTGCCTCTATGGCCAACCTACATCTGGCATATAATTAGATGCTGCTTGAGCTGGTGACTGTTTATTGTTCTTATTTGTTGGTTGGCTTTTTGTGGAATAGAGACTCACTATATAGCTTTGACTGTCCTGGAATTCACTATGTAGATTAGGCTGGTCTTGAACTAATAGATCCACCTGCCTCTGCATCCCAAGTCCTGGGATTAAAAGTGTGTTTCATTATACCCATCTTTTTTTTTTTTAATGATTTGCTTTTGTGTGTATTGGTATGCAAATGTGAGTGCATTGCCTGCAGAGACCAGAAGTGGGCATCAAATCAGCTGGAGTTGGAGTTATAGGTGGTTATGAGCCATGGATGCTGGGACTCAAACTCAGGACCTCTGGAAGAATAGGAAGTGCTCTTAACCACTGAGCCCTCTGTCCTGCTTCAGAGCTGACTGTTGTTATAGAACCATTGCTTTCTCCAAGACCTAATTTGCTCCACTGTGGTTTTCTATTCTCTCCCAAAATAGATAATTGTGTTGGCTTCTCTTTCTAAGTTGTCTAGTTACAAGGTTTTAGTTATAAGTTATGAGGTTTGTTTGGTTGAAATAGATTTTACAAACAGCTAGAAGGATCAGAGTTGCCTTATCTCACAAAATCCATTTTCCACAGGCACCCACAGCACAGGGAACAACACAGCCTTTCTAGGGCTTTGCTTGTGGGAGAGCTGGGTGGGGACAAGCCATGATAATCTTCTTGGAGACATTTGACCTCCATTTATTCTGATGTGGACATCCTTGGAATCATTCTTTTCACAACAACAAAAAAGCTGTTTATAAGTAACAATGTTTAGACACAGAACCATCAGTTTGGAAATAGGGCCAATTAATTTCTCTTTGAATAGAAAATGGAGCAGAGGCAGCAGAATAGCTGTCTCTCCAGTGAACTAAAGTAACCCTAGACATGTGGTGGCTTTGACCTGGAGTTGAGAGCTATGAACATTCAGGCTGTCTGCATTTAGAAAGGACTAGGAAGAAAGAGGCCACAGGGCAAGAAATGCTGAAGAAACCTGTTCCTGTTGTCACATAGACCTTAATAATCTTAAATCCATTCTTGGTTTTCTCTGGGTGTCCCATGTGAGCAATCCTGCGGGTATGCTGTCTGTGCTTCAGACCCCAGAGTGGTGATACCCCATCAGGCTTGTACAGAACATGCAGCTTCCAGGAAGTGAGTGTACTGCCCCAGACAAAAACCAAAAGCTGCAAACGGCCCTCACTCCACTACTAATGGGGTTCTGTTCTGCAGGACCACTTCTCTGCTTCCTCCTCTGAGGGTGCCAGTGCAGTGTTGAAGGTAGGATCTGTTCAAACATGAGGCAGCTTGACAGAATTCTGCTCTGATCGTGAGATGTAACATAGGCCTAGTTAATCTGGAGGCTAAAGTCAAAGTGAAAAGAAGCATCCTTTTGTTTTTTAACCCTGACTATTGGCAGTTAGCTGACAAATCTGCCTTTGGTGGACAAAAATAGCATGCACCCTTTAGTACTAATGCTACCTACCTAGACTATGGCTAAGAGTGTTTTTCAAGCAAGTGTGATGTTGTGGCCTCCATTCATAAGAAGTATTGTCTCTCTATGACCCTCTTGTAAGATTTCTGCTTTGATGTAGAAGTTTAGTCAGGAGCCACACACAGCAAAGCACCTTGGCCTAGATGGGCATTCTGCCCACATTTAAAGTGACGAGCCTCTTACCTTGCTGAAGGCAGTAAGACTCTGATTTTCAAGCACAGAGTCAATTGTGCAGCACATTTTAGAGCTTCGTTTATGTATGGGTGGGTCTCAAATCAAGATAGAGAGCAAGGCAGTTCCATTCTCTCTGGGATTGCAGAACCGACTCTGGCCCACATTAGTATGTTGCTTACATTCCTTGGAGATGAGAACGTTTGGTCACCAGAGGCCATCTCAGTTTGTCACTCAGTTTGACCTTACTGGCAGATAAGCAGTTTATTTATTTATTTACTTACTTACTTATTTTGCTTTCTCGAGGCAGGGCTTCTCTGTGTGTAGTCCTGGCTGTCCTACAACTCTTACTTTGTAGACCAGGGGCCCTCAGACCCATAGGGATCCACCTGCCTCTGCCTCTCAATTGCTGGGATTAAAGGTGTGCACCACCGCGCCCAGCCTGGATAAGCAGTTTGCAAATGAAGAAATTCATACATAGAAGAGAAATGGGAAATATACAACTTTACTAGCTGCTAAAGAAATGTAAAGATTGGCTTTTTTATCTCTCAATTTGGTGAAATGTAGGAACAATTATCTGGCCTGGTTTTTTTCTTTTCTTTTTTTTTTTTTTTTTTTTTTCACCTCCAGAAAAGGATCATTACACTAATACAGCCTTTCCTGGGTGCTTGGGCAAAGGCAGAGACATACAAATCCTTTCACATATTTGTCCTGCTTCTTGAAACTGACTGCCAACAATTTATTAAGTGGATTAGGGGACTGCTAAAGCTCTGTGTACAAAGGTGCAGCATTGTTTGGCAATATGTACAAAGATCAAAGTGTGCCTAGGGTGTGAGGACAATTAACCCATGGTGGGTATGCACAAGCAAAGGCTCCAGATCCCCACAGACCTCTACACTGAGGCCATAGGGCACTTACCAGCAGGACTGTAGAGCCCAGACTCAGAACTTTTCACCTCATGGCTCCCTCTTTATATGTCTACTTCAGATTCAGCTACTTATGCCTGATGTTTAGGTTTTTGTTTGTTTTGTGATTTCCTCTAAAAACTCAGTGCTTGTGTACTCTCCCCTGTTCAGAGTGAACGGTGAGAATCCTGTTGTGCAGTTCATGAAGTTGTCACTTCACAAAAGGTTAGCTTTGAGCCAGCATCCTACCAGATAATTATTTTTCCTTTCAGAATGTGGGTACAGTGAAGGGTTTCCCACTTAGTACAAGCATCCCTTCATAAAATCCTGTTGTATAAGAACTCTTAGAGTCTTCACTGTCTAACTAGCCAGAGGTGAGTGTTCCACATTAGTATTCAACTAAGCCTCCAAGGAAGATGGGCCCAAAATTATTATTTTAGCTTTGCTCTTAAAGATAATGTTGGCCAGTCTTTTATTTATTTTTTTCCCACCTTTTGAATTTGTTCACTTTTCCTCTTGCCTCTGATATCACCCCATTCTGTGAAAGGGAAAAGACAGCAGCCTAAACATACTACTTTGTGTGCTGACTTCCCACTTCCCCAACAGAAGAAACTAAAATAATGTGCTGGCCTCCCCCCCAAATCCACAGCTCACTCTCTGGTCCATTCCTGTCTCACACAATTACTATATGCAGATTAGCTAAATAAAACAGAGAAAAGAGGCTAGAACAAAGCACAGAGAAGAGGGAAGCTAGAACCCATGTTTGCTTGAAAGTTGGTAAGGCCCCTCCTAGCTGGCTGGTGGGCTTCCTGGACAAAGCTGCAGATCTTGGGGCAGTTTTGGAGATTGTGAGAGTATGGTAATACTTGAGGAGTAAGAATGGGTTAGAGTTTGTCCAGGGAAAGGGGCTGACTTAGAAAGCATTAGCCATGCCTAGAGTCTGTGCTAGATCTGGACCTATTCCCAAGTTAAAGGTCTTCTCCCTCACTTCCACACTGAAATGTGGTCATTTGGGGGTTTCTTGTGGATTACTGAGTCACTGAGACCTCCTGAGTAGATTGCACCAAGAGTGATAATGTGGGAGGAGCCTTGGAGTGCCCCTGGACTCTTGGGTCTCCGTATTTATGGAGAGGGATTATTTCCCAACTTCTAAGCAAAACCAGTTTTTAGTTGCTGTAACAGTTACTATTGTTTTTTGACCTGTGGCTCAGTAAAGATGGGCAGGGACGTGTAATAAAATATGGCTCAGAATGGGTGCCAGAGGAAGGAATAACTCCACCATTCAATACTGAGCTTGTCCTCAAAATTTCTGATAGCGATCTTCAGCTGGGCCGGGGGGGGGGTATCCTGGTCATGCCAGCATTGCTGTACAGCAGGGGATCCTTGTTCCCATAAAGTGGAGTGGGGCAATGGAGACAGCCTGAGTTCAAAACTCAGCCTGTCTTTTCCCGTCATAAATATGTTGTGCCGTCCCTCAGAGCTGCCTTTCCTACGAGGAGAAATGGGAATGACGATGTGTTCCACTAGTGGCACTCCCACCAGGACTGCAGAAGACAGTAGAAGGCTGCTTTACACACCTCTACCTCCAAGTCCCTTTTCACCTGGGGAAGTTTTGCATGACCTCTCGAGTATAAAGAAATGTAGTTTAAAACAAACCTTTGATATTATGTGTATTAATTGCAATTATATGTATAATTTTGGTATCTGTTAAAGAAAGAAGCAGTGGGATGGACACTTGTGTTTTGTTTTATATGAAGAATTAAATCTTGGCTGAATACTTGATCCTGCAGAATTATTGTTCATTGTATACCAATTTTGTAACTATCAGTGCTGAAAACGCTGCTTCACATGAAGACAGAATATAAAATGGTAAATGGTAAACAAATGCTTGGGGACATCTCAGAAGCTGTTAGAAACTATGAAAGTCCCATCTGGGCAGTGGTGACTCATGCCTTTAATCCCAGCACTCCAGAGGCAGAGGCAGGTGGATCTCTGTGAGTTCAAGACCAGCCTGGTCCACAAGAGCTAGTTTCAGGACAGGCTCCAAAGCCACACAGAAAACCTATCTCAAAAAAGAAATCTTAAAAAAAAAAAACAAGAAAAGAAAAATTGCATGTTTTAAAAGCAAAGTTTTTCTTTTGTTTTTTTGAGACAGGGTTTCTCTGTGGCTTTGGAGCCTGTCTTAGAACTAGCTCTTGTAGGTCAGGCTGGTCTCAAACTCACAGAAATCCACCTGCCTCTGCCTCCTGAGTGCTGGGATTAAAGGCATGTGCCACCACCATTTCAAGAATAAAAGTAGATAAACTGGGCATTGGTGGCACACACCTTTGATCCCCCAGCTGAGAGGGTACTCAGCTAGGGGTACTCAGCTTGGTGCCTGCTTCTACTCAGTGCTAGAAGTACTTCCTCCTCTAATGTCTATAAGTAGGGTTTCCTTTGTGGCCATAATACTATTAGAGTTACCAACTTCCTAAGGAAAAAGGGAGGCAGACACTAACAGTTCTTCATACAAGCCAGTTTCTGTAGGAACCATATTGGTCACTGCATTCACCCTAAGGAATGACCAGGCTGACTTCGAACTCACAGAGATCTGCCTACCTCTGCCTCCCGAGTGCTAAGTCTAAAGGCGTGTACCACTACTGCCCAGCTAGTAGCTTAAAACAGAAACAAAAACTTGTATGTGTATGTGCTCACAGTTTAAACTGTAAATGATACTAAAGCATATATAAAACCCAAGGCTTCCTCCCGAAGTATCCCATCACAAGAGGGAAGGACTCATGTCCTTAGTGAAGAATTTACCATCTGTCTATAGATACCCATACTTTACATCCTCACAAACAGTTCTATCCTGTGCAGTAATGTCATCCTGGTTTATTGATCATTCTATAAATGTAGTGACTAAATATTATTTACTCATATAAACCTAGGGAAAATGCTATTTTTATATTTAAATTAAAAATATCGGAGAGGGACTGGAGAGATGACTTAGAGGTTAACAATGCTTGCTATTCTTGCAGAGGACCAAGATTTTGTTCCCAGCACTCACATGGCAACTCACAGCTAGCCTTAACTCTAGTTGCAGGGGATTAAATGCCCACTCTGGCACCAGGTGCACAGGGTAGACATATATTTATACATGCAGGCAAACATTCATACACATAAAATAAAAATGAATAAAAATATTGGAGAATAGATTGATTGAAGGGTGAGACCCACCACTGTATGTTTTGCTCTCATTTGCATTGTTAAATGAAAGCACCATTTATATGTGTGGTAGACCTAGGAATAGTGTCTTCCTGAGCTGGGGTAGCTGGTCCCCTGCAAACATCTATGGGGAGTTGGAGCCTGATCTGAAGCTCCAAAGAAAAAGGGGGACAGCAAGAGTGGGGTCACCTATGTCACCACACTGTTCACCATCAGATGCCAAGACAAAGCAGGAAGAGATCTTACTGTAGTATTCAAGATTATTAAAAATGTTGTAGAGATTTAAAAGCTGAAACACATAGAACAGTTTCAGAAAACAGTCTCTCAGTCCCTATTTCCACAGATGAAGCTTGATATAATTCTACCAGTAGTAGGGGCTGTGCTAAGGCAGAGGCAGAAAGATCACAAGATTGATACAGATGTATAAACTCACCTGCTGGCCTTCTGGCATCAGCTAAAAGATGAGTCCAGCCTCCAGGTCTGTTCATATAGCCAAGACTTTCTGTGAGATGCATCTTTGTTACCCCCTTTCCTATATAAAGTTTGTGGAGGAATGTTAGAAGATACTTGGGCTGTTTGCTGTTTGAGAAGCTAATGCCGTCTCTCAGACATGGTAGCTTCACAAGAAACATGTTTTGTTGAGACTGTCACTCTTAAGTTGATTTAAATCCCAACCCACCTTCTATTTTGAAAAGTTAATAATTTGACTTATTTATATAAATGTGTTCCATAATTTCTACAAAAGGCCTAGCTTCCAAAATAAAAATTATCTTCTATAGCGCCCGCGCTACGATCTGTTCCATGAACCTGGCGAAGGCCTAGAGATTGAAATAAAGACAAGACAGCAGGTCATTCATTCCGTGGTAATGTCGGAATGCTGAACGCTGAATGCCGTTTATTGAGGGGATGGAACGGGCTTAAATTCTGACTTACAGCATAGTGGAAAATTACAGGATTTTTTGGCTTAGCTCCTCCCCACAAGGTGTGTGTTATCACAAGGTGTGTGTTATCAAAACAGGAAGAATACCAATAACAGCTTTGGGGCAAGGAGTTCTGGCCAACAGCTTCAGGCTTGTTCAAGGTGCCTCAGGGGTCCATGCAGGGCGGGCCCTACAATCTTCTATTTTAAAATTTAATGTTTTATTAAGTCATGAGCATTTTATAAACAAATAAAATATTTTGAGCATGTTAATCCTCTCCTTAACCTCTCCCAATTATTTTGTTTTTCAGGGACACGTGACCATCATGAAGAACCCATTTGCACACCTTGCTGAGTCCTTGGACCCTGCACAGCCAGGAAAGAGATTCTTCAATTTGAATAAATTGGAGGACTCAAGATATGGTAGGTTCATCACTCTATGATGTAATTGCTCTGTTAGCAACTGGTTTCATGTTTATATAACTGAGTATGCAACTCATTTGCCTTTGGGGGGGCGTTGGCAAAGCTCATAGGAGACAATGGGTGAATGTAGGTTAAACACACAAACACATACTTTTCCAAATAAACATCTTATTATCTTTTCTAGTTCGTAGTAGTAATTTTCATGTATTTCAAGACAGAATTTTTGTTTTGTAAATAAAATAGATTTCTTTTTAATGAATTATTGGTTATATACAGTGGTCATGCTACATTGTGTTTAGGGTGTTTAGTTGTAAATGGGTCATTTTCTCATTTCTTGAGCATTAGTTTCTTAAATATTATCCTGTATATCTATAAAAATTCATATTGCTTGCTAAAATACCACACAGTGAGAGTCTAGACTGATGGTGAACTCTGGTGACTTAATGGAACTTTTCTTTTTGTTACTGAATTCAAAATAAGCAACCACTTAACTAATTGTTTTAACCTAGTCTTTGAGTATTTTCATTTACTGATGTCTCTTAAATCCATTCCCTGTATATGGTTTTCACCATATATGCTTTTTAAACTGACCAATCACTTTACCCTCTTGCCCTGTTAGAAGAATAATCCATTGTCTTGTATCAAGTCTATCTAAAGATTGGCTTTAAAGGGAACTCTGAACAGCAGGTGCCCTGTAGTTAGTTTCTAATGTTTGCTACCTTTACCTTTAGGACGCTTACCGTTTTCTATCAGAGTCCTCCTGGAGGCAGCCATTCGGAACTGTGATGAATTTCTGGTGAAGAAAAATGACATTGAAAATATCCTGAACTGGAATGTCATGCAGCATAAGAACATAGAAGTACCATTTAAACCAGCCCGTGTCATCCTGCAAGACTTTACGTGAGCCTGTCACTTCCCTCTCCCACCTCCCTTGTCAGCCTCTCAAAGTTTTCACTTTGTCTCCCACTGGAAGAGAGCATGCAGGGGTGCTTTGTGGAGTCTTTTGTGCAGGAGTCAGTTGCAGGCTGCTGCTGTGCCTGCACACAGTTGTGGTGTCTGAGAGGAGAGAAGAGGCGCTTTGTGAGGCCTCACTTGCCACCCTCAGCTCACAGCCTGCTCCTGGAATTCATGTTATGGCACAATTGCTCAGACATAATCCTCCCATTTGCAAGGGTATATCATTCTATTCCCTTGGTGGACCCAGTTTCTTTATGTAGAAGAAAATCACCAGATTTTATATATATAATTTTGCAGTCACTGGTGTTTTGCCTGCAAGTATATCTGTGTGGTGTGTCAGAAGCCCCGAAACTGGAGTTACTCCATAGATTATCTCATTTTCCTGCACATGATTTAATTTTTTACTTTAGGGCCAAAAGCCTTCATACTATGTGTGATAAAACACTGTTTTTATCCACCGCTCTTTCATAGATACCTAGTTGGTTGCATAACTTAGAGGGCAGGGCTAGGGTGGACACTGAAGTGCAGTGTCTCTGTGTATGATGTGTTCACTTGGAGCCTTTGCGTAAATACAAGGGTATGGCTGGGTTATTCGGAAAATCTAAAAATTATTTAGATTTTAAAGAAATCCGTGTACTGACCGTCATTGTAGATGGACTAATTTACATTCCCACCACAGTGTGGATAGTTCCCTTTTGTCCATGTCCTCCGTATATGTTGACTTTTTTCTTAATGACTTCCATTCTGACTAGAGTGAAATAGAATCCCAATGTAATTTTAATTTGCTTTTCTTTGGTGACTAGTGAGGAATTAAACATTTTAGTATGTTTATTAGCCATTTGTATTTCATCTGTTAGGAACTGTCTTTTCGTTTCATTGTTCTGTTTATTGATTGGGTTGTTGGCTGGATGGTTTAGTTTTTGAGACCTGTGCATAGTCTAGATATTAGTTCTTTGTCAGCTGTATCGCTAGCAAAGCTTTTCTCCCATTGTGTAAGCTACCTCTTGACTTGATAAACTACTTCCATTAGTGTGCAGAAGCCTTTTCATTTTATGAGCTCTCATTTATCAACTGTTGGCCTTATTTTTTGAGCAGACTGCAATCCTACTGAGAAATGTATTGCCCACACTTATATCTTAAAGTGTTTCCCCCACTTTTCTTCTAACAACGGCAGAGTTTGAGGCCTTACATTAGGTCTTTGATCCACTTGGAGTTGGTGCTTGTGCAAAGTGCGATAGCAGGATCTAGTTTCTTTTACATGTAGATAGCCAGTTTTCCCAGCATTGTTTGTCCTTTCTCCAACATAAAGTGTCATTTTTCCAAAAACCGGGAGGCAGTATTTGTGAATTTATATCTGGATCCCCATTCTATTTTATACCTACATGTCTGTTTTGGCACGGTTGATACCATCGCCCTGCAGTGTAGCTTAAAATCGAGTATGATGACCGCTCCAGTGATGTGGGACTAGATGGAGATAGTCACCATTTGCACTCCATCATTATTCCTTTTGCTCAGTGTGATGGTTAGTATTGACAGCTTTACAGAACTAGAGTCACCTGGAACATAAGTCTCTGAGAATGTCTGATGGATTTTCTTAATCACATTAATTGATGATGATGACAGGGAAGACATGTCTTAATTGTAGGTAGGAACATTCCCTAGACAAGGGAGCCATGGGTTACAGTAAGCCCTTTCTTCCATAATAAGTGACATTTTTCAATAACTTATAACAGCAGTGACAAAAGAAGCAAAGACACAGGGTTGCTTTGGCAACCTGAGGTCTTTTATGTGACCATGTGAATTTTAACATTGTATTTTTCTATTTCTGTGAAGAATAACATTGGAATTTCGATGAGGATTACTTTGAATCTGTAGATGATTTGGTAATACCATCTACAACAACATTGATTCTTCCAATCCATAAGTATGAAAGTCTGTCCCTCTTCTTAGTGTTTTCAGGTTCTTTCTTTAGTGTTTTGATGTTTCATTATAGAAATCTTTCACTTCTTGGATATATATCCAAGGTATATATCCACTCCTTTAAGTTTGGTCTAAAGGTGCAGGGGTGATGTGGGAAGCAGTCACTCTGGTCGGGGTTCTTGAGTGGAAGCATCCAGGCTTTCCCATGGTTCCTTGTATTCAAGTTAATTTCCTAGTGGAGTTCTACAAGGAGACTCTTCACAGTCATACCACTTAGCACCTGTGTGCTTTCTGCTCAAGGAAATATGCTTAGAAACTTACACTTTTCTAAGTCACCTGTTGCTGGTGCCTCTGATGAGATGGTCCCTTGTCAGTATTAACATTGGCAAACCTGCAAAATCCAGTCACACACATTTATGGCTGTTTTCTGCTTGCTTCTTTCTTTCCCTAGGGGTGTGCCAGCTGTGGTTGATTTTGCAGCAATGCGTGATGCTGTGAAGAAGTTGGGAGGAAATCCAGAGAAAATAAACCCTGTCTGTCCCGCTGACCTTGTAATTGATCATTCCATCCAGGTTGATTTCAACAGAAGGTGAGGATGGTTAGGAGGGATTCCTTGGTTTTCTTCTTTGTGAAAAGTCTTGGAATATACATTTAAAAAAGGAAAATGTGTGTATGTGTTGGTCCGATGATAGCTCAAGCAGGTCAAGGTACTTGCCGCCAAGCCTGAGGACCTAAGTTCCGTCCTTGGGATTCACATGATAGAAGGAGAGGACCAACAGCCACAAGTCATCCCCTGATGTACATGAGTGCTGTGGCACACTCATGCCTACACATTCCCACATACAGACAAATAAGTCAATATAAAGCAGTTTCTTAATATGGGTGCATATTTAAGAATATCTTTAAAGCTGTTGCCAGAAAACTAACTTTCCAGTGAATAATATTGGGAGGAATGGATTATGTAAACACTGTCATAACTTGTCTGTTTGCTTTGAATAGGAGTAGTCTACATCTGGCAAACCTAGCTTGACTCTAGCTTGAAGAATGAACTAAAGGGTACATGTACATTTTGCTGTGAGAACTTGTCAGTGCAAGTGCATGTCTTGCTTTTAGAAGAGTTGAGGTGTTTTAATCCACTTTATTCCTGAATATATATATATATATATATATATATATATATATATATATCACAGGTAACTGTTCTGTGCCTGAGCATAATTCCCACACTAGTTTTGCCTTCCATTTCTTCTGTCTGGGATATGTCCTCATCCCACTCTCTCCTGCCAAAGTCCATGTCCTCTTTCCTAGCCAGCTTACAAGTCAGAAATCCGCATTGTCTAGCCTGTGTCATGATCATCTTGCTAGACTCTTCGTCTAGAGTGGACCTTGAGTAAGATGTCCTTTGAGTTGCCTGGTTTACCAGACTGGAGCTATGTGTGTAATAGGCACTTCACGTGACTAAGTGACCTTGAAAGTATCCCCAGGTTAAAGGAGAAACTGAGTTAACATGACTGAGATACCTTTACACTGGGGCAAACTAAATCTTTTCACCTGTCTCTCTAGCTTGGCATCCAAAGGTGTGGGTAGTAAAATGTCTTTGTAAAGAAATTAAGCATACGCCTTTACAGTTGCAAACTTGCAACTTAGCACTTATCATCTTAATAAACATTTAAATTAAGTGAATACTTCTTTATGTGCATTTATTTATAATCATAACTTGTGCAGATAACTGAGGTTTATGTTTATAAGCAAGTACTAATGGTCAGTCTTCCTGAGCTATTTGTTTTATTGAACATTTAGTCTTCATTTTCATTCTCCAAAAGCCTTTGCTTAAATTGGAATCATTGTGAGTAGGTCTTTGGACTAGATGGCATCCAGATAGCAAACATTACTGTGCATTTCCAGTTCCTTTATGATGCACTGGAAGGTGCAGAAAGCCAACCTGTACCCACAGTAGAATCCAGGATGTGCACTTGGTACATCATGAACCCAAAGAACATCTGAAACTGCCAGGTTGTGGTAGCACACGCCTTTAATCCCAGCACTCGGAAAGCAGAGGCAGGTGGATCTCTGAGTTTGAGGCCAACCTGGTGTACAGAGTGAACTCCAGGACAGCCAGGGCTACACAGAGAAACCCTGTCTCAAAAAGAAAGGAAAGGAAAGGAAAGGAAAGGAAAGGAAAGGAAAGGAAAGGAAAGGAAAGGAAAGGAAAGGAAAGGAAAGGAAAGGAAAGGAAAGGAAAGGAAAGGAAAGGAAAGGAAAGAAACTATTTGCCTTTACCCTTTGAATCAAAGTGGTACAGACAGGCAGAAAAGGGGTAAGAGGAAATGCTATTGTTTGTTGTTTTCTCCAAAAGGCAGAGTTTATATCATTAAACCATGAAAGTTCGTATGCAAAGATGAACATAAAAATCAGCTATTGTTGCCAGGCAGTGATAGTGCATACCATTAATCCCAGAGTTTGGAAGGCAGAGGCAGGTGGATCTCTGTGAGTTGGAAGCCAGCCTGGTCTATAGAGTGAGTTCCACTACAGTGAGGACTACACAGAGAAACCCTGTCCTGAAAAAAATAAAATAAAAAACCAACAACAACAACGACAAAAATCAGCTGTTGTGTAAAAATAACTCCAGGATCTCAGGGACAGTCAGCTTGAGAATTTCTTTCTCGTGTTTGCAGGTTGTTGGACAGTGAGCTGACCCTGTTGAGGGTGGTTGGGCACTTCTGTCTTGTGTGCCAGTGGCTAGGCTGGCTGGGAATGCCAAAATGCAGGGCAGCTGTGACAGCTTCATTCCCTTTGTGTTTCTTTGGCATGCAGGCTAAAGAAGCAGCTCGCTGGTGCTCTCAGGGTTGGGGGGCAGAAACTGAAAGTGTCTCATGAAGCTCACCCAGTAGTTAGAGCCACTTCTGTTCACAGTGCTCATGATTGGGTGATGTGGTTGAGTTAAAAAAAAACAAAACAAAAAACAAAAAACAAAAAAACCACAAGGTAGAAAATGCAGCCCGGCTGTTGTAGGGGAGGTTATTGAACATTGTTTGGTTTGGGCATATGGAAGCATTCAGTGTAAGGAGGCTGGCATCTGACAGAAGTATGACTGCATAAGGATATCTATAAATGGAGAAGGAATTTTTCCACATTCTACTACATATTTAGTTGGGGCAGCAGTTTATATTTTAGTTTTAATTTGAATTAATTGGGTATATACAGTAATTTTAATTATAAGGAAACAATAATTCTGCATGGGTTAAATGTATTTAAAAGACTTTTCTAAATTTAGAATCAAAGAAAGGAAATAAGAGGGCATCTATAGATATAATGGCTTCAAAGTTAATAAATTATTTGCAAAAAAAAAAATAATGGTAAAGGTTATATCAATATATAGTCACTTGGAAGGCAGGCAAAATTCTGTGAGTTCTAGGCCAGCTAGTGCTGCATGATAAGACTGTCTCAAAAACAAAAAAAAAAAAGAAATATGTAATCCATTTAGAAAAATAGACTCAGCAGATAATTGCAGAAAGAACAATATGTGTTTCTTGCTTTAAAAAAATAATACAAGAGGCAAACAGAATGAAAAGCCTTTTTAGCCTTGCAGATAATGAGAAAATAAAGTATTTCTAATACCATTTTCTCTTATCAATAGAATTAAGATTAAACCATAACTATCAAAGTAGCATGAAGGAAGCATTTATGTGCACTACTATTATCACTGTAATTGGAAATTATGAAAGCAGTATGTAACAAGATCTTAGAAATGTCTTTGTTCTGAGGCTGGAGAAATGGCTCACCTGTTGAGAGCTCATACTGTCTAGTTTCTAGCACCTATCTTGGGAGGCTCACACTACCAGTACCTCTAGCTCTATGGGCCTGACACCTTCTTCTGGTTTCTGGGGGCACCTGCACTCACATGCACAGACACACACACTGACACACAATTAAAAATAAAATTAATATTGTTTAAAACAAATAAATTTCAGTGTCCTCTGTCCTGGGATGTCTGCAGTCATGCACACTTTTAACTAATACTGAAGATCCAGAAAAAGCTTCACGGCCAGTATACTGGCTAGTTTTATGCCAGCTTGACACAAGCTAGACTCATTAGAGAGGAGGGAGCCTCAACTGAGGAAATGCCTCCATAAGATCAGGCTGTAGAGGGCATTTTCTTAATTACTTATTGATGGAGGAGAGCTCAGCCCATGTGGGTGGGGCCAACTCTGGGCTGTTAGTCCTGGGTTCTGTAAGAAACAGGCTGAGCAAGTCATGAGGAGCAAGCCAGTAAGCAGCACCCTCTATGGTGTCTGCATCAGCTCCTGTCTCCAGGTTTCTGCCCTGTTTGAGTTCCTACCCTGACTTCCCTCAGAGATGGACAGTTTGTGAAAGAGTAAGCTAGATAAACCCTTTCTTCCCAAGTTGCCTTTGTCATGGTCTTTTATCACAGCTGCACTAACCCTAATTAAAGCAGCCAGCAATTAAAATGCTATTTTTAATTAATTTATTTTATGTATGAATGCTCTATCTTCATGCCAGAAGAGGGCATCAAATCCCACTATAGGTGGCTGTGAACCACCATGTGGTTGCTGGGAATTGAACTCAGGACCTCTGTAAGAACAACCTAGACCATTTCTAAATGTCCCACAAAGGGTAAATTATGACATACCCTGAAGTGAATCACTCTGTGACCCATAGTTACATTTATGGATAATGCTCAGAACATGCTCACTTTATAGCTCAGTATGCCACAATCTAAGTTGTATGTATGAATTATCACTTGTGCCAGATCCAGGCTTTGTGAGTGTCAAAAGAGGTGCCTGGCTGCTAAAACAGCCACCTCTAGGGTTTTAACTGGTCTTTATTTTTACAACAAGAAACTATTTGAAATTTTTAAAAAGTCAGTTAAAAATATACACACACATGCAAAGATCCAAGGGGAAACAAAATCAACCCCCCACTGGAGATGAAAGTAGTTTCCATACACTCTCAAAGGAATTAGGAAATAAGCCACTCTCTAATTCATATTGAGATATTTAAACCAGATAAATTCAGCATGAAGAGAGAGATGATCAGTCCCTGAGCTGACAGATGATAGACACACTGACTTTCCCCACCGTCTCCTTTCCCTTGGCCCCGGAGCCATCCTTAGGTGTTGTCTCCCTCAGTACCTCCTTTAAATCACGTAAGCACTGCTCAATGGCTCAGTTTTGGAAAGAAGTTAAGTTAGGATTTTCTGAAGTCCTACCTCATAAGTAATAACAAAGTCACCTCACAAAGTTATAGGGACTTTACCTTAGTGACTCATAGCTACTTAAAGGGCCTGTCTTCATTGTACTTTCCTGGAAGGTGAAGGGGCTGGAGGCAGAATATGGTAATTTTATTTCTGGCCTGATGGCCTCAAACCCCAAGCACTCATGCTGTCAAGCCCTCTGGGCTATCACTTTAAGTGTTTTTTTTTTTTTTTTAGTTTGTTTTTTTTGTTGTTTTTTTTTAATGGACCTTTTTTATTTACATGATCTTTCATTTTCATTACATGATAAAATGCAAGGGTGAATTCGAATACCATTTTAAATTTAGTGCACACATATTAGAAACATTTATTGTTAAGGTTTTAAAAACTGTTTTTAGGTTGATTTATTTTGCATGCATTTGTTTAGGGTGTGGGTAGTGCAGATGTACAGGTGAAAAGACATCACCTCCTTTCAACATGTGGAGTTCAGGGATGGAACTTAGGTTGTCATCTTAGTGGCAAGTGCCTTTGCACACTGAGTGAGATCACCAGGAACAGAACTTAGATTGTCAGCTTGGTGGCAGATGCCTTTACACACTGAATCAGATTACCAGCCCCAATTGTGCTAGGTAGGTAGGTAGGTAGGTTGGTTGCTAGATTGGTTGTTACAATGCATTTTTGTTTTATTTATTTATTTTGATTTTCAGTTTTGGAGATTGACCTAATCTTTTCCTTACCCTTTAAAAGAATTAACTGTGATATGTGCCGACTGTTACAGAAGTGAGTGCTATGGGCTTATCCCCAGCTTCATTTTTGAAATGAGTTGGGAAGGTGGGTAAAGGGGTCAGGGTTGTACATTTTAGTGGGTGGGAGCTCTTTGTCTAGTTCGAATATAATTTTCCTTTTGTCCTCCTTAGCAGCTGGGGACCTAACTAGCATGGTGCTGTCCTGTATTTATCTCAGAAGTGCCACTGGCTTTTCCTCAAGAATTTTACAACAGTTTATGACTAGGTTTCATGAACTCTGTTTTATCTGGAAACATTACTTGTGAATTTCTAGGCTCTATTCTATGAGAGACTCAGACACTATAAATGTGAATTTATATCACATAGTCAAGGGGAAATAATCTCTTCTGTTTATGAGGCCATTCACATCCTAGAGACCTCATTAAAAGTTCTCTAGATTGTAGCTTGGCAGGTTGATGTTGTGAATGGAGTATTTGTTTAACTATGTAAAATGTGCTGCATTTGTTTAATTATATAAAGGTGTGTTGCTTTTATTTGTGCTGCATTTGTTTAACTGTGTAATGTGTTGCTGTTTCACTTTGCTTGCCTAAGGCACCTGATTGGTCTAATAAAAAGCTGAACATCCAATAGGTAGGCAGAGGAGGTATAGGCAGTGCTGGTGGGCAGAGAGAAAAGGGCAAGGCAGCCAGTCAGACAAGGAGGAAACAGGAAACAAGATGGACAGTACGTAGATGAGGTCAACAAGACTTGGGGCAGCACATAGATTAATAAGAAATGGGTTAATTTAAGAAAAAGAAAAAAAAAAAAACCCAACTATCCTAGCTAGCTGGAAACAAGCCTAAGCTAAGGCTGAGCATATGTAATTATGTAATTAGTAATAAGTCTCAGTGTCTTGATTTGGGAGCTGGTTGGCCTGCCTCATGTTGACATCTTTGTATTCCTAGTACCTTAAACGCTGAGACAGGAAGATCAAGAACTTGAAGGCAGCCTCTCTACAGGAGACCCTGTCCCAAAAAACAAAAGAAAAGGCTTACTAGATTGGGCTAATTTAGGAGAGTTTTGAGTGGCAATAAAATAAATTTTAAACATTTGAATTTTAGGTCTTTTGTCTATTCTAATAACCATAACAAGGCTAATTGGGCCACACTTAGCACAATATGGTTTTGTTTTCCTAGTGTAAGGTTTTTTGTTTGTTTGTATGTTTAACCTGAAATTGCTATGCTATAGTCTGAAACAGACTGAGCATTTCTGACTTCTTACCATTTTGCCCACCATGTTCTGGGGCAAGCATTCCCTGCTGTGGCTCCAACAGCCTCCTGATGCTGGAGGGTAAAGTCCAGAAGTGTTCATATGTCACAGAATAGACAGCACCAGCCACATGAGTCAGAGTCTCACCTGCACTGGTACAAACAATGCTTGGAGGTCCCTTCTCTGGTGTCTTGGTTTTGTTTTCTTTTCAGTTTGACAGACCTGTGTTGTACCCTGTGTTCTTTTCAGTTTGACAGACCTGTGTTCAATAAACTAGTAAAGTTCTAAAAGAAAGTTTAATGACTATATAACTTTAATGCAATTGCTCAGTGTGGTCACCCTGAGAAGGCACAAACCATCCTGACTTGGGAGCCAGAAGGCTTCCCAGAGGCCACTTGATCAGAGTTCTGAAGCACAAACACAAGGAGGGACGAGACAAAAAGTCCATCCTATGAGAAGACAGAGGCAGCATCATCTGAGAGCTGCCACACAACGCTGAGGGCTGGACTGGAGAGTATGAAGGGTCTGGTAAAGCTTAGGTCAGGCTGAAGACCTTAGCTTTTTAAACAGAGGGTTTATAGTTTTTAGAATATGACAAGCTGATAATGATCTGTGTACATAGAAAGCTCAAGGTGAGCTTATGGGACTGAGAAACTAGCTGGGAGCTATGTTTATGATAATTTTGGTGGCTGTAGGTGCTAAATAGAAAGAGAGGAGATTGTTAGATGAGGAATAGAGGAAAAAGATACAACAAAGAAGGCAGGGCACTCAGGTTTCCCCTTGATGCAGATGCACCAGGGCCTGCAGACACAGGCAGGAGTCAGAGACCTAGAGTCCTCAGGAAAACAGGGACAGGTGGAGATGAGGACTGGCTGCATGCATCCGGAGAACCTACTGATATAGGTGTCTGCTCCAGCTGAGCCCCTTTCTCCATCTTTCTTTGCTTTTGTCTAACATTTATTTTCTTAAGTGTGATGATATATTGTTTATGATTTATTAAAGCTTGTCTGAGGATTCAGAAAGAAAAATCAGCCGCAAGCCATAGAAGCCAGGCACACACCTTTAATCCCAGGACTCAGGATTAAGAGGTAGACGGATCTCTGTTAGTTCAAGGCTACACTTAGCTACATGAAATACATCCAGTCCTAAAGAGGAACAGCTCACACAAAGATAATCTCAAAACTTGGGATCACACACATTTAATCCCAGGACTCAGGAGAGGTATTTAAGGCGGGAACAGGGTCTCAGAGCTGGCATTCATTCTCCAGCCTCATTAAGGATAGGGTGGTATTCAGTCTCAGAACTGTCCAGACACACTGAAGAGAAGCAGTAGTCTGAGGCTTGGTGAAGAGCTCATGGATCAGCCCTTTCAGCCTGAGCTAGAGGCTGCTTTGCTTTTCTGATCTTCAGCTTGAAGTTTGAACCCCAATGTCTGTCTCTGGGTCTTTTATTTATTTGTGTTACTCTCAAGGATCAATAAATATTTTTTTCTACAAAGTTCAGAAGTAAATATTTCAGATTTTGCTAGACACATACTATCTCTGTCATATAACCCATCCCTATCTTTAAAACAAAATCATCTTGGGGGCAGGGTTGAGTATAGTTTATAGACCCTTGCCCTAATGTGGCTCAGAAATTGGTCCCATTAAAATAACTAACAATTATTTTGGAGAATAATGACATTACAGTAGGGGTCGGGGTCAATGTATTCACTAAAAGTCTTCTTGAGGTAAATAATACATGCTGGCTGTGTTTTGGGTTTTTGTTTGTTTTGTTTCTCTTTTTCTACACAAGCTTAGCTCTCACTTCAAAAGGAGTAAGATAGTTTATTCTGATCCAGGTTTGCGTTCCCATGGCCTCAGAGTGCAGATCCGATTGCCTCTGAACAGCATAGGCATGTCGCACCATGGAACTGTTTACATCAACACCTTCATGAGTCAGTGCATTTACCATACACATTGGTGGAGCCACCAGATAGGCAGCTAACAGAAAGCAGGGGACTCTGATGTGCTTAGCTTTTTGGATGGTGGAAGCTAGTGGTCTGTTAATAGTATATTCCAAAGGTTTTACTTGATAGTCAAAAGAGTGTCAGGTCAGAAACAGGTGGGTGATGCATATCTGTTAAAAGAACTAACAATGCCCTCAAATAATCTTCAATAATCTTAGCTCTAGGTCTGCAGCATTCCAACTCTGTCCAATCAAAAGTTCTAAGAAGAGCAGTGTGCATATCTTTCAACATTGGGCTGGCTTTTTCAGGGGACTTCAATTCATATCTTCTTCCTGAAGTCTGTCTATCTGATTTTCCTTGGCTGGTTCCTTTCATCCTTCTGCCTGGATTGATGTCATTTCCTTCTGGAAGCTTTGCTGATCTGAGTTCATGGTCCTTTCTACACTCTCCTGGGACGTCCTTGTTGTATGTCCAGAGTTAATAATAATACCTCACTATTGCTGGATTCCTTCTCTCTCCCACCAGGCCCTGAGCTCCACCCAAGCAGTAAAAATGCAGTCTTTGCATTCCCAGTAGCTGATTTGTAAGTGAAAGGAAGGCTGACTATGAAAGGGAGACTCCAAGGACAGTCACACTTGGGTTCAGATGACTGCTCTGTAATTGATCAGTCATCCGACCATGGCAAGTTATCCAGCAGGTGGAGGGAAGGGAGCTGTGATAATAGCATGGTGAGAGGATAGATATAGAGCTGAGCGTCTGGGCACCCGGCACCTACTGTTGTTACTGTGGCGATGCTTGTTGCTACAGCCCCAGACTCCCTGACTGTGCCTGCAGGAGGTGATAATGGAGAAAGTAAAGAGTGTGGACTCTGATGCCTCGATTTCAGTCCCCTTTTCACCATTTACTAGCTATGTAGCACTCAGCAGCTTTCCTAACTTCTGTGTATCTCATTTGCTCATGAGTCGTGCCCAACTCCAGATACATACACCCCATGAGAAAATTAATCAAGCAGTTTCCTACTAATGTCAATAGCTAATGATTATGTAATAATAGGAACTTGACTTGAATCTTTGTGTATATTTAGTGTTTCCTCGATCCATCAGATACAGATTATGTGTGCCTTTTAGCTTCTAAGCCTGCAAATTGTGACCGACTTATTCTACCTGAATGACCTTGAATAAACCTCTGCATGTAATCCAGGGTTTACAGTTGTGCATGGAGAGCAGTCATCTTCATAAACCCCAGCCTGAAACATAGGAGACTGAGGTTCTGAAGCAGTGGGCCCTTGGCCTTGCTGTTTTCTGTCTCCACCATAAACACACATGTGGTTCAGCAGAGAGAACTCATGGGGCCGTAGATGAGAAGCAGGTGCAGAGCAAGGGTTCCTGAAGGGTCTCTGCTGCTCTTGTCATACATGTCTCGAGTTTGTCCCTGAGAGTCAGACTTGGGGATTAGCTTTCAATCAAACTCAGCTCATTTTTCGACTGTGCTTAAGGGCTTTGAAGGAATTACTTGAAACAGGTAACTTGTTACATGTTTTTCACAGCTTACCTCGGTTTTCCAGCTGGTAATAGGTGTATACCAGCCTGCCCACTTGCAGACACAGTTGCTGTTTGGCTGATTCATCACCAGCAGATTGGATGGGTGACATGTGAAGCCTTGCAATTTATACATTTGGTCTTTGTCTCTGACAGGACAGACAGCTTACAGAAGAATCAAGACCTAGAATTTGAAAGAAATAGAGAACGATTTGAATTTTTAAAGGTATGGGCCAGAGTTTGGTTTTACCTTTTGGTTTTCCATATTTGTGGGGCTTGAGGAGAGGTGTGCAGATGACTAAGTTAAAATGTCTTCACTGTGTTCTTTCTGTTGTTCAATCCTAGTGGGGTTCCCAGGCCTTTCGCAATATGCGGATTATTCCTCCTGGCTCAGGAATCATTCACCAGGTGAATCTGGAGTATTTGGCAAGAGTAGTATTTGATCAGGATGGATGTTATTACCCAGACAGCCTCGTGGGCACAGATTCACACACTACCATGATTGATGGTCTGGGAGTGCTTGGTTGGGGTGAGTCTTCTCGCATATTCCTATTGCGTATGTGCTTCTGGAGCATGTTCCTCGTTCATGGCATGTGTTCCAGTGGTCACAGAGGAAGCTGCATTTGTCTGCTTTGTTTACTGCTCTATTTTTCAGTGCCTAGAAAACAAGACATTCTATTTGGAAAAATAAACTGAATTACATTAGAGGACATTTGCATAAGTGAAAATCATATAGGTGTTCCTTAACAACAGAGCCTCCTAAATCTACTCTCCATTGAGTGTGGCACTGAAGAGATTTTGGTCCAGACACTGGGGGAGGGCACTCTATAGAGGGAATAGAGAAAAACAAGTGTTCCTTAGGGAAATACAGCTCTGTACCAGATAAGCATGCTGACTGGGTTTCTTGAGTCTGTGGCTGAGGGACAGTGAGGTCTCTGAACATTCTGCTCTGCTGTTCACTGCAGGTGTAGGTGGTATTGAAGCAGAAGCTGTCATGCTAGGTCAGCCCATCAGCATGGTGCTTCCCCAGGTGATTGGCTACAGACTGATGGGGAAGCCCCACCCTCTGGTAACATCCACAGACATCGTGCTCACCATCACCAAGGTAATGATATAGATATAAAAAATGTGTGTGTGTGTGTGTGTGTGTGTGTGTGTGTGTGTGTGTGTGTGTGTGTATACATATGCATACGTACGTACATACATACATACATACATACATACATTACACACAGCCTCTTGGAAAGCTGATGACAAAAAAGGAATAAATTCAATGGAGTTGGTGTGCTCTAGAGAGGCTAGGATACAATATATTGATAGATTATAAAAATAAAATGAAATTAAAAAGGGTTCTTAGGTTAAGTTTAGATGGGGGCTATCTTTATTCTTTTCCTTAATTTTTAAAGTTGTGACATAAAGTATCCAAAAATTAAAATCATGTTCATATTCCTGTCACCA
This sequence comes from Cricetiscus sungorus, assembly GCA_030556225.1. Classification (NCBI taxonomy): domain Eukaryota; kingdom Metazoa; phylum Chordata; class Mammalia; order Rodentia; family Cricetidae; genus Cricetiscus; species Cricetiscus sungorus. The sequence goes on from JANBXA010000734.1 coordinate 49,256,886, forward strand.
TTTTTTTTCCCCTGAAACAGGGTCTCTCTCTCTCTGTAACTCTGGCTGTCCTAGAACTTATTATGTAAACCAGGCTGTTCACAAACTCACAGAGATCCACCTGCCTCTGCCTCTTGCCTGGTTCTTTTCACCGAAATTTAAGAAGATGAAAATGTCCTGTCAGATTGGCTTTCTGAGGCTGTTTTTATTAATTAGCATATATTTATAATTTGTGAGTATCTAGAATAGCATGATTTTATGGTTCAGAAGATTCTATCCTTCCTGGAAGTAACCACTGTCTTGAGGTTGAAAATTAGTTTCACACATATTCTACATTTTTGCTACAGTTTTTCCACATGATGGATCTCTTTCTTTTGAGTTTCATTACATTTTTACCTCTGTGTGTGTTTAAGGCATGCCATGCATATGTGGGGGACCAAGGGTAACCTTTGGGAGTTGGCTCTATCCTTACACCTTGTACTTTCCAGGATTCAAATTGCCAACTCAGCCATTTTGCTGGCACCACCTGGACTTTTTTATATGTAAATAGCAACTTAGTTCCATGAATGATTTTAACTTTTTTCTCTTATTATAAGTTACTTTATTGCAACAGATGTAACTACAAATTGGAAGTTATTATTATGGCTTTTTCTTAGAGAGAGAGAGAGAGAGAGAGACAGAGTGAGAAAGAGAGAGAGACAGAGAGAGAGTGAGAGAGAGAGAGTGATATACTTGCTTTACAAAAAAGATATTTGCACCTAGGCTGTGTTAGTGTAAGCATTGAATCCCATTATTTTGGATGCATAGGCAGGCAGATCCCTGAGTCCAAGGCCAGTCTGGTCTACAGAGCAAGTTCCAGGACAGGCAGGGCTATACACAGAGAAAGCCTGTCTTGAAAAAATAAAACAAAAAGGTAGTTTAATGATCTTTATTTTAAATAATTTTTTTCATGATCATTTGGTGCAAAGACCTTTTGTAGAGACTCCATGCTGTAAAGGCCAGAAGCTTGTCTTTGATTTAATCTTTGTGGAATTTAGAATTGGATTTATTAATACCACAGATTCAGATTGTCACAGTAGTTTTCAAAAATGGACTGACAGGGCTGTCCCCAAAAGTTTGGAAGAATGCACTTAACTGGCAGGCTTTTCTATGAACATAGCTGTCTGTGAAGCTGACCTCCTTGTAAAGTTAACTAACCAGACCTGGAGCTCCATCCCTGATTGGTGGCTTAAGTGGAGAAGACAGGAGATGGGTAGTCTGGGATTTGTAATAGCAAGAACTGTGTGTGCATTATGTCCTTAAATACTGTGATTATATAAAAAATCAGTTTATCTAAGTTGGAAAGAATGTAATTTTTTTTATTCTTTCAGTGTTTCATCCTGAATATTTGTTATTTTTTAGAACAGCTAATCTTGGTATAATTCATATGTGTGGCATTCTTTTTCTTTTTAAAAAATAAGAATTATGTTGGTACAATCTCAGATTTATAGTAAGGTTGGTGGAGAACTAGTAAAGTACCTGCCCACTTCTTCCCAATTCCCCCATGTTCACGTCACAATGGCCTTTTTAATGTTGATACAGAACTCTTAGCTACAGCATCACCCATCCTTTGGGGGAGTTCCTTTTCCATCCTGGGATCCAGTCCTTTTAGGGAGCATTGCAAAGGGATAGTTCTGTGTTTTAAACATGGGCTATCAAGCCTCAAACTTTCCTATTGTTTCTACTGTATAGCACCTCCGGCAAGTTGGGGTTGTGGGCAAATTTGTGGAATTTTTCGGGCCAGGAGTGGCCCAGCTGTCCATTGCTGACCGAGCTACGATTGCCAACATGTGCCCAGAGTATGGAGCAACAGCTGCCTTCTTCCCAGTTGATGAAGTTAGCATTGCCTACCTGCTGCAGACAGGTAAGTGAAGGGCTGAGAGCAGAGCCCTAGAGAACCCCACCCCTGCCTTCTGCCTCTGCCACACCATGCTCTCGTGTTAGACTTACTTGTCCTCTCTGTGGAGACAAAGTATGTTGTTGGATTTAAGGAGGTATGAAATGAACCTATGATAGCCAAGAAAAACAACTCTCCCTGTGACCCCAGAACCCAGATGTGTATACAGATTTTCGACTGCTGCTTGATTTATATTGACACAAGAGATCTTAGTGATGGTAACTGTTGTCTCTGTTGGGTAACAGGCACTGGTATCCACTTACTGCCTTCTCCTTCATAGATTGATAGGATAAACTGATGGATTACTTGCTTAAATGATAGGATAGAAAACCCAGAATCAGAGCAATGTAATTACCCAAGGCTAATCAGTAAGTAGCAGAGCCAGAATCAAAGCCTGTGGCCATCGTACTCAGAACAGCAGTGGGTTCCAGGTTGTATTCCTGGGGCAACAGGGCACTGAGGATTAAGACTCTGGGTGCAAATTTAGGTTCTTTGTTCTTTCATTTACTAGCTGTATTCCTTAGAGAAGTTACTTAATAATTTTCCTGCACTAGCATTTCTTCATCAGTCAATGAGAATAATAATATTACATGTCTCATGGGATCATGATAAAAGATCAGAGTTAGATGTAATTCAATTGAAGCATTTAGCACCCAGTTCCAGGCACATCACAGTGCTTATGATCTGGAAGTGTGAGGTGGTCGGGACTTATTTTTGGCAAAGCAATGCCAAGAGTGACTGTGGCAAATTGAGGGCAGATGCATGGGTGCCCTTCAGCATTCAGCAGTGGGCTCAGGCTTAGGATCCTCTTGAATGAGGGCTGTCACCAAAAGATGAACCCTGTCTATACATAGAGCCAGAATCTGTTCTGTACACATCGCTTTGATAGGAATAGCAGATGGTGCCTGATGGAAAGCAGTTCAGAAGCTGAAGGAGCAGAGTTGTTGGTGTGTGTCCACATTAGATGGCATGACCTACAGAATTGCAGATGGGCTCTCAGTTTAGTCTTTAACCCAAAAATTGTAACATGTTCATTTGTTACTAATGTCATTTAGGTCGGGAGGAGAATAAAGTAAAGCACATTAAAAAGTACCTTCAGGCTGTTGGAATGTTTCGAGATTTCAATGACTCCTCTCAAGACCCAGACTTCACTCAGGTTCGAGAGCACCTTCAAAATATTATTTCTTCTTTCTGAGGTTTCAGTTGCAGTTTTCTGTGTTTCTTCGTGGTTGGAACAATTGTGCGAAATTAGTCACTGTATTGTCATTATAAGGGAATGAGGTGATAAATGGTGGAAAATGAGAAGGTTAAGGACATAACATATAAAAGTAACTTCCTAATGTGACTGTTGACCTAACCTTTGTGAATTGAGTGTACCCTCCCCCAACTACTGACTGACACCAATGCAAGGCAGACTTTGTTAGATAGCTGCAGTTATTTAAAGGCCAAGCCTATCATTGTTACACTCCTGGAAAGAAATGGAGGCATGAACATGTCAGTGGTTCTGTTTACCCAATGATTTATTTTATTTTCTAGGAATACAAACTGAATCCATGTTTTCATAAGCAGCCAAGATTTAGAGAATAAGCCAGACTTGGAGTCCCAGTTTTCATGTACCATCAAGGGAAGGAAGTACTCACTGAGTTGACAGCCTGTCTTCTGCAGTGATGGCTTGTGGCTACATCCCTCAGTAGAAAGTTCATCTCAACCTAAAAGCTATGTGTTAGCTACTCTACAGAGCAGCAAGTGGAAGAGAACAGGCAGCCAGTGTCTGCCCTGTCTCTCCAAGGCAGCAAAGTGTCCTGCCAGTCCCATGCTCCTCCCATGCCCATCTTAATATTGGGACTTTAATTTTTGATGTGATAAAAGGATTACTGGCTCCCCTGATTTAGAACATGGCAGCTTGTTTGACTGTTCATTGTTGGGATGTTCCAAGATCTCTGGTGTGATTGTATTATTTTTCTATAGATTCTATAATTGCTTTTGGTTTGGATGAACAGGTTGTGGAATTAGATTTGAAAACAGTTGTGCCTTGCTGCAGTGGACCAAAAAGACCCCAGGACAAAGTGGCTGTATCCGACATGAAAAAGGACTTTGAAAGCTGCCTTGGGGCCAAGGTAGGGCTCTGGACTCTACCCCAAACCCTACTCTTTGGTGCCCAGGCTTTCACCTTGTGATGGATCTCCCTGAAGCCTGGTGCCAAGGACATTTCTTCTCCTTCCTAAACTCCTTCATGAGTCCCCATTAGCTATGGGTTCAGCAACTTCTCCATAGCACGTCTGCCTAGAAACATTACCCCTGTTTATGCATATACCCTTTTCATTTGAAAACCCACCTCCTGCAGTGTGGTTCACCCTATGCACACAGGTCTTGTTCATGCCTCTCTGTGTGTGCATGTCTCTGCTTCATGCCTGACATCCTATTCCGTCCCAAATCCATAAAGTTCTGTTCAGATACTATTCTCTGTGACATGGCCCCAAGCGTCCCCTAGCAGGAAGTCATCTTCCCTCACGTGAAACTCCATGGTATGAGGCCTGAAGCTCTTCCCTTACTGACCTGTACCTTTGAGAATAAGGTGTAGGTCATTATAATTGCATCATAATCAGCCGGCTACCCACAAGCTCCCAGCATGATGGCTGATACACAAAGTTTCAGTGACTGTCTCCCAAATGAGAGGTTGAGGTGGAGTTTATCCATGAGGCATCAGCATTATACTAGATGTTCAGTGGTATCTTACATTACTGATTAGAATTGTTGAAATCGATATTAATACAAGTCACCTTTCTCCACATTTCCATGAGATCAGAATCCATAGTCTCAGTCAGGCCACGACAGTTAACTTTGAACTGTCAATAAATTTAGTCTTCTATTCTTGAGGAGGGAAGAAAGCAATTGTTACTGATTTTGTTGCTGAGCAAGATTCAGAACTCAAGGCTGCCTTTGTGAATAAACATAATAGGGAGACATTTAAGTTTTCTTAATTATTTCAAAGTTTACTCATAGAAGTAATTTTTTGTTAATAATTGGCGCTTAAAATTACTATTAAACTTCCTCCAAAGTGAAAAATTTTGACCACATATAGCAGACTGTGTGTGTCCGGTTTTCTTCTTGCACTTAATATTTTCAACCTTCCCTTCCCACAGCAAGGATTTAAAGGTTTTCAAGTTGCTCCAGACCATCACAATGACCAGAAGACATTTATCTACAATAACAGTGAATTCACTCTGGCTCATGGCTCTGTGGTAATTGCTGCCATCACTAGCTGCACAAATACAAGCAATCCATCCGTGATGTTAGGAGCAGGTGAGGGCACCTGGTTCCGTCCTCCTGGTCTCCTGGATGTGGGAGGAGAATTTTACATTTCCAGATGCATAGACAGATTTGACGAGAAAATTTCTACACAGCCAAAAGCATCCAAAACAAAATATTTGAAGTAGATTTCATAGCGTATGGCAGCCTTTCCTTTTGTAATTAGCACAGAAAATAAACAGAGGAGAGCAGAGGAAGTTGGATTTCTGCCAACACCTAGAATCTGGGCCCTACCTGAGAAAGAATAGAAAAGAACCTCTTGTCCTGCCACACACTTTGCCTCTGTAAGCCCCCAGCAGTGGGACTCTGCACTGTCTTGTGCATTGGCAGTTGCAGCTAGACCAGGGCACAGGTCACTGGCTGAGGCAGCTCAGTGTGCCAGCCTGTTGTGCAATGCTGTGAGGTAGTTAATAGTTACATGTAGAGTTCAATGTTATAAGATCACCTTAGTTCTGATGTTTAATCACCCTTGAGAGCTTCCCTTGGGTCCAGAGACCAGGGTCAATAGTTCTTTCTTAATGGCCAGTAAGAAAAACTTTTTTAGAGTTCATCTTTGCCACTAAATTTTCCATACTTAACTGGAACAAACAGGTTTTCTCAGGGAACACCAGTAACTGCCCATGGCCCTTGTATCCTTGTTTCCTCGCCTCATTTCTTCCCCTCAGCTCTCATGCTTCCTGAGTCAGAGAATGCCCACCCATTCTGTTATGGTCCTGATCAGGCCCCAGGCCTCTGATCTTTGCTGTAGGAATATTTGTGGTCTAGATGTGCTATAGGCTATGTTCCCTTCCAATCAGGAAATCAGGACACAGTTCGTGTATCTCAGATAAGGCCTTTCCTGTATAATTTCCATCTAAATCCAACATAATCTTAGAGAATTTTCCCTTCAAATATTAAAAACTCGTAAGATATCCCTAAGTGGTTTGGGATTTATTTCTTTTGTTTGGTTGGTTGGTTTTGTTTTGGGCACTTGCTGTGTAAGACCAAGTTGTCTAAATCAAAAAGGTTCTGCCTGCCAGATGCTGCCAGATGCATGGTGTGTGTCACCATGCCAGGCAGGGGCCCATTTATTAGGAGGAACAGAAGCCCACCTGTCTTGCTTCATCTCCATGACTCATTTGGGCTTACTACGTGCATGAACTGTTTCTGGGTAGTGAACTTTTGACCTGTTGGTCAAGAAGTGTAACTGGAAAAAAACCTAGCCTTTTCCTGAAGTGTTCTGAACGCCTGAATAAATAGCCACCCGTGTGTGTCTGTTCACTGTCTCACAGGACTGTTAGCAAAGAAAGCAGTGGAAGCAGGACTGAGTGTGAAGCCTTATGTCAAGACCAGCCTGTCTCCCGGAAGTGGTGTGGTCACCTACTACCTTCGAGAGAGTGGAGTCATGCCTTATCTATCCCAGCTAGGGTGAGGGAGAGGGGTTTATGTTTGTTGGTTGGTTGGGTTCATTTATGTCTTAGCCATTGTCCTAGTCTTTTGGCACCTGTGTGCAGGCTGTCACCTTATCTGATCCTATGTACTTTTCACAACATTTTATCACGTGGTACATCAACAAACCCTAGCTTTCCAGTTGCACAGGGCTCCGGGATGGTTATGCTAGTTTATCAGTGACCCTGTGCTTCCGTGTGGCATTCCCTCCTGTCCCCAGAAGAGGGCACCTTTCCTCACTTGCCGAGAAAAACCATGGTCTGGTAGTGGCTGAGCAATTGAGCCTGCCTTAGGCTCAAAACTAAGTACTTGGCTGCAGACATACTAGTCCTTGAGGCAGATGAGTGATTAGACGTCATAACAGTTTCTCCAGTTACCGTGTTATTTACTAGTTTGTATAACATCTGTTTTCTCCATGTGTTTCATGTACAGTAATAGGAAATGGAGATATTAAATGACACATCTGGTTTCAGCTTTTAAACATTCTAGAGTATTCAGCTCCTTGTGTTACAAGTTTAAAAATGTGGATAGCATCCTTCTTAGGAAGGAAAACTTTTTGGAATTACCCTGCCTTAAACTCACTGTTGCTGTTGCTTTATGACTCACCAAGAGTAACCATTTCCTGTGCCTTGTTTGACACCTAGGTTTGACGTAGTGGGCTATGGCTGCATGACCTGCATTGGCAACAGTGGGCCCCTTCCTGAACCTGTAGTGGAGGCGATCACTCAGGTAATGGCAGAGGAGCCTTTCTTCTGCAGGCCCCTTGTTTGTGTTTGTGTAACCTATGGCAAATTCTGGAAGTTGTAAGACAGCCCTTGGAAACTGGGTGTGGTAACAGGAGCGTGGTCATTAGAACCAAAATTTACAAGGAGAAATCACTAGCTGTGTAACACTAGCTGGTCTGTGCCTTGTTTTCCACAACTGTAAATGGAGATGATCGCAGCTGTTTTTGAGAGTCATGATGGTAAATAAAGTGCTTTGAGCAGTGCCTGTACCCAGGCAGGGTTCAGAGCACGCTGGCTTTGACTACAAAGGGCTCTAAATGTTTGTTGCTGTTTACTAGCCAAATTTCCTTAGAAATGAATGAAAACTACATCGTGTTGGCTTGGTTTCTGTTGCCATAGATATGTAGCCTTGAAAAGTACTGTTGGATCTGTCATTATGGCTTCCTTCAACTGGCAGCCTCTGGTAGTCTCACCTAGTCTTAGATTCCAGCAGCAAAAACTATGATGTTAAATGCTGACCTATCTGATATTTTCTCAAGACCAGAAATCACTGACCACTACTCTCTGCATTTGACCTGGAGCATCTCCCCTTGGGATACCCCTCCCTTCCCTCCCTGCAGCAGGAGACGTGAGGGAAGGGTGTTTGCAGGCTTTGTCCACGTGATGTGGAAACTGTTTGACACGACTGATAGTTCTCTTGCCTCACACAGGGAGACCTCGTAGCTGTTGGAGTGCTGTCTGGGAACAGGAATTTTGAAGGTCGAGTCCATCCTAACACCCGGGCCAACTACTTAGCTTCTCCCCCATTAGTAATAGCGTACGCAATCGCCGGGACCATCAGGATTGACTTTGAGAAAGAGCCTTTAGGTGAGATTTTTGCTTTCATAACTCTTTTTCCAGGATTGAAAAATATAACTAGAAGGAAGTTGCTGCTGCTTTTGTTAATACAAAATGAAGTTTGGAATCTTGAGAGTTGGGTGTGATGATGGCGCTGCATGTCTTTAATCCCAGGACTCAGAAGGCAGAGGCAGGCACATCTCTAGAGGTGAATTCCAGGCTAGCCAGGGTTACAGAGCAGGACCCTGTCTCTAAAATCAAATACTCTGGAGAGTATTAATCCCACAGGTTGAGAATAAGACCACTACCACAATTTAAAGCCAATTTTGAAGCAAGCTTTAAATAAATACTGGCCATGTGGATGAGCCCTGTCTAGGTCCATTCTCTGGTTTCCCAGAAAAATAATGGCCGTGAGTCCTGGTTTACAGTGGCTATTTCCCAGGAGGTCCAATCAGGGGCAGGCATACATCCTGATGCAAACCTACCACCCCCTTGTGGTCAAACACATCTGGTGCAGATGGGTCAAACTTGTCCAGGGGAATGAAAATATGTGGCTTGTTATCTCCCAAAAAGAATAGGCCCTGGCATTTCAGGAACTATCTGTCCTTGGGCAAGGGGCTGGCAGATCAGAGGCGTTTTGTTTCACAGCTCTCTAAAGCATAGTAATTAAAATGTAATTTTGGCTCTCACAAGAGGGAACAGAGAAGTCTTTTTACTGTTCTTCAATGTACACCCAAAACACAAAGGAAAGAAACAAGATTCTTTGGGGCCAGTAAGTGGCAAAAAGGATATAAGACATAAATGTATGAGCAGATTGCCATTCTGGAGTCTTCAGAGGGCACTGTCTTTTGCCTCCTTCTGGATTCCTGAGATAGGCTTCACCTTATGTACATCCTGTAGGAGCACGCTGCAGGTCAGATTCTCTCACTTCTAAGTTCTGCTTTGCCTGGGCTTTTGCTCTTGATGGCCTCTCACTCCAGCCCAAGGAGATTAGATAATGTGGAGGGCATCCCGTACGTGAGCACAGGGTGAAAGCTGGCTCACACAGTACACATTAAGTGTGACACAGCCTTCTTGTTCTGTAAGTAAACAAGCTCCCTTTTCACAGTCTAGTTACAGCTTTTGTGTGTGTGTGTGTGTGTGTGTGTGTGTGTGTGTGTGTGTGTGTACTTTTTGTGATGATTTTGCTTTCTTTTAGATGGCCCTGGAGCATAATGCTGAACTAGTGCCCAATGTTCTATACACAAAATACCTGTAATGTCCCTGGCATTGGCACAGACTTCATTCAGTTATGAATTAGTAGAGTATTGGCTTCAGGGACCTCTGAGGATACTGAAGTCTGCCAGTGACTCAAGTGCCTAACAGAAAATGACAAAAGTGTTTCGTATTATGCACAGAGCATCCCTAAGTCATTCATTACAATGGATGTTAGAAGGAATTCCTCATTGGTAACATGTTTTCCCCAGGAGTTAATGCACAGGGCCAGCGAGTATTTCTGAAGGATATCTGGCCAACTCGAGATGAGATCCAGGCAGTGGAGCGGCAGTATGTGATCCCTGGGATGTTTAAGGAGGTCTATCAGAAAATAGAGGTGAGTCACATCACAGTGCACACATGCACGTTTGCTTTGTGTCATCTCTGCAGACCTGAGGCCGACAGGAGCACGAACCAGAGAGAGACATTTCTTTCTCCCTCTGACTAGGGCAGGGCTACAGGTTACTCTTCTTCCATGACTCACCTTTTTACAAAGCCCACACGACACAGATCGGGACAGGCATGTGACACACTGCCTCGGTAACGATCTTTAGAGGCATGTCTTTGGTAACGCCACTCCTGGAACATCACCTGTGTTGAAGACCATGGTGGTCATATTATTTTGTCACCAAGTGCAGTCAGTTGATTGAATACCTCTCAAAAAAAAAAAAAAAATCATCTGAATGTTAAAAAGTATTAAAATCAGGATGGGTCACCTTGTTGAAATGACAGTAAAGTTGTATATTCTAAAATAGGAGAAAAGCCAGGCATGCTGGCTCGCACCTTTAATCCCAGCACAGCACTGGGAGGCAGAGGCAGGTGGATCTCTGAGAGTTGAAGACTGGCCTAGTCTACAGAGTGAGTTCCAGGACAGCCAGAGCTACATAGTAAGCCCCTGTCTCAAAATAAATAAATGAATAAATAAATAAATGGCAGGAAATAAGTAGGGTCCAGTCCCCTTTACCAGGCCTCAGTTACACCCTTCCCTGTTGTCCAAGGTCTTCTGACAGGGGAGGAGGGATAGTTGGAAATGAGAACAAGACTGTAGGACGGGGTCATGGCACAGAATTCTCTCACTGCCCCCCTCCACAAGCTGCTCATTGGGGAATAGTATCTAGGAGCTTGTCAGCCATCTGATTGAGTGTGTTTCTGCAAAGATCAAGATAAGGCATCTGGGAAGAAAAGTCAAGCCAGCTTAAATTCACAGTGGCTGCCATTTTGCTATCTAGTATCGATGTGACCTGGAATAAATGTATGTATTCATTATCCATTGGTCCCATCATGGACTGGGGTGGGATTCACAAGGCTCCATTCCTTCCTGAGGAGCAATTGATAATAATTAATGGTTGCTTGGGGCAGAGGAGTCATTTCCTTCAGTAGTGTAGCCACTGATAAGCTATCCACCTGACCCATCTTCATACAAGCAATGCTAATTAAACTAAGCACATCAGAAGAAAAAAAAAAAGGCATGAAAATAAAAGGAAGTTTAGGTGGGATGAAGTGAATACAGTTATAGTTGAAGGGGGACATGAGAGGATAATGGGGAGATTTTGTTACGGCAGGTTTCCCCACCACCACCCCCACCCCCCCACCCCCGCCAGCCTCCCGGTCCTGCCGCCATGATCCCACCGCCGCCACGTGAGCCCCAAATAACATTCTGAGACTCTGTATTTGATATAGTCCTGTTGGCCAATTACCATTATTGTTTATGGGCTAGCTCTATCTTAATTATTAACCCATTTCTACTTATCTAAGTATTTCCACGTGGTCATCTTATCAGGGAGCCGTGGCAGGCGTCTTCCTTCCTTCATGTTCTACATCTTGACTCCTCCCTCCTACTTCCTCTTTCCTCCTCCTGGTCTCCTAGCCCCACCTATCTTGTTTCCTATTGGCCACAGTGCTTTATTAATTAATCAGTATGAGAAACATATATACAGAATAACATCTCCCATCATCTCCTCTTTTCTGTCTAAAATAAAAAGGGTTTTAACCTTAACATAGCAAAATATATCACACAACAGTTGTCAATTAAGAATCACAGTTAACAATATTTAGTCCATTAACATTTTGTAAGACTTAAAGAAAATATCATCTATCCTATCTTTGTGAGTCTAAAGTCCTATATGTAACTTATCTTTAATCCTAACTAAGGAAAACTATAACCATAATTATCTGTCTTCAACTCCTTCAAAGACCACAGAAGGATAATATATAAACTCTAGAAATGACAGAGACAACTCATTGCCTGGTCAGTCACCCGAAGTTCTTCTGTAATGTTCCATCTTTAGCCCATAGGCCATAGTGTGTCTCCAGACTCCTCAACAAAGCAGGAAACTTTAAACTGTCCACCTGTATTGGCAGTTTGTCAGTCATTTTTCTCTATGTCCTGCAGAATGTCTGCTTCTTCCATGAAGCAGGAATCCTGTAGCAATGTTCATCTTGAATCAGCAGTCACCTTTTTGTGGGTCCTGCATGTCCAGTTTCTACAACATAAAGTCAAACAGTCCAGACAAGCGAAGGAAGTACCTTGTTCAAATGGCTAGTCTTGCCATATTAGAAGCAAACTTTGTAACGAGTTTCTTAAATGTCCATCTTCCTTTCTGATTCAGGTGGTGTTACCAGGAGCAGTTGTGCCTCACTGTCAAGAAAAACCCTAAACCATTTTAAATGCCATATTCTGTAGGTCTTTGAAAGGTTTGAAGAATGCCTATTCATCTCAAATACATCTCTGTATATCTAGAAATCCTAACTCACTTAACTCTAAGTTTTAACTATCATAGGTAACTCTCTATAATCTGTACTAAATTATACATTAATTTTCCAATGAGCTATATAAACACAATACCTAAACAAGAGGAGAAATATACATATTATAAAATTGACCTTAAATTATATCAATAAAAGAAAATCCATTTCAAAGCAAAGTATTCATATCTATACCATAATTCCCTTTTTACCTTTAAAAAGATTGTTTGTGGTCATTAGCCATTTATAACCAAGTCCATTTAAATGAAAACAAATATTTATAAACAATATTTGGGAATTTGGGCATCGTTCTTTCCAAACTACTTCCTGCTGGTAGAGGGCGCTGTCATGGGGATCCTAAGAAGACGCAGAAATCTTGGCTGTAGTCTGCAAGGCTTTGTCTCAATTGCTTTGAATATTGGAATACCTGGGACATTGTTTCAGGGGGTCTGGCTTGATCAAACCACAAAAGTCTGGGAAGAATCCATAGCTTTTCATTTTCTGTGGAAACAAAAATAGAAATCCTTTTCCCCAGTAACTTGTCCTTAGGCTTAAATTTTGGAGTCAAAGCATTTTTAAAATATATAAATTGAATTAATCCAGCAGCATTTCTTTTATCAGTAGTTGTTATTTTCTCAGCAATCAAATAATTTAAAGACAACAGAATCGCGTATAGTATCCAAAATTTCTCTGTGCTTTTCATCTTTACGTGGCTTTTTTATTACTCTATTTTTTTCTACTTCTATTTTTACATATTTTGAGACAGGGTTTCTCTGTGTAACTTTTATCTGTCCTGGAATTTACTCTGTATACCAGGTTTACTTTGAAATCACAGAGAGTTGTTTGCCTCTGTTTCCCGAGTTCTGGGATTAATGGCGTGCGCCATTACACCCATCCATTCTATTTCCTTTTTTCTTTTTTAAACCATTGTATCCTGTTTCTTTTTCTCTCCCAAGCCAGCATATTTTTTAAAACACAGTGTAAACCTTCATTGCAGCTCTCGTACACACCAATGAATTGTTAGCAGAGCTCTTTAAAAGCAAGGCAGCTTTTTGCCGCTTATGCTAATTTTGGAAACCTCCCTTAAAGGAGCCATGCAAATCTCTGTCTACAGCAAAACAAAACCAACCGAGAAAATGCTGCTACCAAGAAGTCTTGCTAGTCTCTGTTCCCTTGTTTCTAAAAACTATTTTTTAAGCTTTTATTAGTTTTAAGTAGAACCAAAGTGGCTTTTAGTAGACCTCTTCTGGATGTTTTTTATTTATATATTAAGTTTTTCCTGGCCTGGAATGTGATTAATTCTCCTCCCCCTTTCTTATTTAAGACTGTAAACAAAAGCTGGAATGCCTTAGCAGCCCCATCAGATAAGCTGTATTCCTGGAATCCTAAATCTACATACATTAAGTCACCACCGTTCTTTGAAAACTTGGTAAGCTGTTTTACTGTATTTTTCAATGTTGTATATTTAAATTATACTTATTATTGTGTGTCTGTGATGTGTGTTTGTGAGCATGGGCACAGGTGTGCCAGGCATGACACAAGTGTGGAGGTCAGAAGACAATTGGCTGAGTCAGCTCTCTCCTCCCACAGTGAGTTCCAGAGTCACTCGCCAGGCTTGGTGCTGGTGACAAGAACATTTATCTGGAGCCATCTTACTGGCCTAACATGTTTTTTGGTTTTTTTAATGTGTATGAGTAGTTTGCTTGCTTGTGTGTCTGTGCACCACACGTATACTGTGGGAGGCAGAAGAAGGCATCTGATCCCCTAGACCTAGAATTTACACAGTTGTGAGCCACCATTTGGAAACTGAAGAACAGTTGGTGCTCCTGACCTCTGAGCCATCTATCCAGCTCCTGGCTTTTTAAAAGCTGTTTTTCCTTGTACAGTCTCACCCCACATCTTTGTGCTGGTGCTCATCACAGTAAATAAGCACAGTATCTGCTTATTCTCGAGCAGATAAGGCTGGGAATGTTGTAGAAGGCTTGGAGATTGCCATGTAGGCACTGTTTCTCTGGCCAGAGGTTCTGTGTGACTGTGCCAAGACATCCTAGTGAGTAGATACCACCTAGATGAGGACCAGCTAAGGTCTGCAGGACTGGTCTAGGAGAATATCCAAAGAACTTGTCATGTTGATTTAATCTTGCACCCCATGCTGGATTGCTATAGAGGGAGTAGGAAAGGAAGTCAGAATCCCAGCTGTCCTTGACATCTGAAGAAGTACATGGAGCTGCAGAAAGAATGTCCTTGTAGCTGCATGCCGTTGCCTTTGAGGGTTGGTGGCAGTACTTTACCTTCTCGCCAAGGTTCTGATGTGAATGTTTTCAGTTTGTCTTACTCTAATCATCAGCATCGTTGCTGTGAGCCAGTAAACTAGAATTGTCCATGCATTGATGCAGAGCTCTCAGTCTGGCCCGCCTGGTTGAGTTCACCTGGTGACCTGTCTGGGAAACCTGGCAAATACTGGCTTGTGTATTCTTCTGTAGACTTTAGATCTCCAGCCACCCAAGTCTATAGTGGACGCCTATGTGCTACTAAATTTAGGAGATTCAGTAACAACAGACCACATCTCTCCAGCGGGGAATATTGCAAGAAACAGTCCTGCTGCTCGCTACTTGACCAACAGAGGGTAAGTGTGGGCAAGGCAGAAAGACTTGGAGCCAAGAGAGGAAACACAGGGACGCTGGCATTTCTCTTTTCACATGGTTCCTTTGGGATCACACTGTTTTCTTTCTTTACTGAGTTTATTTTCCTGCTTTTGTTGCTTAGTAGCACCATAGGAGAACTCACAGTGACCAGCAGTGACAGCTTCCTAAGCAAGTGTGTGCCTTAGGCTCAGCATCAGTGCTTTCCCAATCCGTGGCAGAGCTTGTTTAGGCTCAGCAGTGATATAACCAGGCATTCATTGCCCTGTCCTGCTGAGACAGTGTGAGCAGAACTGCGTTGAGAATGTGCAGCTCACTCCCCGCTCAGCCCCTCAGACATGCCAATATCCATAGGTTCATCGACACCATCTGCTGTTGGCTGGATACAGACAATGGGTTTGGGGTTCCCAGGTCTGATGAGGAAAAAATAAAATCCTGATTTCTGTCCTCCCTTTTGGATCAATTCCCTTGGAGAGAGGGCTTGGAGCAAACGTGAGAAAAAGAGCAAATTTTCTCAGGGGGTGATTGTCTTAACATAGGACCTCCTGAGGAAAATGAATGAAAGCAATTATAATGTTCCCCTACCCCCAGTGTACAAACTGGAAACATTCTGAATAGGATTTCAGAGGTTCTGAGGTATATATAGGTCTAACAATTCAGTAGTGTTAACATTCACCCCAGTATTGTAAAAAAAAAAAAAAAAAAACAGGCCAGTGAACTGGCTACTGTGCCCATTGAAATAAGCTGTTCTTGGTATCACAAAGTTCCTTTCATTGGTTCTTGTGCATAAGATACAGGAACAGACATTACTCTTGTGCCTCTAACCCTGCCATGATTCTTTTCCTCTGGAAAGTTGTATGCTGTATTGCCACTGTGTTGCTTCCCTTTTGCCTTGAGGCCCTGATTATTCAGGGACAAAAACAGGCCTATTTCTGGTTAGTTTATGGAACATATTTAGTTGTCTACCATTCTCTGATCCATCTGACTGGCTTCCCTATTACTTTTAATTCCGTTTTCATCTAATATGTAGCTGTGTGAGCATTCTGCTTAGCTAAGAGGACAGACTCCTTGCAGAATTCTTCTAATTTTTTATCCAAATTTGAAAGACTCTTGAGTTGGCCCTGGAGTATACTTATCCCTGCCCTTCTTCACCCCTGGTTGACTCTCCAGCTGAGGCTTTGAAAGCAGCCTGCAGAGCAGTACTTGGCAGATTCAGTAACATGCTGGGTTTATGGTATTTTCTCATCTGTGTGTAAGCAGTGTTCCCTTTACTCACATCAGTAAAGAGCTCCTCCTGCTTCTGTTATTAGCCTGACACCACGAGAGTTCAACTCTTATGGCTCCCGCCGAGGAAATGATGCCATCATGGCACGGGGAACATTTGCCAACATTCGCTTGCTGAACAAGTTTCTGAACAAGCAGGCACCACAGACTGTGCATCTTCCTTCAGGAGAAACCGTGAGTACAGTCTCTCTTCCTTCAGAAACCAGTGTCTGTCAGGATTGGGAGCCTGGCTCTTCCCAGTAGCTTTCCTGGTCTTTGCAGTTGCAGCCTACCTGACTTCCTGTGGTCCTTGCTAGGTGTCCATATGTGTGCCATTTATCATGATAGAGATTACAGTCTCTTGCTGATTAGTTAGGTACCATGGTTCAACTAAGTTTCATTTCATGGAGGTTGAGCTCAAAAAAAATCTCTCAGT
This sequence comes from Cricetiscus sungorus, assembly GCA_030556225.1. Taxonomy (NCBI): domain Eukaryota; kingdom Metazoa; phylum Chordata; class Mammalia; order Rodentia; family Cricetidae; genus Cricetiscus; species Cricetiscus sungorus. Next base: position 49,273,440 of record JANBXA010000734.1, read on the forward strand.
GAAATTTCATATGCATTTAAAGTACTTGAAGGCTAAATTCCAGATTATTCAGGTATTTATCAAGATCAGTGGTGTATCCCCACTGGTATTTGTTTTAATTTAGTGCATCCAAAGCAAAAGAAAGGCCATGGCAGCCCTTTGAGGTTTGCCCAGTCCTGAAGGACCTGTTTGAGGCTAGTGTATGTGCTGGAGTTGTTTATTTGTGGATATGGGTGTGTGAGGTAGATTCTGTACTCAGAGCCACCTGAGGTGGGATCCTAGCACGAGTTACTTACCTCTCTGGGCCTTTCTATAAATTTTTGCCCTAGAAATAACACCAGCTGTATGTGGCTCTGAGGCTTAAAACAAGATGGGATGCCTAGTAAGATCTGGGACAGTAACACATCTGCAGGTCCCCAAGGAGTATGGCCTGCCAGCTGCATTTATTTTTTTTTCCTTCTTTTCTTTTATTAAAATAGATATTTTTTTTCATACAGCATATTCTGATTGCAACTCCCCCAAAACAACTTCTCTGCGTTCCTCCCCAGATCCTCTCCCATCCACATCCACAAAACAAATCAGAATAGGACAACACAACAAAGAGGCCAGGCATTGGTGGCACACACCTGTAATCCCAGCACTTGGGAGGCAGAGACAGGTGGGTCTCTGAGTTCGAGGTCAGCCTGGTCTACAGAGCAAGTTCCAGGTTAGCAAGGGCTACACAGAGAAACCCTACCTCAAAAAAATAAAAAGCAAAACATCCATCACAAGAATATCCATCATAAGAACACCCGTCACAACTTCAGCCCAGGCCCAGGTCAGCTTGACACAAAATCCCATCTGTGCCATCATGGCCATTTGTTCAGCCCATTGGTCATTGACAAGGATAGCTGAGAAAAGAGGCTGACTGTCCACAGAACGGGTGATGCTATCTACTTAATTACTGAAATTTTTCTCAGATGAAGTTATGTTTTGATGAACATTCATATGGGACACAAGTATCTTCACATACTTTGCCCATTTTGAAGAGATCTATTTACACACTTCTTCCCCAGATGTCTTTCACACCAATGTTCATCATGTTCTAAGTCCCTGACCATCCAGCCATTGGCTATTGCCCATTAATCAGTGAATAGTCTTGCATTTGGCCATTTCTTCTACCAAACTGTATGACCATGTGTACTGCCCAAAGTTCTGCCCACTGTGAAGATTTCCCTTCACTGCCGTCTTTCATGGTTGTCTCAAAAGGGGGTTCTATTGCTGCAGCTGTCCACTTCTGGGTGGTATCTGCATAACATGCAAAACCATCAATAAACTAGGCCCTAGTCTTTTCTAGGGCTATCGGTCAACAGATAGGTGCATGCTTGGCAGCAAATGGCATTGTAATGGGAGTAGGAACCATAGACATTTGTGCAGCTTCTTCATTAACTTTTTTGGTGCCTTCAGGACCTGCTCAGGCCCAATCATGTTATGCCACTTCCATTTGATAATGGATTGCTGCTGTGCATGTCCTACTTTATGACTTGGTCAGATAATAGCCAGCTCATGGAGCAGCTCAGGTCACAGAGTCACTTGGCGATCCATTGTCAAACATTCCATTAAGGCCCAATAGCAGGGCCAGAGCTGTCTTCCAAAGAAAAAATGGTTGTCTACAATGATGACAGAGCCTTGCTTCAAAATCCCAAAAGTGTTTTCTATGATCCAACCATAGGGGCCAGCCAAAGGCTTCAAACAGCATCTCTATTTGCCACTGACATCTCAAGGACCATCACATTTGTTGAATCATGTGGTCCAAGTGGAAAGCAGTCGACACAGTACCCTGGACCTATTGAAGAGCCTTCTCCTGCTCCAGGCCCCATACAAAGCTAGCAACTTTCCCAGCTTTCTAAGTCATTTGGTATATAGTCCAGAGTAATACACCCAAGTGATGAATGTGCTGTCCTCAGAATCCAAATAGGTACACTAAATGTAGTGCTTTTTTCTTGGTGGTGAGAGGGACCAGGTACAAGAAGGAATATCTCTGAATACAACACTTGTAATCTTAAGAATTTTGCTGCGGTAGAAGGCCCTCATATTTTGGTTGGAATTATTTTCCATCCTGAAAACTGCTAGCTTTGTGTGGGGCCTAGGAAACGGCTGTCTCTTCAACAGGTCCAGAGTACTGTGCAGACTGCACAAGTCAAAAGTGGTTACTACCTCCTGCTCCCTTGGTCCAAGTTGACATAATGTTATCAATATAGTGTACCAATATGATATTTCATGGAAGACACAGATGTTCAAGGTCTCTTCAAGTTATAACATAGGGCTGGGGAGATAAACTGTGAAGGTATACTGTTGGCCTTGCCAATTAAAAAGAAATTCCTTCTGGTGGTTCTAAATATCAGGTACCAAGATAAAGGCATTTGCTAGATCAATAGCTACATGCCATGTTCCAGGAGGTATGTTAATCTGTTCAGGTAAGGACCCCACTTCTGGTACAGCAGATGCAATTGGAGTCACTACTTGATTGAGTTTTTGATAGTCAATGATTATCCATAATCCATCTGTCTTCTGCACTGTGGCCAGTGCAGAATAGAGTTCGTGGAAAATGTGGTAGGACCCACCATCCTACACCTTTCAAGTCCTTGATGGTGGCACCAATTTCTAAATTTTTTTGGAGATGTGATAATGTTTTTGAGTCACTATTTTCCTGGCAGAGGCAACTCTAATGGCTTCCATTTAGCCTTTCCAACATAATAGCTCTTACTCTACAGGTCAGGGAACCAATGTGAGCATTCTGCCAACTTCTAAGAATATCTGTCCCAGTTACCTGGAGGGCACAGTGTTTCTTAGGGTCTCCTGCAATCAGCACCAATTCAGAACCAATATATCCAATAGACCCCAAAAAGTTTGATTATTTCCTTTCCCCCAGTGTATAAATTACCCTTATAAACGGCCATATGTTCCTCTGGGGAAGGACTAGAGATGGGCTAACAGTAAAATCTTAGTGTTTTATCAAGGTCCTTCCTAGAAAAACCTGGCCATCCCATCATTCAAGGTGCTTGGGGTTCGCAAACTGGCTCAAGTAGGTAATCAGTTCACGAGCCAAGATTCCCTTTTGCCACAATCCAGTGGAAACTTTCATTTGTTTGAGAATGTTTCCACTTACAGAGAGATATCAAACAAAAAATGATGTAGGCTTTTTATCTATTCCATGCCTGCAAACACCATGATTGAGTACCCACTACCAAAGGACCGTGCGAGTCATGCCACCATAAAATTCACTTTGCCTATGCTGACCATTACAAATCAGGACATTTTGGACATTGCCTCATCTGTGCTGCTTATTATAATCATGATCACCTTGACTATGGCAGTTCAGTGATGCCACCTGGCTCCTGTTATCTTAGGGCCCAGTTAAACCCATCGCATTTAATTCATCCAACTGAGCAGCAGCATCACCACTCCTGGCATAAGCAAAAGGGCATCAGCAAAGCTCTTTGGATGGGCTGGTGCCCCTCTCCATTTCTCCTCTTACAGGATTAGTGAAGGGTGTGTCTTCTGGGCCTTCCCATTGTGGAGGATTAGATTTCACACAGCACACTAACTCTAGCATTGCATTTTTCCTGAGCCTTAAAATCCCTTCATTTAAGCCAAGGGATATCAGGCACCTCCTACTCCTTTTTAATAGGTCATCTTTTGACAGATGTTTCAACCTACCATTTGCACAAACTTTTGACATCTTTTTAACTTAGTGAGTTCTATATTAAACCTAAACTCTCCTCTCAGTGGGCCCAGATGAATAAGCTCAGCCTGATTCAGTTTTATGTTCCTTCTACATTATCCCACACGAGGCTTCTGCATGAAGGAATCAGCAAACTGATTAAGCTCTCTCTTTAGAAGTCCTCATTGAGTATACTTTCTTTCTCTTCTCTAGGAGCCTGCTAGCTTTTAGTCTGGTTATGGGTCTAGAGGCAACTATTGGTGGGCTCTGAGGGACATCAGTATTGTCTTACCTGGCATCTTCAGAGAAAGTCACACTGCTGGTTTATCAGATAATGAAAGATTCATTTCCTAAGTTACAGGTGGGAAAGGCAATATTTCAGGGGGTAGGAGTACATCTTCTGCTAAGAGTAGAGACCTTGGCAGCAGATGAATAATGAATGGGGATAAGATATTATATGATAGGGCTGGAGAGATGGCTCAGAGGTTAAGAGCATTGCCTGCTCTGCTCTTCCAGAGGTCCTGAGTTCAATTCCCAGCAACCACATGGTGGCTCACAACCATCTATCATGAGATTTGGTACCCTCTTCTGGCCTGCAGGAATACATGAAGGCAGAATGTTATGTGCATAATAAAAAATAAATAAATCTTTTAAAAAAGATATTGTATGATAAAATAGCACATTAAGACCAAAGGAAAAGGCAGTTACATGAAAGGGAGACAGGCCCAATCAAAAACTGTACTACTTTACTTCCTGTGATTGTGATAAAACGTCATGGCCCAAACAACTTAGGGAGGAAAGAGGTTTTATTTATTTATTTTATTTTTTTCTGGTTATAAATCATCATAAGGGAACCGAGGCAGGAACCTGGAGGCAGGAGCTGATGCAGAGGTCATAGAGGAGTGCTGCTTACTGACCTGCTCCTCCTGGCTTCCTCAGCTTGCGTCTTAATCCAACCCAAGCCCTCCTGCCCAGGGATGGCCTCACCCACAGTAAACTGGGCCTTCTCACATCAATCATGAATCAAGAAAATCACTTGCCCACGGGCCAGTCTGGTAGGGACATTGAGGTTCCCTCTTCTAACTACATTGAGGTTTCCTCTTCTAACAGGACTCTAGCTTGTATCAAGTTGATGTAAAATTAACCAGCACAGTAGTCCTAAACATAGTGTAGCAGCAGGTAGGAAGGTGGAAAGAAGGCAGGACATGGGGACAATGCAAAAAGTAGGAAACTTTAAGAAAAACAGTCAGCTGGGTGGTAGTGGTGGCGGCGGCAGCACACACCTTTGATCCCAGCACTTGGGAGGCAGAGGCAGGTGGATCTCTGAGAGTTCAAGTCTACAAAGTGAGTTCCAGGACAGCCAAGGGTACACACAGAGAAACCCTCCCTTGGGAAGGAAGGAAGGAAGGAAGGAAGGAAGGAAGGAAGGAAGGAAGGAAGGAAGGAAGGAAGGAAGGAAGTCATCACCACAAAGCAATTTTTTTTGTAGCAATCAGAAGCCGGGATCTTTGTTCATTAAAGAAAAAGATGAAGAAAGCATTAAAATATTCAAATGTCTTTAGAAAGTCTCTGGGAATATAGAGAGGGACAAAGGGAAGGTTCAAGAAGAAGCACTATAGCATAACATCTGATTAACGGGGACCTGAAAACAAAGGAGCTAGGAGATGGCTCATTAGTGTGACTTGCTGCTGCAGAGGGTGTTCCCAGCACCCGCATCAGGCTGCCCACAGCCACGGGCAACCGCAAGTCCAGGGGCCTGATGCCTCCTCTGGCAGACACAGGCAGTCCACACAGGTGGGACACATATACTTGGGCCCATACACACAAATTAAATACATTTTTAAAGAGAGAGACAGAAAGGAAATTACAAAATTACTTAAGAAACAACACAAGGAGTCTATTTTGAAAAGGCCCACTGAACACCAGCCACATGATTGCGAAGACCTTGTCAAGTCATAACATTTGAAATTAAGAAAAATAGAAGTTAGGAAAAGCTCTATGAACTTCTGGAGGGAACACAGCCTGCAGTAACTGAACAAAGCTGCTTCCCTGAGGGACTCTGAGCACTGCAATCTCGAAAGCACTTTTCAAGATAGCAATCACTGTCATGGCAGGTAGGTGTTTCCTTCTGAAGCTTGAGCGGGGGAAGGCACATCCTGTTGTGTAGCAGTTCCCATATACATGAGTTCTCTCTAATCAAGACACACGGAAGCTTTCCAGATTCAGGTGGTAACAAATGAAATGAACCCACCCCCACCCATCCACTGGGTACTAACATGTTAGCTAAACCCTGTTTTAGAGTTTAGAGTCTAGTTGAGCCCCTTCAGTTGACTCCCTTTCGGGGTGTTTCTTTTCTTATCTGCTTATCTGTAAACAAATAATTGTTCTTCAGTCACCAGTGATCCATCCCATCCTATGTCTGGGGAATTCTCAGCTCAGCAGAATATCCTGTGAGAAGCAAATTTGTTTGTGGAATATGTTCTTTTGTTGTTGTTGTTTATTTAAGTAGCTGACTCTTCCTGGCCTGTTGCTTCATGCTTCCATGCATGCTTCTGCCGCCTCTGCCTTGGCCTGCAACGTAGAGGGACAAGAAGACTGCATTTGATATCGTTTCTAAACACCATCTTCCGTTTTGCTACCTTTCCAGACTAGTCACTGCTGGGCCTCTTGTACTGGGCCAGGATCCAGGCTTCAGGGGATTTTATCTTTTAAGTTTCAAATAGTTACAACAGTGGAAGAGGAGGAAAAAGAACATCAGATATGTAGTTCCCTTTTTTTGTCTGATGCCCTTGGATTTCAATTTATAAAATTGTACAGCAGTTACATTTTAGTCAGAAGTAAGTTCAATTTGGTGGGAATGAGTAGAAGAGTTAACTGGAGACTTACAGACCAAGCCCATGGCCAGGATTTCAGTTTTTCATTGATTTGTCTGCTTCTTCCTCCTCAGCTTGATGTGTTCGATGCTGCTGAGCGGTACCAGCAGGCTGGACTTCCCCTGATTGTTCTGGCTGGCAAAGAGTACGGTTCGGGCAGCTCCCGAGACTGGGCAGCCAAGGGCCCTTTCCTTCTGGTGTGTATGAGGTCGAGGCTTCCTAGTGGGAAGTCTATCAGAACTGGGGCAGGAGTGGGGAGGGTACTTGGGAAGAAATGCTGTGGCTTTGTTTCTAAGACATTAGGAAAGAGCAGATTGTGAAAAGCTTGTGATATTCACCCACAGATCTACAGATACTTCTCTGTAGATCTAGACTTCTTCTACTCAAAGGGCAACAGTCTAAGGAGAACTGGCTCACATATATCAGGTGGGCTTGGGCCAGGCAGCCATCAGCTCTGTGGGTAGTTAACTTTGGAGGAAAGCCTGTAAGGGATAACATATTCAGAATAAAGCCAATAAATGAGGTGAACTAAAGTCTCATGCAATAGCCAACTTTATTCAGAGCCTCAGACAATTTATACTGTGTTAAGAAAGGTCACATGAGTAAAGCTCCCATGAGTTCAAGCTGTATACAGTCACAAAGACAAGCTGCATGTGGTAAAAACCATAGAGACATGTAAAGGATAATTTAAACATTTAATTGAATTGAATAACAACAGCAAGCAATAGTGAGTAATCTGAAATAAACTCACTCCTATCCACTACACCTGGGAGGAGCACCAGACACATTTCAAGAGCAATTCCATGTTTTAAAGAAACTGGGGTCACAAGACTCCTGTTTCTTGGAGTGTTCACAAGCACTCAGAACTTACCTCACAAGACTCTACTCTTGGACCATGTTCCAACACATCATTTATTAAGGCTGTTGTCCTCGGGAATGTAAGGGAGCAGTGAGGAGTTGGGCTTCTTTAGAAGTGGCTTAAAGTAAGAATGGGTGCTTTCATTCTAAATTACATGTGTTTAGTATGTCCCTTGAGCACGAGTATATACAGGTGCATACACATGAGAACACATACAGCCACAGTCAGAGGAAGGATAAGTAAGTTGCAGTTGATTCTAGCCTTGTGGGACCTAATGCTTGATGGAAAACATCTTTACCCACTGAGCTGTCTCACCAGCAGGAAAGAAGTCAAGTCATTGCTTACAGAGTGTTGGTATATTGTAGGCAATTGGATAAGACTCACTACCAAGGTATTTATAAGTAGAAGATAGTGTTTTATGTGAATGACTAGCAGGTATTAGAAGCTGTAAGTTTTTGTGTGTCTTCTGAAGAAAAAATTGTAGCTGTGTCCAAACTTCTCTCTTGGCTCACCAGGGAATCAAAGCTGTCCTGGCAGAGAGCTATGAGCGCATTCACCGCAGTAACCTGGTCGGGATGGGGGTGATCCCTCTTGAGTATCTCCCTGGTGAAACTGCAGACGCTCTGGGACTCACAGGGCGGGAACGGTATACTATCAACATTCCTGAAAACCTCAAGCCACGCATGAAAGTTCAGATAAAGGTAAGCAGAGCTTCTGCAGGCAGGACCTGAGGCAAGGTCAGCTAATAGGAAGAAATTAGTGGAGGGATGGGAGGTAACTGGGGTTGGCATTAGATATGAAGCCTACTGGTACTGTCCACCTTCCTCACAGATTGGGTAATACCTGCTGATTATCATATTTGTCTTAATTCATCGTGTTTATCAATCTGTTCTGAACTTCCCATCCCCAACTAGTCCCATTCTCTGTCTCTTTCAGCCCAAAGAATAGTGATGAAAGTTCAAAGATGATACTTTGCTGATATCCAAAATGTTCCTTTTTTTTTTTTAATGAAAATATGATCAACAGATCCTGTGTTCACTCCCTCCATGAGCCTCATCCTAGGCCCCAGACTTTAATTTGCCCCATGGCTGTAGTTTAAGTGAGAAATATCCCCCTTGGCTCCGGCCTTTGAACTCTTGGTAGCCAGTGGTGGTGTTGTCTAGGTGGTTCAGTGCAGCCTTGTGGAGGAAGTGTGTTACTGGGGGCAACTCTGAGAGTTCAAAGCCTCACAATTACAGTTCCCACTCTCTGCTTTCCACTTGTGGGTGAGGAGGTGAGCCCTCAGCTTCCTGCTCCGGCAGCCGCCTGCCACTTACTGCCATGCCTCCCCACCATGAAGTCGTATCCCTCTGGAAACACAAGCCAAGATAAACTCTTCTCTAAGTTGCTTTGGTCATGGCAGTTTACACAGCAACAGGAAGAAACTAACACAGAGGTGGTAACACATGCTTAGGGGAGGCAAGAATAAAGTGCCCAGCACCAGAGTCCCAGGGAGACTTAGCACTACAGAGGCTGCTGCTGAGGTCCCAGGATGAGCCCAGTGAGCAGCTGGATCAGATACCGAAGGAGCAACCTCAGTGAGACCTCTGCTGCCCAGAGCATGTCCAGAAGAGGCTTATGAGAAAGCCTCACTGTCACCCATAGCTGCTGTCCTGGGAGGCTGCCCTGTTCTCATGTGCCTCTCACCTGCATCATTAATTCTACGGTGCTTCTCAGCCTTCAGTGGGCACATTAGTCCCCGGGAGTCTTGTTGAAATACTACGCATGCTAATCCAGTAGGTCTGGCTGAGTGCAAAGACTACTGGTTCCATATGCTGCCTGCACTGCTCGCATATGGACCACACCTTAACTGAGGCTAGTGGGCAGCCAGGTGGGATCTCCCCGAGGCAGGTGTTTCGACCTCTCCTTCAGCAGCTCTCTGCCTCTTTGCCTTTGCAGCTGGATACTGGGAAGACTTTCCAGGCTGTGATGAGGTTCGACACTGACGTGGAACTTACTTACTTCCATAATGGAGGCATCCTGAACTACATGATCCGCAAGATGGCCCAGTAGGTGCTGTCCTCTCAGGAGCCCTGCCGTTGGTGCTAGACCCAACGAGGTACCAGGCCCCAGCTGGCGGAGGCCTGGTAAAGCAGCCACCTCTACCTCTAAGGAGGGTGCTGCCAAGATGAGCAAGTGGGCACTGCCATTCCTGGAGTCGCAGAGCCAGGAGTTTCTACATTCTCGATTTGTTAATCTCTGTGTTTTTCTATAATTTGGAATCTAGAATCATGGGAAGGTCAGTAATACCAAAAAGAGAACTACCTTGTCTTTAAGTGACTGATCACCGGACATTGATTTTCACCCTGACTAATCTTCAACTGAACACTAGCCAGTATTCTCAGACATGTCTCCTACCCTTTGTATTGTTTTTCTCTGTCCTCTGCTCAATGAATCCTTCCCCGGAGAACCTGTTCCTCTGTATATTACACCAGTGTTAACTGACATAGGCAAGAACTTCTTCACACTTCATCCCCTCCTAGGTGATATGTACTTTCCTATCAACAAGAGAACATCTTCTGCCATTTTCAACATCTGTTAAGAGGGGGCCTTTGTTTGAAAGTAACTGGGAGAGGGACAGGATTTCTAATTTGAATAAGATTAAATATATTTTCATGAAAATGTGTTGGCTTTGGAATTGAGTTCTGTTGGGAATGTAACCACAGTGCTATGATGCTGAGAGCCATATGAGCCTTGAAAGGCCTTCATGTCTGCTGTTTCTATCACTGTATCTGGATGGCAGACACACAGGGATCATCTAGCAGCCAGTGTGTGAGCCGCTGTTTGAGAGCAGAGGACAAGAATGCTCCTTCTACCTCAGGCACAACAATAGCAAGGAGCAAATTATGGCTTCTTGGTGACCTAAAATCTGTTCCCTCATTTTCATAATTGGAATTGTTTCATGGTGTGCCTTGTTCTGCTGCCATAAAAAATGCCACAGGCTATAAATCATACATTGCCATGCTGTTCAAGAGTATATTGGTGTGTGCTCTCATCCACACATGCAGACATGCACACACAGGAGCACATGCACACCCATACATGTTCGTGCATGCGCGCGTACACACACACACACACACACACACACACACACCTTTACTTTCTCTCTGGAGGCTGGTTTGCTACCATTCCCTTGGCTCTTACACTGTGAGCCTGGCTTCCTTGGGTCTATATGAGAACTAGAGCTGAGGGTGTTACCTGTGCTGTGGTATTCATGGCCTGAACCCTGAGACCAGCCAGTGCCCCTGTTAGGGATTAAAATTTCCATTGGGGTAGGGGCTACCTTATATCTCTTAAGTTTTTATTAACTGAAAAGTAAAAACTGTATTTACTTTGTACATGACTTTTTTAAATATGCAAACATTGTAGAGTGACTAATTTTTTATAGTTATTTTTTGTGGTAGGAATACTTCCAAGAATATATTTTTGAAAGAATATATAAGTTACAGGTATTAATAGCGGTCACCTTGCTGTACCACAGAACTCCTAAGCCTTCCTCCTAAATGAAGCCCCGATCCTTTCATGTTTTCGTGTATGGCTGGCAATACTTCATCCCATGTCTTCCTCTCCCGTGTCTTCCACAGCTGACTCTTCACTGGTCTCTTTTATGTTGATGCTCGTCTTAGCCCCTTGCAATTACTGCTGCATGCATTTAACTTTAGACATAGTGAGGTTGTATGCTTATTTTTCTTCTGTGTGTGGCTTTTTTATTTAACATAATGACCATAAGGTTCACCCATATTACCACAAATAGTATATTTGCGTGTACACACATGCATCCTCTATATTTCTTTATTGATTCAGCCATGGATAGACACTAGACAATCAGCAGATTTCATACCTTAGCTTTTGTGAATAATGCTGAAATGAATATTGGTACAGGTGTCTCTTTAACGTACTGGTTTAATTCCTTTGCATGCATGGCTAGAAGAGGGATTTCTGGGTCATGACAGTGTTCTTGTCTAGTGGGCTGCATAGTGTCTTTACATGTACATGGTCTCCTGCCGTGTACGCACATCCCCCTCCTCCGTGCTCTCCCTAGTACTAACCTCTTGTCTTTTTGACAGTGACCTACTAACGGATTGGAAGTGCTAACTCAGGGTTTTATTTGCAGCTCCCTGATGATTTAATGATGCTGAGTCTTTTCATATATATGTTTGTCATTTTTGTGACTTGTTTTGAAATATGTCTGTTCAAGTGTTTTGACCATCTTTAATTGAATTATTTCATTTTGTTGTTGAATTTTAATGCCACATGTTCTAGATAGTAGCTGTTCATCAATATTTTTGCCTATTTCATAGTCCATCTAACTCTTAACTATTTCCTTGGCTATAAAATTTTATTTTGATGCAGTCTTGTGGGACTATTTTCATTTTTGTTGCTTTTGTCCTTGAAGTTCTGACCAGAAAAACCATTACTATAACCAATGTCATGGCAATTCCCCTATGTGTTTATCTAATATTTTTATAGGGTGAGCTCTTATGCTTATATCTTCAATCTACATATACATATATATATGTATACACACACACACACACACACACACACACACACACATATATATATATATATATATATCAACTATATATAGTAATATTAGGGTCCAGCTTCATTCTTTTGCATGTGACTGTTCATTTTTTTCCAACAGCATTTTTTGAAGAGACAACTCTTTCTCTATGACTCCATGTCAAGTCATTTAACCATGCCTGTGTAGGTTTATTAATGGGGAGGAGTGTCTCTGTTCTTTTCCATTGGGTTATACATTGAGTTTTCCCTGTTTTTATGTTAACACCATGCTATTTTCAATGCTATGTCTTTGTAATATCTTTTGAATTAGATAATAGTAGTAACTCCATCTTTGTTTTTATGCTCAGTATGCCTTTGGCTGGAAGGAGTCTTGTGGTTTTATGTATGTAGTAAAGTTGATTTTATATCTTAGAAAAGCATCATTGGGGGAAAAATGGCATTAGGAATTTCATAGGATTGCATTGAATCTGCAGATCATGGGGTTAGTGCAGACAGGTTAATAACTTTAATTCTTCCACTGCATGGAATTCAATTTCTTTAATTTCTCCCTTGGCTCATTAGCTGTTCAGGAATATAATATTTACACATTTTTTGCACATTTTTAAAAGGCCTCCTGTTATTGGTAGACTTCCTTCTGTGTGGCTCTGCTTGTTTAGCAAATGTGTTGTCCCTTTGTCTTCTCAGCAGCGTCCCATGTGAGTAGGTGAAGTACCTCAGTGGAGTCTTTTGAGTATCTACCAGACATCTGGAGTTGTGCTCACCACAAGGCCTTCAGGGGGTCATGTTACACTGCAGGCTCTTTTAAAAGTGATTGACACACTGGCCACATATAAAAACTGTCTCCCAAGTTTTGTATTTAATGCTACACTTGACATGTTTTCATATTGTGTATCTCTTAACAAATAGTTTCTTCATTTTAGAAGAACAGCTGTTTTGGAAACAATATTCTTGACTGGCAGTTTTGGGGAAGAAGGAGTTTGATCCTGATCTTCTCAGCCTCCAGAAATGTCTATGCTTAAGCTATCCAGACTGTGAGATTTTGTTGTAGCAGCCTGTGTGGACTAAGACACTGGTTGTGAGGGAAGTTTCTTGTGGCTTTGACTCTAGAATGAGGCCTTTTCATTCTTGCCTCTATCTAAATATATCCTCTTCTTTTATTTTAGTACTTTTGGCCTGTGTTCTATGCTGGTCCAAAATAAAATAAGACTATAAAGCCTTTTACCAGAGTTCTCAAGGTGGTGCTGGCCCACTTACTCTTGTTGGTTCCATTCCCTCCTCCTTCTTGAAAAGGGGATGATAATTGCCTTTGTGTTTATGATTTTCCAAGTCCATTACTGCCTTATCCTTCCAATGGACAGGCATTCCTTGGCAACCAAAGTGAGTTAACTGGCAAATTTACTTAACACAGTAACAAAGTACATGTACCTTTTGGTGTGTGTGTGTGTGTGTGTGTGTGTGTGTGCGCGCGCGCGCGTGCGCGCACATGTGTGTACATATACAATATTTGTGCTACATAAAAAATATTATACAAAGAATGTATATGTAATCATGTCTATCTCAGGATGTTAGAAGCACAGCTCAAAGTTGATGAGGGATGTCATTATCCTGTGATAATGTGTTTCCCTATTTGGTTGATGAATAAAGCTATTTCAGCCAATAGACAGACAGGATTTAGCCAGGCAGGAAATCCAAACAGGGATAGAGAAAGGTAGTAGGCAGAGGCAGAGAGATGCAATGTAGCTATTGGGAAGGTAGGATTCCCCAGGCATTCTCCGGTAAGCCAAGACCACGTGGAGATACATAGAATAGTAGAAATGGGTTAATTAGGAGACAGCTAGTCAATAAGAAGTCTGAGCCATAAGCCAAGTAGTTTATAATTAATGTAAGCCTTTGTGTGTTTATTTGGAACTAAACTGCTGAGGGACTAGGTGGGATAGAAATTTTGTCTGCACAAAGTTGGTTAAGCAAAAGGGAAAACTAAATTGTCCGGTGTTACTAAAAGGATAGTGACATCATGGCCTCAGGCTCAGTTGGTTCTGGTGATTAAACTCGGACTCCTTACCCATCATCTCCCTCTGAGCTCACATTCTCGTAGCTTCTGAGATACATCTATTTGTATTCTTCTAAGTTCCTCCATAGGTCAGGATTATGGGTGCCATCCGCTGTTTGGTGTCAGTTAATCATTTGACATCGCAAACATTTGCCTCAGGCACAGACAGGGCTTTGTGTTCATCAGTGAAGGACTTTAACTTTGGCACAGCTTCTTCAGGACTGTATTAATGACTAAGTTACGTTTCTGTTGTAGGAATATGACTTGGCCCAGCTTCCTCAGGACTGTGTCAGTGTCTGAGTTACTCTTCTGTTTTTGGAGGAGTACACCCTGACAAAAGGGTGTAGGACTCCAGAGCGATACCGCTCATCCTGAAGGAGAAGACTTGGCAGCAGGCAGGGAAGCATGAGGCAGAGGATAAGCAGTGGAACCAGCTATAGTCTCTGGATCCATGCCCAGACTTCTTGCAGAGAGGCTCCACCTCTGGGTTCCACAGCCTTCCCTGACAGCACCACCCTCTGGAGACCAAGTGTTCAAATTAAGATAGTGTGGGGCAGCCAGCCCATGGATTGTACAGGAGTCAAACAGCCCTGCTGTGAAAACCGTTCCACTGGTCACGGCTGCTTTAGGAAGTTGTTAAATGTCATCACCGCAGATGTGATTTGGCACTCAACTAATTTCTGTCCACTTAGACAAATTGCCATACACAAAACCAATCAAAGCTGCTGTTTTTATTACAAGTTTTAGAAGTTTGCACCCAGCAAGCCTAAATCTGTCTGTTAAATACAGATTTGTAGAGTGAAATGGTAGTTATATTTATAGTATATTAAAACATGATCCAGACGTTTATAGTTCACTTTGCTGGTATCCCAGCTACATATCTACTCCTGGGTTTCTACAGGATGCTAATTAACAATGTCCAATGAACAGGAGAGTTTCAGGACCACTGGCTTAAATGGATGTGGATATGACAGAAGCAATACTATGGCCCTGTGTGCTGTAAACACTAAGAAAAGTCTAAAAGCCTCCCAGGCCATGCAGTGCATCCCTCAGAGGACCTCACAGCACCATCCCACAAGACTTGCTTGCAGATCCTGCCATCCAGTTGGTCTGTTATTTGAAATCTGGTTAATACAGAGTGTTTTAAGTACAGTAGTCAGAACTCCAACCTCACTGCATAATGATGAGACCTTTGAAGACTCCGTTTCCACATGAAAAATGGCACAGTATCAGTACTGACCACAAAAGCAAGTCTGTGACTGTAGAACTAGTAGTATCTGAACTCTGAAAAGGATACATACTGGCAATCTTCGAGGACTCCAGTGGGGACCAGTGGGTCATGTGCTCATGGGAGGTTCCAGATGCAACCTTCCATTAGGAAGTCTAAAGACCAGCTACCAGCATTCTAGCATTTCTCAAAACCTGCCTACTTTACTCATGCAGTACTCACTAACCTAGGGTTTGCTCCATTCCAGGGTGTACCTACAAGTGGCTTAACTCTGTGAACAACAAAAATTCTCAGTTCAGTTTCCGCTTTTGTCAGCTTTTCCCCAATGGCAGAGAAGGGACTATTCCACTTCAACTAAATTATCATTGTCAGGGGCTGGAGCAATGGCTTAGCAGTTAGGAGCACTGGCTGCTCTTCAGAGGCCCTGAGTTCAATTCTTAGCACCCACATGGCAGCGCACAACCATCTATAACTATAGTCCAAGGGATCCTATGACTTCTTCTAGTTTGCCTATGTACATGCAGACAAAACACCCATATACACAAAATATATAAATGATTTTAATTAATTAATTCTTGTAATGTTTAAAGGGATTTTTCAAATAATTTCCAGTAGATATCTCATACATGCTATTATGTTCTTAAGCTACAGCAGCAAAGAAAGGTATCACATTAAAAGTGATGAATGAAAGTCACCTCCCAGAAAATTCATTTAATCCATTTATAACATATTAAGAATTTTACCAATAACCATTATCTCATATACCCAAAGGAGGCACATTCATACCACAATGACATTTGTTCAACTATGTTCATAGCAACATTATTTGTGTTAGCCAGATCTTGGAAACAACCTAGATGCCCCTCATCTGAAGAATGGATAAAGAAAATGTGTTACAGTTACACAGTGGAGTACTACTCAGTGGTAAGAAACAATGACATCCTAAAATTTTCAGGCAAATGGGCAGAACTAGAAAAAAATCATCCTAAGTGAAGTAACCCAGACCCAGAAAGACAAATATAGTTTAAGTGGATACCAGTCATAAAGCAAAAGATAACCAACCTACAATCCACAACCCTAGAGAAGCTAGAAACCTCTTCCAGATGGAAGCAGATGCAGAAATCCACAACTAACCAATGAGCCAAGCTCCTGGAGTACAATCAAAACGAGCAAGGAGCAATACTATGAACAAAGGAGTCAAGACCATGGTGGGGAAACCCACAGAATCAGCTGACCCGAGCTAGTGAGAGATCACTGACTCTGGTCTAACAACATGCATAAGACCAAACTAAATTCCCTTAATACAGGTGGCAGTGGTGTGACTGGGACAATATATGAGGCCACTGACAGTGGGTCCAAAATCTAACACTAATGCACAAACTGACTTAGTGGAGCCCATACTGTATGAAGAGATACCTTGCTCAGGACAGACACTTGAGGGGGGGGGGGTTCCCTGGTCCTGCCTCAATGAGATGATGGGACAGACTTAGTAGACTTCTAGGGGAGGCCTTACCCTCTCCAAGGAGCAGATGGGGGGGTAGTAAATGGGAGAAGAGGAGGGGGGATGGGGATTGGAATGTAAAAAATAAAGGTAAACATTTTTAAAAAGAGGAGGAGGCAAGCCTTTCATCATAGCACTAGAAGGGCAGAGACAGGCAGATCTGTGAGGTCAAGACCAGCCTGGTCTACGTATCTAGTTTCTGGTCTACAGAGAGATCCTGTCTCAAAGGAAATGAGAGAGACAGAGAGGGAGAAAGGGCACTGGGGTTGGAGGGTGACATGGCTTGAGCTGTCTAATCAAGGAGGGGAAATTGCCCGAGTTAAAATAGCAGACTTTAAGATGTGTAGTGAATGAGCAGGACAGAAATACCTTCTCAGCAAGCATAGCTGTCCACTATAGTGTTTTAGATTTTAAAGGCATGTGTCACTTTAATGTGTGCATATTGAACCTTGCAATCACCTATACTGTCCACAAAAACCAATGGAAAAAGACTGGAAAGAAACAGAAACCAATAGAATCCAAAGGAGTGCGACAGAGCCAAAAGCAGGAAAGGAGTCCAATGCAGGAACCAGAAGTGCCCATTGGATTTGGCAATCAGCCTGGTGGCCTTGAAAAGAACAAATTCCTAGATTAAGGGCAAAGCCAGCATGTGGCAGGTTGAGCAATCCTGATGTATTGAGTGGCTGTGTGTTCATTGGCGGGCAGTTCTGAAAAGTATAAAAGGAAAGTTTTTTTTTAACAACCCCCCCTCCCGCGATTGCCAAGTGCTATTGGTGAATAAGGTATTGAGTGGTACAGTTGGTACGTGTGTGCTTTGTGTGGAGGAGAACTGCTTGGTACAAACAGGTCAGGACACAGTGTAAGCTTGTGTGGGAAAGGATCGGTTCATTGCTTCTGCACTCCAAGTCATCGCTCCCTGTGTGAGACTTGGGAGCCTCAAGGTCAATGAGACATTTCTGCAGGATCAAACTCTACCCTTTCAAAGTGAAAGTCCTTCCACTTTGAGTGCTGTCTCTGAGCTCCACTTGCAATGTCTTCCACCACAAAACTTTCCATTTTTATGACTGGAATCTCAAACCTCTTGTATTTCACATGGATTCCCCAATCATGGCGGCAGTTCTGGATGGCACAGAATATTTTTGCTTTCTTCTCGAAGCTATCATAGCACTTTGGTTTAGGGTGTGGCTTAGACACAAAGCGCTCCTTAAAAGCCTTTCCAATGACAGTGTAGTGGGATTTCTGCAAGGAAGAGATTGAACGCAAAAGGGTGTTAGAAGCAGTTAGAAAAGGACTTAAAAACTGCTCACCAGCCAGTGAGGATGAGTGAGTGGGATCTCTGTTATTTTACAGATGCAAACAGGAGAAACTATGGACAGTCTCCTGCAGATCAGGGAAGGGCCCATTTACTTGTACACACAGAGGTACAAGTTCTGTGTGTTGAGCACTTACTAAGAGGGTGTGTGTGTGTGTGTGTGTGTGTGTGTGTGTGTGTGTGTGTGTGTGTGTGTGTGTAGAGGCTCGGGAGCTGGATTGTCTACAGGTCCCATGGATAGTTGACTTAAGAGTGTACCCTGCAGAAACAAGCACAGACCCAGCATCCCATCCTCCAGGGAAATGGTCTAACAGGGCCACAGTGAACAAGAAGCCATTGAAACTGGAGCTGAAAGGACTTTTTTCACCTGAAGAATCAGATTCAGAAAACAGATGCCACTCTTTATGCTCCTTGCCCAAATGGTCCTATGTAGCCCATCCCCTAGCTAGTACAGCCATCCATCACCCTCCATTGGTAGCAAAAATTACACCAGCATTCATCTCTGGAGGTTTTGCTAACCTTAAATTAAAAGTTTTAAGGGAGGCAAACATGGTAGTCCATGCCGTTATTAATCCCAGAACTCAGGAGTCAGGAGCTAGTGGCTCTCTGTGAGTTCAAGGCCAGCCTGGTCTACAGAGTGAGTTTCAGGACAACCAGGGCTATATAGAGACCCTGCCTCAAAGGAAAAAAAAAGTTTTAAGGGGGGAAAAGTAGAAGGCTAACCTGCAAGTGTTACTTTTTTGTTTTGTTTTGTTTGTTTTGGTTTTTTAAGACAGGGTTTCTTTATATAGCCCAGGCTGTCCTGGAACTCTCTCTGTATACCAGGGTGGCCTCAAACTCGGAGACCCACCTGCCTTTGCCTTCCAGATGCTGGCATTAAAGGAGAGTGCCACCACCACTGCCCCCAGCTGTGTTATTTTTTTACATAGGGTGTTTTTGTTTTCATTATAAAACGTGCTCTCTGGAGCTAGGCAGAGGTAGGCAGAGCTCTGTGAGTTCAAGGCCAGAGTGGTCCACAGAAGAAGACTTTCAAAAGAACTAACTTATTTTTATCAACACAACTGTCCGTGCATATGGTGTGAAGTGTGATAATTAATCTAATCATGGAACCATCTCATCAGAGTAATCAGCATTCCCTTCTGCCTGAACAGTTGTCATCTCTTCATGTTACAAAGCTTTGAATTTCCCTCATCTAATTTTTGCCAGGAGTTGTAATGAACTGGAAACTATAAGCAGTGCTTGCCCTGCTAAGTGGTAGAACCCTGAACCTCATCCATCCCGCCTGACTGGGGCAGCTGTAATTACATCTCCCTCCACTCCCTGGCCTATAGCACCACTATTCTGCTTTGTGCTCCCATGACATCAGCTTTTCTGGTTCCCACATAGAAGCAAGATTTTATCTCTTAATACAAGGACCATGGCCAAGAGTCACAACAGAAGTAATAGTGCCCTTCCCACAAACACTTCTCCAAGAGATGATAAAGCTTTAACTGGTACTACAGCCTGCCAGGGCTGCTCACCTCAACCACTCGGATGTCAGCCGTGTAGCACACAAAGGCCTTGCACTTCCCACACAGCAGTTTCTTATTTTCTTTATCAGGGACAGGTTGTGGTTTGTGTTGACTGTCTCTGATGAATTTTTCATTCAACTGTATACGGTGAACCTACATGCCAAAAGAAAAGTCTCTTGAATGACCATAAATAACTAACACACAAGGATAAATAAATGCACATGGCCACATCATGTATACAAGTGCACGTGCGCACGCAGCACACACTCACTCATTCACTCAAATGTAAGTTCCATGAGCATACAGTGTCTATTTGCATTGTTTTGTTTGTAAAACTCAATCTCATAATTCCTTTCGTTCTTTTAACTCTTTAGTAGTCAGTGTTTATCCTCCATTCATCTTTCAGTTACTTCCAGAAACTTTCCTGTCAAATAGTCACATGAGCAATGCTTTCACTTTAGTGGTTTGCAAAACTTTAGAAAATCTTCACAAACAGACCCATCATATGGATGCTTCAGGCATAAGCCAAAGGAATGGATTGAGGAGAGAATAGCCCTCTATCTGAAACCTCCCCTCAAACACAAAACATACCGCTAAATTCCAGTATGGTATAACGCCCGCAGAGTGCGGCTGTATTCTAACTCAGAATGTGGACTCTGGCTGAGAACAGAAAGAATTGGGCTTTATGACAAACCAAATGAAAGATTATGAAGAGTGAGGAGAGGGTAGACAGGCCAGAAACACTGGGGTCCTGGGAACAACATGATGGTAGGTCCTTGTATTTTCTGTTCGTCTGATATGTGCAGACTTGAAGCTGAAGCAGCTGACATCAGAAATCCAAGAAGGAGAAACAAAAGGCCCAAGAAAAGCCTGCTGTCCCCCTCGAAGATGAAATTTTTAGAGCCTAAAGTTTAGACAATATAACTGCTTTCCTCCCTGGGAAATTATCAGGATGGAGCAGGGTCTTCTGCTGATGGGAGGCATAGAGCCCACTCCTCTCTGCTTACTGACAGTACAGTAAGACCCTATGAGGAGACAGAAGTCCCCCTCCACCCAGCGGTACCAAGTGTGTCCTTCTCCTTGATCCTATCAGAGGCTGGACATCTGCTTCCACAGATGGGGATGAAGCAGTGGCCCTACTTCCTAACCAGAGCTGAGCCAGGAGCTAGCTAACACAGAGGACCACTAAGGTTCAGAGTGTCAGGAACAGCAAATGAAAATGTCTAAGTTTCACATCTCTGTTTGTATTATGAAACAGGAAGGTGACAATCAATGATGCCTACTGCTGAAATGACAAAAATTATGTGGCAAGGAATTTAACAGCAACAATAAAATGCTTCAAAGAACAATCACACATATTTGGTTATGAGGAAATCTACAGGTTTATAATAACACAAACGAAAAGCTCAACAGATGGAATGGACTAGAGGAGACCAAGGAGCAACTGTGAACTAACAACTAGAGCAGATGCTGGAGGGATGGCTCAGCAGTTAATAACAAGTACTGGCTGCTCTTCCCAAGGACCTGGGTCAGTTCCCAGCATCCACACAGCAGACATGGACTGGGGAAGTAGCTGAGAGTCCAACATCTTGCAGGCAACAGAAGTCGCCTGAGACACTGGGCAGTATCTTGAACATAGGAAATCTCAAAGCCCACTTCAGCAATGACACACTTCCTCCAACAAGGCTATACCTACGTCAACAAAGCCACACCTCCTAATAGTGTCATTTTCTATGAACTTATGGGAGCCAATTACATTCAAATTACTACATAGGGGTTATATTCCTGTTTTCCAAAACAACAAGTTTTCACTACTATGAAACCATTTATGATATGTACTTAACTCTTTATAAGTAACTTTGGATACATTTCTAGAAGAAATTTTAAGGTTACATGATTTACACATTCCTTTATGAGTTTTTGGGTTGGGTTGGGTTGGGTTGGGTTTTTCTAAATGGTTTCTCTGTGTAACCTGGCTGTCGTGGACCTTGCTCTATAGACTGTCTTAGACTCACAGAGATCTGCCTGCCTCTGCCTCTCAGGTTCTGGAATTAAAGGCTTGTGCCACCATGTCCAGATTTTAACTTCCCTTTTTAAGATACAGATCAATGGAGAGATGACTCACTGGTTAAGAGCACTAGATGTTCTTCCCAGGTTTGATTCCCAGCACCTACATCAAAGCTCATTCCCAGGGCATCTGACACAGTCTTCTTGCCTCTCAGGGCATGAGGCAAGAACAAAGGTCACAGACATGCATGTAGGCAAAACACCCATACATATGCAAATTAAAATAAAAGATTGAGAGCTTCAGATCTATTCGATATCTCTGTTAGGCTGGAGCTTGGGGGACTGTAACAGAAAAGAATAAATATATAAATATATAGGTATCCAATTGTCTTTCATTCACTTATATATAATAGCTCTTTTAAATTATATACTAAAGTTCAATTAACTAGTCATCTCAAGCTTCTTAAATGTACTGTTGACAATTGCTTTAAATGCTAATGAGTTAAAGCTGTTACCCCTATAGTTAAAACTTTAAGGCAAAGCAGCAACTGGTGGAGATACCACTAAGACACTGCCCCACCCAACCCCACACAGGTGGCTGAAGAGAAACAATTTCACACACAGGTCTAGTCGGTCCTTCCATCTGTACTGTAGGTTCCAGGGATTAAACTCAGGCCATCAAACTTAGTGGTGAGCACCCTCGTCCACTGATCATGACAGCTAAAGATGTATTTTAAGTTTAAATTACTGTGCTTAAGAGATCTAACCAGTAAGCCCCACCTGCCCAAGGACAGATAACTTCCTCAAATACTAGGGGCTGTTGTTCATATTAGATAACCAGCTATGTGTTTTCACTTCCGGAAACAAGCTTGATTGCTCCAAAGACACAGGATGTGCTGGATCACACACAGGGAAGTACATAGGCAGGAAGTATATCAGGGCGTATGCCTGCCCCTCACTGGACAAAGGCAGTAAGTATGTAGCCTTGTGGGCTTTGCCTATATAAGCTTCTTATGTAATTTGTAGCCGTTCACTGGAGATACTAGGTATGGACCTGGCCGGTGTCTATCACCCTAACCAGTATTAAATAAAGCTTGCTTCAAATTTGGCTCAAAAAATTGTAGTAGTGGTCTTATTGTCACCTGGTAGGGTTAACTTGAGCCATCCTCTACCCTCACCCCTATCCCCACCCCCATCCCTATCCCCACCCCAACCCCCACCCCCACAGACAGAGAAAGCAAAGTGAAGCCTTGACAGCCTGGACATCAAGCTGGAAGTCCTTCGTTCAGAAGGGACATTGGTGTCCTATCCTGGCCCCTTGAGGAAGGGAACACAGGCTTCTTCGTTTAGATTTCAGATTATTCTTTATGGCAGTTATAACCAGAACAGCCCAGTAATCTTCACCATCATGAATTATCTGAATTACCTTCGTGGCCTGAAGTTTCCATTGTGGACATGAGTTCTTGGCTTCCCCGACTGTACATGTTAAGCTGCCACATGGTAATTAGAGAATTCCCCGGGCACCGTATTCTAATGATGCCGGACCATACTCCATGTAACCTCCTAGCAAACTGTGACTCAAACCAATTTTCAAGTTCAAACCAGCCCCAGTGCCCTCAGTAAATACCACAAAAGGGTTCTCACCCCAAGAACCCTTTTTGATTTTGTTTTCCTCTTATGGCATTTTCACACAGGTCTGTTATGCCATTCAGCTCTTATTGCCCATACCCACACTGAATTCCTCCTCACCTCTAGCTGGTCTACTTCCCTCCCTATATGCCCTCGGTTTCATGCCTCATGAATTCCATTACTCCATTTTATCTCCAATTCCAACACTTTAGAGGTAGAGACAGGAGGATGTGAAGTTTAAGATCACCCTCAGCTCCATAGCAAGTTTAAGTTCAAAGCCAGCCTGAACTTGGGACCCTCTTTAAAAAGCAATACATACACACCACACACATGCACACTCACACCATACAACACAAGCCACACATGCACACTCACACACACATATACACGCACACGCACTCACAAACCACATACACTTAGCACCAACCATGTTCATTTGTTATTTCCAGTCAAATTCCAAGAGTATAGCACACACACACACACACACACACACACACACACACACACTAAAAGTAAAAAGGCTTACCATTTTTTCAAATTTCATTTCATCCCATGCCTGAAGTCCTGAAATGGATTCGTGCATTATTTTTTCCTTGAACATGTTTGCCTTCTCTTTTTCAATTACGTCGGCATTGCTGGTCAGGAGGAAGCACTTGCTATCTCTTGCTCTTCCTCTGCCTGCCAGAAAACATTTTATTTGTACCTTTGATGTAAAACTCTAATGAGTTATGTGAAAATACATACAAAAAAGATGAGGCGTATTCCTAGAATTTGACTCTGTTTCACTGCCTCCTGCTTTCCAAGGAAGCTGAACCTCTGGTTGGACTCAAATGCAGGTTCCAGCCTGCATGGCAAACTGGGATCCACCTGCAATTAGTTTTCTTAGGGTCTCCAGAGCTGCAATGTGATTCACAGCCACATTATCAGAAACACTGATTCAAAGATAGTCCAGCATGAGCCCCCAGTAATAGCTCCTGAGCAACTCCCACCTGAACCTTCTTGCAATGTGGAGAGAGGCTTATGCCCTCCCTGCATTGGTGGAGCACACCTTTAATCCCAGCACTCAGGAAGCAGAGGCAGGCGGATCTACAGAGCGAGTTCCAGGACAGGCTACAAAGCAATACAGAGAAACCCTGTCTGGAAAAACCTTTGGAACACAGGTGAGAAATTGTCAATGCTCTTGCAGAGACAGATATTAAGGGGCATGGGCATTTGAAAGAGAGATCTGGGTTATATGTGCAAAGAAGACAGAAAAGGACATAAAATGCAAAGCCACAGTCTGTGAGAAATTTGACAAGCAGTAAACAGAGGAGAATGAAACATAGATGGAAATGATGAATGACAGAGAGACGTTATTCAAGAAGGGTAAAGTGGGGCCTGTTCTTGGGGAACAGGGAAAGGAGAGAAAGAAGACTCTGGTCCGTGTGAGATGAAAGGAACCTGGAGTACAGGAGCTACTCACCAAATCCATGAAAGGTCTACTCACCGACTGGCAAAGCCTCAGGCCTAGTAGATACTATACTCTCATAAATATGCCAGTGAATGCTGGGCACTAAGCAGCACCATTGTGAAGAGTCACAGTGGAGTATTATCGGTAAAACCACAACCTCCCGATCCTGACCAGGGACATCAGCTTTTAGACTAATAAATAGTACCAGAATCAAGTGTGCCAACAGTCACATAATACAGCTCAGTAAAGAAGAAAGGACAAACACCCACAAGCCAGACAAAATGGGAGCCAGGCCAGAATGGTGTCAGCTCCTCTCACCTCTGGTTTGGATCATTTTGATGACATTGCCCACATACTCATAAAGGATGACCAAGTTGCACTGAGCAATGTCAATGCCTTCATCAGCAACCGAGGTAGCAATGAGAATATTGTTATCCACACTGGCTCTGAATGCTTCCAGGGCATACTTCTGTGCTGGGAGTGTCATTCCTGTGTTGAGTAAAGAGGTCATTGGACAATTTACTCACGAAAGAGTTATACTCTTGGAAAATTAGCTACTAATTGGGAACTATTTAAAAGTGGAAAGGTTCTTTTTTCTTCTTCTGGCATTTTTAAATTTAAATTACAAGCAATATTATTTTATATATCAATCCCAGTTCCCTCACCCTCCCATCCTCCCATGCCCCCCACCAGCCCCCGTCCCATCCCTCTTCTGCTCCATAGAAAGGGTGAGGCCTTCCATGGGGGAATCTAATATTAAAGTCTGTCGCATCATTTGGGCAGGGCCTAGGCCCTCCCCGTGTGTCTAGGCTCAGAGAGGAAAAGTGGAAAAGTTATTTTTACTGTGCGAAACAAAGAAGCACACAATATATCAGATTTCACCTAACTCAGATTTCACTGTTCACATTAACCCTATGAGTTGGGTATAATTATTATTTTTCCATTTGACAGATGAAGAAAGTAAAGTACAGACATTATAACATGTTTCATAACCTATGAAATAAAAGTGTACAGATAAAAAAATTAGAAAATGCTCAGATATAAACAACCTGTAGCTTTTTATAAAAGTTCACGTGTCGCCCCCCCCCCCAGGTTAGCAATGAAAAAAGAAGGAACCATCCAGAAAACAAAAATAGTCAACATCATCTTAGCCCACTTATTCATTCATCTAACACTCAGGCAACAATTATGGACTATGGTTTGTCAGATAAGAATATGATGGCTAAAGATTACATTTTTATCTATAAGACGATGAGCAGGAACCCCTAGTGAAGGAAGTAGCATAAGAACTAAAGATGGGAATGTAGAGGGAGGTTGGCTCCGGTGTTACAGGATGAGGGTGGCTACTTGGTAGAAGCAGGGCACTGAGTATGTCTAAATACCTAATGGATGGACAGAGGGATGAGGGAGGGAGGGAGAGAGGGAGGGAGAGAGGACCCACACATGCATGGATGAACAGATAAGAAAATATTATCTAAGTGTCTATTTGCATGTCAATGACAAATTTGAAAATCAAATTGGATTGATGTTGGAGAGATGACAAAGAACATTGAAATCCAGTCACAGGAGGGAAGCATTAGACTTGAAACCACACTTTCAAACTTGAATCCACTCTATGTCTATGACCTGTAAATCCCATGTGGGAAAAGTACCAGAGCAATGAGTGAGGACCAAGACAGCGGGATGGAGACTTGTTTAGTCTAAACAGCACGGGCAGGAAGAACCCGGTGAGGATATGTCATACATGGTGAAATATTCTGGGAGTTGGGCCAAAGCTGTGATGAGGACTAGCAGCATGAGATTCTTCCAGGTGAGGATGACCTCCCACCCTGTGACCACACAAACTAAACAGAATTCAGGATTGCCAGACTGTTTTTAAAGTATAAAATATGCAGTCGGTAGATAAAAATCTATTGTGTAAAGAATAAATATATAAGAGACACAGAATGTTTTTATTTCCAGAATTTGAAGGGAGGGATCAGCTAAAAGAACGCTGAAATATCTTTGTGTGCAGGACATAAGAGAAGGCAATTCCCTGCATGGAACTAGACCAGGGTGGCTTTTGGCATTTCGGAAGTGTGCTGACCTTCTGACTGACTAGGTCTGGCAGACCTATGGTTGCAGCCATTCATGTGGCTGCTGCTGTAGAGGGAGCCTGCAGGCATGGTTAAGATCAGTTGACATTGAGTTAAACCAGGAGTGACTTCATCTAAGTGGGCCTGACCTAGTCTCACGACCTTTTGAAAGAGGGCTTAGGCCTTCCCTGACCTCAGAGACGTAAACAATTCATGTGCTGAGAGTTCCAAGCTGTTCTTGGTCTCCACCTCCTGACTAACTGCCCTGCAGGCTTCAGGTTTTGTTGCCAGCCTTATTTTGTGTTCATTTTCAGAAACTCTCTAAGTAGTGGATACAGACATAAATTCACATTCATACCATATACTCATGTGTAATCTCCTAGTAGCTTTATCTCTCTGGTTGAACTCTGACTGATATAAGCACAAAATAATGAAACACTTTATATGCATACTATACTAAATCTAATTCCCTATATATAAATACCTGTTGCCTGGTTTGTTTTGCCATGTCCAGTCAATATGCCAGGCTTTAGAAAGCTCAAAGCAGGATTTTCTTCAATCCATTTCTTTAAAGCCTAAAAGTGAGAAGCAATGACCAGTTGAGCACTACTTGTAAACATTAAACATTGCATTAATTCAATACTGAATATTAGATAGATAACTAAATACATACATACATAGATGATAGATGATAGTTAGAACGTAAAAACTGAAGATACAGATAACTAAAAATCAGACTGTAGGCCAGCACAAAACAATTCATATCCCCTGTCTCAGAGAGGGCTTTTCTTGGTCATCCTACAAAAAAAATCTTAAAAACTTAACAATAAGATGATATCCTATTTTCTTCCAGAACTGGGGATTAAACTACTCATGCATGTTAGGCTAGTGCTTAACCACTGAGCTGTAGCTCCAGCCACAAAGCTCAACTTTGAGAAAGGTTTTCGAATCACACTAAATAAACTTTTTAAAGATGCTCAAGACAAACTTCTAAACATCCAAGATATCCAAGCATCTTAGTTGCTAATAACATGTAAGTCAACACCTACAGGATGGCTGGAAGTGAAAGTCTTAACAGAGAGTTTTATAAAGGGGGAGTGTTTGCTCCATAGTGCCAAGACTTATAACTATGGGTAAATAAAACGATGAGTTATTGGTGTAAAAGATAAACAATCAGCACAGACCCATGCATGATGGATACTTGGTTACAGGGCAATGAAGAAAGGACAACCTTTTCAATAAAGTAGAGCCAATCTGTTGTGCTTGCACATGAGCATAGGCACACACACACATGCACACACACACACACACACACACACTCACACACATGTACACACATGCACACACACTCACACACAGACACACACATGTACACACATGCACACACACACAGACACACACATATACACGCATGCACGCACGCGCGCGCACACACACACACACACACACACACACACACACACACACACGGCTTACATCCACAAGTGCTCTGGTTTTCACGAAGAGAATGGTTTTGGTCTCCGGCTTTAAGTGGTACTCCTCTTGTAAGATCAAGTAGAGGTCTCTGAGTTTAGGGTTCTCATTGCTGGGATCCATCGAAACCTTTTCTAGTTCCACCAGCTTTTCTGCAAGTGGGAAGCATTTTGAAAAAAGGCTTATGAATGTTAAAGTTTTAGAACTTTGGTCATCTATTTCAAACAGTCAGCCTCTCCACTGTTAGCCAGATATCTGAGGTGTGAACACTAATGTCAACTGGTGTACCCTTTTAGAAGATCAGTTTAGCAATATAATGTTCACAAAGTCTTTGATGAAGTAATCTACAGCTAGGAACCTGAAAACTGTGGAGAAGATTCTGAGGACAGTCACTGAGATGTTGAGACTATTAAAGAAATACAGAAAACAACCCAAACACTGAGTAACTGAGAAACTTTTCAGTAACTACTCGGGCTACCCAAATGATGTTGCTATTAAAATTAAAGAGTTATATAATCCTAATATGGAAAGATCAGAAAGATATATTTGTTTGTTTGTTTGTTTTGTTTTGTTTCATGAGGGAGGGTTTTTTAATGTAGCCCTAGCTGTCCCGGGCTCTGTAGACGAGGCTGGCCTTGAGCTCATAGAAATCCCCCTGTCTCTGCCTCCCAAGTACTGGGATTAAAGGTGTACTTTCAAAACGATACTTTAAGCTAAAAACTGAACCACAGAACATCTTATCTTTAAAAAAAGAATGTGCAGTATGCTAGAGGCTGGTCAAATCACATTATGATAGTCAATTGTTAAGTTCTTAAGGCTTGTGGGATGAGACCTGGTTTAAATATAACCTTAAAAATTCTATTCTGTATCCTTGCAGCTTGATGACTTTTATACTAAAAGCAAATATAACAAATAGACATGCTGATTAATTTCCTAATTCATTTTATCACATTTTGCTATAAGTTATGCTCTTGAGTTGTTGTATAGGCATATATACACATATCTATAGTGTAAGTATGGCAGAAATATCAGTCTGTGTTCAATTTTGCACAAGTTCAATAAAATATTAGTGGTTGGAAATTGATTATAGTAGAAACAGTTATACACGGAAATGAAGATAACATGTGCTTCATCCTTTGTTGGCAGTCTAGACTTTGTAAAATGCTAAGTACATAATACAAATTAAATTGAGCTGTTAATTATGAACCAATTAAAAATGAAGAAATGTCCTCCAAGTGATTGTAAACTATTTCAGAGAAAAAGTTCCAGGATGGCTAGAGCTGTTACAAAGAGAAAACCTGTCTGGGGAGGGGGGAAGAAAGAAAGAAAGAAAGAAAGAAAGAAAGAAAGAAAGAAAGAAAGAAAGAAAGAAAGAAAGAAAGAAAGAAAGGAGGAAAGAAAGAGTTGCTCACTTCACTGAAAAAAAAATCAGCAAAGTTCCAACATGTCTCTGTTGTTTCATTTTGTTCTTACTCCTAGTATTAACATAAAATTGACCTGGCATCCACATCAGAACTACATTTATTTGGTAATTGCAATCTGTAGTGGCTATGGATACAAGGGTCCGCCAAAATCACCAAAAGCATTCTGTGGGCCACAAATAGCTAAAAGTAATTTATAGTAAAGAACTCCATGTTTGTTATTTGTGAGTGGGGTGCTACATTAGCCCCCATATCAGTAGAATTTATAACACATAAATGCAATTTGTGAATACATTTCCCCCAGATACTGTATGTTTATCAACACAGCATCACTGGCTATACATATGTATAGTAAATAATTTGATATAGACAAAAAAAGTTATTAGTAAGCTGGTGGTGGTGGTGCACACCTTTAATCCCAGCACTTGGAAGGCAGAGGCAGGTGGATCTCTGTGAGTTTGAAACCAGCCTGGTCTACAAGAGCCACTTCCAGGACAGGCTCCAAAACTACAGAGAAACCCTGTCTTAAAAAAACAAAACAAAAAACAAACAAACAAACAAAAAGTTACTAGTGGTAATTGCTTCTTGGAAAAGTAATTTGAAAGGAGAAAGAAAACATGTTCTTCCATTTACTACTTCCTATATTTGGAGAATAATGAAAGGGCAAGAGGGGCATTTTTCTCATTATTAGAATATACACAAGCCAGGCAGTGGTGGCTCACTCCTTTAATCCCAGCACTTTGGAGGAAGAGGCAGGCAGATCTCTGTGAGTTCAAGGTCAGAGTGGTCTATGGAATGAGTTCCAGGACAGTCTGGACCACACAAAGAAACTCTGTCTTGAAAAACAAACAAAAAAAGGAAGCATGCATAAAATACAGTCTTCCTAACATCATTAAACACATGTTGGTGTTATTAAATCTTTTTAAATTACTGAGGTAAACAGAATGCCACTAGTTTTAACTGTAGGAAGCAGTTTTTCAAATCCCACTGTTTTCCCTCTTCCCAAATGAAAAGTGGAAAAGCAACAAACAGATAGATGTGTACACACATATTAGACTTTTCTGAAGCCAAACCCTCCTGTGTTTGATTGGTTGGTTGGTTGGTTGACTTTAAGGCTTTTGCTTTGGTTTGTTTGTAATGCTGGGGGTTCAGCCATGATAAGGTCATGTTCCATCATAGCCCCTAAAATGTCTCATCTTAAACCCAGCACAACAGCATCAGAGAATGAATATACACCAAATGAAGTGAACATCACCAATGAGCCACCAGACTCCAGCGACTTCCAAGTCACCCTCACCTTCAAAGTTCCGAGTAAGACCTTTTTCAGTCTCATCATATGCTGCTTCTCGGACATTGTCGAAGAAGGCTTTGAGATAATTAAGAGCATCTTTCATCTGTGCATCCTCACTGATGATGAGAGCATCATTGTATTTCTGTTTCAAATGAAAGGTGAGTGTCAGTATATTTCCAAGTCCCCACGTTCACTGCACTGAAGTTCAACTGGCTGTACTTAGCCCAAAATCAGTTTCAAGAAAAGCTTTCTCAAATTGCACAGCTGAGGTTTTAGAGGCAAATGCCCTCAGTGGGTCTATAATAATAATAATAATAATAATAATAATAATAATAATAATAATAATAATAAATTCTGAACCAAAAGCTGGTTTTCTTTTTCGTTTCAGCTAGAAATATTAGTTAAGTGGATTCACTTCGTATTGTAAAATTCCACCTTGGGAAAGAAGGAAATCAGTGTATCATAAGAAACAATAGTAAAAGCAAGTCAGCTTTGATATCATACTGCATCATAGTGCTGACACTCCCCTTAGATTCCAACATCATAACTAAAGCATGCATGGGCCCTTCAGAACAATGGCCCTTATCACCTATGACAAAAGTCCATTAAGCATTAAAATTCCACAAACACATGCTATGGAACAAGCCTTTAAATATTTCCCATAGCATAACAACAGTGACGGTTTGTACTGCTATTTCATTCTTCTGTGTTAACCATTGCCCCCAGGAATCTAAGTATGTGGCTTTAACAAAGTAAGACCACACAGGCTTCAGGAGGTGGCAACAGGAGCCACTTCTTGAAGTCAGAGATGATGGTTCCCAATCACGTGTTTTATCATCACCCAATTTTCCCAAACCACATCAGTAAGGCAAAGCTGCAGCCTTGACATAGACTCTGGGCGTCTGTTCCAGTATTGTAGACTTGCTGTTAAGTTTCAGAAAACAAACGAGGTTAGTGATGACTTTCTGGAAAGTTCCTAATTAAGCTCTTGGCTAGGATGAGAAGCTAATGATCTCTCAGCTGCCACAGTGCAGATCCCAGGAGATGCAGTGACCAAAGCATGCCATGTGGAACAGCAATGTACCCTCAAGTGTGACGTGTATAAAAAGAGCGCTCTGCAAATCCTGCTCTCCTCCTCCTTGTCCGGCATCTGAAACACCATGCACGCTTTGTGGACCGAGACAATCCACTGCTCATATGTCTGAGTGCCAAACTCTCTATTTTGAATTTGAAATAACTTTCCTAGACGGTAAAATAAAGAAACAAACAAACACGTAAATACACACATGGTTTGCAAGCATTGGTTCTAACATGCCTCATGCTCTAATTTTCTTTCTTATTCATTATATGTAGGATATTTATCCTGGAGTAGACTGAGTTTTCAGCTATGTGTAAGTAAATGATTATTTACTAAATCACCTAATATCAAAGTGCTTTACATTCATAATTGCATTTAATTTTTTCTAATTTCAGGAGGCCGATATTTCATTTTAAAAAGAGGAGACAGGTTCAGAAGGACTGAGTAAGGGGTTGGGGAGATGGCTCAGCAGTTAGGCTCTTGCAGAGGACCCAAGTTCAGCTCTCATCGCTCAGGTTAGGTGGCTTCCAACCACCTGTATATCCAGTTCCTTTGGATCCAACACCCTTTCTGGCCCTGGGAGCAACAGCACTCATCCCACACAGTCATATGTACATACACATAATTTTTTAAAAAGCATTACTATCTATATTATGGCATAATGCAGTACTTTATACAGTAACTCATTTTAACATAAAAACATTTTATGTACAATGGCAGGAGAAACAATATAGATAGACAGCTTGAACATAAAAATTTAAAAGCCTAGAGTTATTTGAAACTGGAAAATATTTACTCCGTAGAAAATAGTAAAAATGATAACATTTCCCAATAACCCTATTTAAGCCAAGTAACAGCTGAATTATACATATAAATAGTTTAGATTCTGGGATACAGAAGAAGTCTGTTATTTGTTCAGAGAGCTGTGTTTTATTTATGATGTATAAATGAGATTCCTATTCATCTTCTCTCTCAGTTTGACTTATGGCAGATCATTTTCTACAGGCTAATTCATCATCCAAAAAGGTTTCAGCCCCTCCTTCTGAAAACACAGCCAGCATGTCCTTTCATCAGCTTGATATGGTATAAACTCTTAGCTTAATAGTGAAATGTTTCACTAAAGCATGCCCAGTAGTTGGGCAAAAGCAAACCTTAAATAAGATAGTCAACAACAACAAAGAAAAATCCAAAAAAACTCCAGTCACAGAGGACAAGATCCATCTGGTCAAAGTTCAAGGGCAAAGCTGA
This sequence comes from Cricetiscus sungorus, assembly GCA_030556225.1. Classification (NCBI taxonomy): domain Eukaryota; kingdom Metazoa; phylum Chordata; class Mammalia; order Rodentia; family Cricetidae; genus Cricetiscus; species Cricetiscus sungorus. Next base: position 49,306,694 of record JANBXA010000734.1, read on the forward strand.
ATCTGAAGTGGACTTGGTGATCAGAGCCCTTTGGTGCTGGGTGTTCCGTAAGACCTATTAGGTGGTAGTGCTCACACTAACATGAGAGGGTAAGCCTGAAGATCTCTCAGTTGATCTATACAACCAGAGAAAATGCGGCAGCGTGTGATTCTGGTTGTCCTTCCAAGCCTGTTCTAAGATTCCCCGTACAGAATCTCTAGAAAGGCAAGAGGGCCCCACCACTTGGGCTTCTGCATACACATAATTTTTAAAACAAATCCTTTACAAAAGGAAAACTAAGTAATTTATCCAAAGTCTCATGGCATGTATTGTGTTGGGTGTGGCAAGAATTCAAACCCAGCTATGGCGTGTCTGAGCTCTACAAGCTTAAGGGGCTGACAGCCGAAGTAATTCAGAAATTAAAAGAAAAGTAAAAGAACACAACTTGGCCTTTAAAAACAAAGATACCATTAGAATAATAAGTCTCAAGAGCTTCATCAGAGACAGGTATATAAAAATGGGAGCACCGGTACCCAACACAGCCTTTCTACTTTTCTATGAGGTCTGACACCTCACCTCAGAGCAGGACTCAGCACCAGCCACTCAGCAGAGCAAAGAGATGCTTGTTCTGGATGCATCTGTGCACAACTGGAGCTAACCCTAGCTGCTTGATTCAAACACGTAGGGTCCACAGCAATCCAGACTCTGAGGGGGTGACAGCATAGGGAGAGGACGAAGTGGAAACGGCCACAGTGGCTTGGTCTATTAGTTTAGTTTCCTGGGCTTCTTGAGATAAGCACAGTAGAGCAAACTTCAAAGACCAGAAATGCATTTATGCGTTAAATGACTCCCCTCAACCATTCATTTTAAATAAAAAAACAAAGAACTGGGACCCAACAGGTAATAGTGGTGAGCTTCTTCCCTGCTTCCATCCCACAGACAGGGTCCCGGTATGTAGCCCAGGCAGGCCACAGACTCATAACCTTACAGATGGTGCCACCACAGCCAGTTCACAACGAGATGCTCTCCCAGCTCCTGAACAAATGAGGTGGCTATCCACAGTTACTCGATGTGAGGAGGCAGGAAAGTATTCTACGATACTAGAAAATGAGTTATGGACAGGAGGAAGTGTGGATGTTAGCTACAGTGAACGGAATAATAAAGTAAAAGCCACACAATTCCATCCCCATTTGTCCATTCATCACTTTAGTCAGACCATGTCATCCTGCTCCTGAGTGACCCATGTACCTTCTAACTGGTGTTCTAACAGGAGAAAAACATCTGCCTGTTTTTCTCCAGCCTATTCCCTACCAAGTAGCTACAACTACAGAGAAGTTTCTAAAACTGTACAAGAGAGAGCATGCTACCCTGTACTTCAGGGCCTTTAGTAGATTCATTGCCTAAACTCCTCTCCCAGTGCTGCCCTTCGATACTATTTAAGTGTCTTCTGGATGCCCATGTGGCAAAAGGCTAGTCCTCAAAATGATGAGCTTAAGAGGTGAGGACAGTGAGAGGGTGTTAGGTAATTCGGGACATTGCTCTCGGACAGGATCAATGCAGATTTAATGGACTCCCGGTGGTCATACATATCTTAGGAGGAGAAGCAGGAAGTTCCCAACTCAAGGTTAGCCTGCACTGTACACAAAGATTCTGTCTCAAAAGAAAAAAAGAGAAGGAAGAAAGTAAATTTAGAAGATGATTTAAAGACACTATTTTTCAGGTATGTCCAGATTTAAAAAGAAAATAAAGCAAAAGAGAATGAAAGAATGCTTATAAGGTACCTAAATAACCAGAATTTAAGAAAGTTTACATATGAGCCAGGTATGGTGGTTCATGCTAGCAATCCCAGGACTCAGAAGGCTGAAGCAAGAGGACTCTGCAAGTTCAAAGCCAGCCTAGTCACATAGCAAATTTCAGGTCAACCAGGGATACAAAAAGAGACCTTATCTCAGGAATGGGAGCTAGAGAGACAGCACAGTGGTTAAGAGCACCAGGTAATCTTCCAGAGAATGTGAGTTTAATTCCCAGAGGATATGCAGCTCACAATTGTCTGTAACTCTAGTTCCAAGATAACTTACACCCTCTTCACATATGTGGTGCACTTACATACATGCAGACAAAAACACCTACACATGGAAAATAAAAATCAGTCTTTTTAAAAAGGGACTAGAGAAAAAGAAAGAAGGTGAAAAAAGGATGAAACGATAAAGAAGATATAGAGAGAGGAGAGAAACACATGTGAATAAATGAGAATAAGTCAGTGCACATCTGGATATAATATCACCATTGAACTGAAAAGATGCTAATGAACAATATATGACTATCCTCAATTGGAAGGGACACACACACACACACACACACACACACACACACACACACACACACACACACTTATCTTACCATGATTTAGCACAGACTTACCAAGTTCCTCTGAGACATTCTTTGCCAGTTTCTCTGTCTCCCTCATCAGCTGAGATATGATGGACTTAAAAGTGTTTGTAGTGCGTGATACCACTTTCCTGAAAACTGGGGTCAAAGGAACACGACTAGTTTGAAGGAAGCACGGGTCAAAAGCTGACATTTCCAAACCCTTCTTTGCCCTTGTTACAACCTCTGAAAAGCCACAGACAGGCTCCAAGCTCACTAGCAGGCAGCCCAAAACATAGCAAATGCTCAAAAGCCTTGAAACAGCTTCCTGCCCTGAGTGTAATGTCTCTCCTGGTCTAGGAATAATCCAGCCTCTGGCTAGCTTTCCTAGTGCCTCTACTCTGACAAGTCTGGCAACCCCCTGGTTTCTGTAAATGCCACATCCAGCCCCATTTCCCTGCTCTCCTTTTCTCCTTCTCCACATGTCTAGCCCCCAAGAGTGTTCCCATTGGTCTTACTATTCACATTTGTGTACTTTTAGCAGAAAAAAAAAAAAAAAACTGCCTGCCACAGCCACACTCTGGCAATGAGTTAACAAGAACTTCCCGATGCTGCACAGGAGGCTGATTCTTGAAGGAAAGAAAGGTGTGCTCCTAAACTCACCATCAAAGTCCTGGAATGCAGGTGCAGGCAAAGCATCAGGGAACAAGGGGAAGGAAAGCAGTCCCTCTGGGGAGGCTGCAGTGAAATAAGCACGGGAAGGAGAAAGGCAAGAACAGGAACAGTTGTGCACAAAGCACAGCTGGGACACAAGCTCAGAATAGCACACGGAGGGTCTGCAGAGTCAGAGAAAGCAACATAGTCTTTACAAGACTTGCAAGTAGAAGAAACTCAAAGGGCTCAAATTATAGAGAAATCAACAAGTGTTGCGAAAGGGGTGTGTGGGGCGCCTTCACACTCTCCATGAGGAACTCTCAGTAATGCACAGGGCTGGGCCCTCCCTTCCCACTGCACCCACTGGGCCACTGACTCAGGGCTCAGGCCAGGATAAGCCTGCCTGTCACTGCTGTGCCTCCCTGCTTACAAGGCTAGTTATTTGTTAATAATCTGCTGGGGAATATCATTTTGAAAACCTGTTCTGGTCTTTCGGTGATAGCTATTATGATTCAGATCATTCCAACTACAATTTTCAGATACATACAGGAACAAGGTGACCCCAGGGTACCTGCCTAGGGCATGGAGCCCAGTGGCCCGACCTAGCCCGCTGGCTATCAACGCACTTAAATGTTCTCATTTCCTCCTCTTATTGGTGCTTGTGTAAGGGTTTTAGAGACAAAGAGCAGGGATGTTTGTTCGTTTCAGGCAACTTTTGGGACTCATGCTTCACTCAGGAGAAGAGGTCAATTAGAAAGAAGAAATGTGGCGATTTGTGAAGTGTGGAGTTTTAAAATGCTTTTACCAAACAAACACAGCATCAGGGTCCATCCACTGTCTCTGAAATGGGAGGAGCAGGGAGTTGCGAACTCCCAAGGGGTGTGTTGCTGAACTCCACTTACTTTTCTGGGGCTTATAAACCACCTGCTCCAGTTCTTCCACGTTGTCCTTGACCGTGGCTATCACTGACACATCCAGGGCGGCGCAGAGTTTGCAGATGTGCAGCATGGCTTCGTCTACGGTTTTGGCGTCTCCAACACTAACTGAGGCAGTCAGCCCAATGACCTGTAAGGAGCATCCCCAACACTGGCTCTCAGATGTTCTCCAGGATGTCGTTCGTGAGTAGAAAGACTCCCAAAGTGAAGCTCTAAATAAATCCTCTCATCCAGACACTAACCAGAGTAAGAATGGAGAGGAAACCTTGTCCGGGGAGGGGGAGGGTGCTACTCTTTCCTTTATCCATGATGGGAATGAAAAGGAATGACATATCCATTTCAATCCTGTCCATGCCCCGTTTATTTTGTGAGCTTTAACAGGTACCTTCAACAATCAGTGAAGGGGAAATGGCTATTTAAAATGAGAGCCATGTAGATTCAGTGAGATAACTTTCTTCAGTAATTGCTGGATAGTTATTGAATGATGAACTCACCAGTAAGAAATCTGTTTGCCATCAACACGACTTGAAAAGGACATGCTGTGGGCACTACACTAGAGGTCCTTTAACCTGTTCTCCAGAAATGATAATTCTTGGAGCTAAAGAATTGTATGCAATTGATGCTTTACAGTCCCCTTTGGGCCCCTCATATAACACCATCAATCGTTATTATATCTATCTCAGTTCTCATCCACTGCTACAATCTTCTTCACCCTCTCCCATTTTTATATTGACAATTTTCAGCAAAGCACCTGCCTCTCCTGCTATCAAGAGAAAGGAGAATTTAAACACAAGATTCCCTTCCTTCCTGTCCCATTTAAGAAGGACCCTCTGGAGTGACTCTTCTCATGCGACTCATTTCCTGTGTTAAGCCACAGACTTGCCCACTGACATTCTACCCTCCAGATGTGTCTGCGGGCATCGGTCATAGCTAACAGCTTTACCAGTTGTCCCCCTTTCCCATTCTGCCTCATCTGAGGCTGCTCCTTACCTCACACTCTACACTCAAATGATACTGTAGAGTTTTAGGGTTCTAGAGCATGTGAGGCTCTTTCATCCCTCAGTGCCTCTGGACACACAGCACCCTGTTACTGAAAATCATGAAGCCATCTACCCAGAAAACACCTGTTAGTTCCCCTCTTCTCTATAGGTCTTGCCTCACTTTTACTTATGTTCAGCCTACACCCTTTACCCATCTCTGCAGTAAACCTCATGATAAGCTCTGTCATAACTATTATGTGCCCAGCTCCCTGTGAAAACTTAACTGTATGAGAGCCAGCATTATATCTTCTAGATCAGTTTCCCCGGGGCCTACAACAGTACACAAGGTACATGGAAACCCATGATTCATACAGTTGGCCCTCAAATCCAGATGTTACAGATCTGTGAATTCATACAACCATGGATCAAAAATATTTTTAATATAATAAATTCTGAATGTGTATAAATTTTCCCACCTTTATTCCCTAAGCAATACAGTATAAGAACTTTTATATAAAATTTGCATTATACTGTACAATAGTAGTGATCCAGAGATGATTTAAAGTATATAGGAGGTGTGTAGATTGTATATAAATGCAATGTCATCTCATACAAGAGACTGAAGCAGCCTAGATTTTGGTTTCTGTGAAGGGTGTCCACCCTGGATACCAAGGACAACTGTTTGTCAAATAAATGAACCAAAACTAAACAATGAGTTGTAACTGATGGACCTAGAATCTGAGAAGGGTAATCTCCTGGGATGGTAATGTGGCTACAATTGTAACTAATTGGGATTCAGACGATTATGGCTCCTCTGAGAAGTCATCTGGCTGGAAATACCTGAGGCAGTGGATCTGGTGACTCTCCAAGTTTCTGATCTAGGTACCGGAACATGATCTGATTGTACGGGTGGTGTTTATTGGTGTTGTGGCATTCATCAAATATCATCAACGTGAAGACAGACAGTGAGGGGATGGTTCCATTGTTGAGATTGTTCACAAGAATCTGGGGTGTCAGGATGATGATGTCATTGATTTCAATAATGTGCTGCACTGAGACATTTTCAGTCGTTACCCCAGAAACGCCCGCTACACTGTACCTAGGAAATGACAGAAATCCCTTCTTACCAACTGCAATGTGAACAAGGAAACAAAGGTGAAACACTGTGTCAGAGCAACAAATAGTGAAGCCCCCACCCCAGACTCAAAAGAGTACAACTAGAGAGTAGTTTGAGCTTTCACTCAAGCCAGACACAAAGCCAGTGATTGGGAAATGTAAGCTGGTTATAACTGATCATGGTATAGTTATTCTTCAAGTCACTAGAGGATGAATAATTCTTAAAAGAGTCATGTGGGAGGACTGGGGACTGCGTGTGGGAGACTGCCCATCCAGAGTCTGCCAGTGTCCTGGTCCCAGCTACAGCCATGGAGAAGTCCGCCATTGCCCATTGGAAAAGGAAAGCCATTGAAGTATTGGGCCTGCTTGTACCCACCAGAAGAAAACCTTGGTCCTGTAACCACCAGGAGAGGGGGAGATCCTAACAATACACACTGGAAGAAGGGATGGTAGACAACAGTATAAGAACACAGTCAACAACAGAAAGATCAATATGATACCACCAGAGTCTAGGAGCTCCCCATCAGCAAAACCTCAACATCCCAACACAGATGAAGCAGAAGAGAATGGCCCTAAAAACAACTTTATGATGATGATAGAGACCCTCAAAGAGGTAATGAGAAAATCCCTTAAGGAAATGAAAGAAAAAAACAAACAAAAAAAATTAAGAAATGGAGAAAAAGAAAAACCAAAAATTGCAAGAAACAATTCAAATAGTGCAAGGCTTGAAAGTTGAAACAGAGTCAAAAAAAAAAAATCTGAGAGAATGCTGGAAATAGAAAAACTGGGGAAACGATCAGGAACTACAGATGCAAGCATAATCAACAGAATACAAGAAATGGATGGGAGAATCTCAGGCACTGAAGATATACCAAGAGAAATAGATTCATTGACCAAAGAAAATCTTAAATCCAACAAATCCCTGACACAAAATATCCAGGAAATATGGGACACTGTGAAAAGGCCAAACCTAAGAATAATAGGTATAGAAGAAGGTAAAGAATCTCAACTCAAAGGTACCGAAAATATATTCAACAAAGTCATAGAAGAAAACTTTCCAAACCTGAAGAAAGACATGCCAATGAAAGTACAAGAAGCTTACAGAGTACCAAATAGAGTGGACCACAAGAAAAGTTTCCTCGCCACACAATAATCAAAACACCAAACATACAGGATAAAGAAAGAATATTAAGAGAAGTAAAGGGAAAAGGCCAAGTAACATATAAAGGCAAACCTCTCATAATTACACCTGACTTCTCCATGGAAACTCTAAAGCCAGAAGGTTCTGGATAGTTATTCTACCAATACTAAGAGATCACAGATGCCAGCCCAGACTACAAAATCCAGAAAAGCTTTCAATCACTATAGATGGAGAAACCAAAATATTCCATGACAAAACCAGATTTAAAAAATACATATCCACTAATCCAGCCCTACAGAGAGTTCTGGAAGGAAAACTCCAACCTAAGAAAGTCAACTACACCCACAAAAACATAAACAATAGATAATCCCACTTTACCAATAGCCAAAAGAAAAATGGGGGGAAATCCACACACAATACCAACAACAACAACAAATCCAAAACAAACACGAATTAACAATCAATGGTTACCAATATCCCTCAAAATGAATGGTCTTAATTTGCCTATAAAAGACACAGGCTAACAGACGAAAACAGAATCCACCCTTCTGCTGCATACAAGAAACACACCTCAACTTCAAAGACAGACATTACCTCAGAGTTCAGAGTTGGGAAAAGACTTCCCAATCAAATGGACCCAAAAAAACAAGTGGGTGTAGCAATTCTAATACCTAACAAATTAGACTTTAAACTAAAATCAATGAAAAGAGATGAAGAAGGTCATTTCTTAATCATCACAGGAGAAATCCATCAAGATGAAGTCTCAATTCAGAACATCTATGCCCAAAATATAAAGACACCCACATTTGTAAAAGAAATGTTACTAAAACTCAAATTGTACATAAAGCCTCACACACTTGAAGTGGGAGATTTCAACACCCAACACTCAACACAAGACAGATCCACCAGACAGAAACTTAACAAAGAAACAAAGGCACTAACAGGATTTATGATTCAATTGAGTTTAACAGACATTTATAGAACATTCCATCCAAACACAGAAGAAGATACTTTCTTCTCAGCACTACATAGAACCTTCTCTAAAATCGACCACATACTCAGCAATATAGCAAACCTCAATAGGTACAAAAAAATTTGGAATAATCCCGTGTATCTTATCAGACCACCATGTTTTAAAGTCAGAATTGAACAACACAAATTGCAGAAACCCTACAAACTCATGGAAATTGAACAATGCACAATTGAACCATTCCTAGATCAAGAAAGAAATTAAAGACTTCCTAAAATTCAACAAGAATGAAGACACAACATACCCAAACTTATGAGACACTTTGAAAGCAATGCTAAGAGGAAAGTTCATGAAGTGCCCACATGAAGAAAATGGAGGATAGTCACATTAGAGAATTAACAGCACAACTGAAAGCTCTAGAACAAAAAGAGCAAACTCACCCCGGAGGAGTAGATGCCAGAAAATAATCAAATTGAGGGCTGAAATCAATAAAGGAGAAACTAGGAAAACAATACAAAGAATTGATGTAACAAAGAGTTTGTTCTTCAAGAAAATCAATAAAATAGACAAACCTTTATCCAAACTAACCAAAAGACAGAGAAAAAAACATGCAAATTATCAAAATCAGAAATGAAAAGGAGGACATAACAACAGAGAATCTTCAGGTCATACTATGAAAAACTGTACTCCACAAAATTTGAAAATTTAATGGAAATGGACAATTTTCTGGACAGATATCACTTACCAAAATTAAATCAAGAAGAGATAAGCAATTTTGATAGACCTATAACCCCTAATGAAATAGAAGCAGCCATCAAAAGTCTACCAAACAAAAAAGCCCAGGGCCAGATTGTTTCAGTGCAGAATTCTACCAGAAATTCAAAGAAGAGCTAATACTAAACTCCTCAAAGTGTTCCACACAATAGAAGCAGAAGATTCATTGCCAAACACTTTTTATGAGGCTACAATTATCTTGGGACCCAAGCCACACAAAGACACAACTAAGAAAGAGAACTACAGACCAATATCCTTCATGAACATTGATTCAAAAATACTCAATAAAATACTGGCAAATCTAATCCAAAAACACATCAGAGAAATCATCCACCATGACCAAGTAGATTTCATCCCAGGGATGCAGGGATGGTTCAACATACAAAAAGCCATCTATGTAATCCACCATATAAACAAACTGAAAAAAAAAAACCACACATAATCATCTCACTACTGAAAAAGCCTTTGACAAAAAATTCAACACCCATTCAAGATAAAGGTTTTGGAGAGATCAGGGATAACAGGAAGATACCTAAACATAATAAAAGCAATATACAGCAAACCAACAGACAACATCTAACTAAATGGAGAGAAACTCAATGCCATTTCTCTAAAATCAGGAACAAGACAAGGCTGCCCACTCTTTCCATATCTCTTCAGTATTGTACTTGAAATACTATCTAGAGCAATAAGACAACAAAAGGAGACCAAGGGGATACACATTGGAAAGAAAGAAGTCTAACTTTCACTATTTGTAGATGATATGATAGTTTACATAAGTGACCAAAAAAAAAAAAAAAAAAAACCTACCAGGGAACTCCTAAAGCCGATATACACCTTCAGCAAAGTGGCAGGATACAAGACTAACTCAAAAAACTTAGTAGCCCTACTATATACAGATAATAAAGGGGCTGAAAAAGAAATCAGAGAAACATCACCCTTTACAATAGCCATAAACATAAAATATCTTGGGGTAATGCTAAACAAACAAGTGAAAGACTTATATAATAAGAGTCTTTAAAGTCTTTGAGTCTTTAAAGAGAGAAATTAAAGAAGAGACCACAAAATGGAAAGATCTCTCATGCTCTTGGATAGGTAGAATCAACATAGTAAAAATGGCAATCTTGCCAAAAGCAATCTACAGATTCAATGCAATCCCCAACAAAATCCCAGCACAATTCTTCATGGACCTTGAAAGAACAATCCTCAACTTTATATGGAAAAACAAAAGACACAGGATAGCCAAAACAACCCGGTACAATAAAGGAACTTCCAGAGGCATCACTCTCCCTTACTTCAAGCTCTATTACAGAGCTATAGTCCTGAAAACAGCTTGGTACTGGCACAAAGGTAGACAGGTAGACCAATGGAATCAAATTGAAAACCCTGATATTACCCCCACACACTTATAAACACCTGATGCTGATAAACAAATGGTGCTGGCACAACTGGATGGATGCTGGTGTGTAGAAGACTGCAGATAGACCCATGTCTATTGCCATGCACAAAACTTAAGTCCAAATGGATCAAAGACCTGAACATAAATCCAGCCGCACTGCACCTCTTAGAAGAGAAAGTGGGAGGTACTCTTAAATGAATTGGTGTAAGAGACCACTTCCTGAACATAACACCAGTAGCACAGACTGAGGTCAAAAAATAAATGGGACCTCCTGAAATTGAAAATGTTCTATATGGCAAAGGACACAATTAACAAGGCAAAACAGCAGTTCACAGAATGCGAAAAGATATTCACCAACCCCACACCTGACAGCAGGCTGATCTTCAAAATATACAAATAACTTAAGAAGCTAGTCACCAAAACACCAAATAATCCAATTAAAAAATGGGGTACAGGAACTCTTAGAATCCAGTTGCAGACAGGGAGGAGTGATGATGAGCAAAGGAGTCAAGACTAAGCTGGAGAAACCCACAGAAACTGCTGACCTGAACAAGGGGGAGCTCATGGACTCAAGTCTGATAGCTGAGAATCCAGCATAGGACTGGATACCCTGAAAGTGGGTGTCAGTTAGGAGGACTGGGCAGTCTATGGGGCCTCTGGTAGTGGATCAGTATTTATCCCTAGTATACGAATGGACTGTGGGAGCCTATTCCACATAGAGGGATACTCTCTCAGCCTAGACACATGTGGGGAGGGCCTAAACCCTGCTCCAAATGATATGACAGACTTTGAAGACTCCCCATGGAAGGCATCACCTTCCCTGGGGAGGGCTAGGGTTTGGTGAGGGGGGACAGGGGAAGGAGGGAGGGTTTGAGAACTGGGATTAACATGTAAAACAAACTTGTTTCAAATTTAAATTAAGAATTTACCAAAATAATAAAAATTAATAATAATAATAATAAAATAGTCTTGTCAGATAAAGTACAAAATCATTAATAATGGCCATCAAAATGTTAATTTCAGCCACCAAGTCATTCACTCTGTCCAGCAATCCATGGGGGCTTGGCACTTCTGGAGGAGCTAAATGAAAAGAGTTATTCATTCCACAAAAGAGTTACTTCTAACAGCTAAGTTGTTAGTAATTTCTTTGAATCACAGCTTTTAAAAACACAGATGTATCCCCTGGTGCACAAATGGACTTTGGGAGCACATTCCCCATGGAGGGATACTCCCTTAGCCTAGAGGCAGGAGGGAGGGCCTAGCCCCTACTACTCCAAATGACTTGACCAATTTTGTTGATCCCTCCTGGAAGGCAGGGTGGAGTGGGATGGGAGGGTGGTTGGGGGCATGGGAGGGAGGGAGAGGGAACTGGGATAAATATGTAAAATAGAAAAAATTAAAAAAAAAACAAAAACATAAAACAAAAATACAGAACAGGAACAGGAGAGATGACTCAGTGGGTTAAGAGCACTGGTCACTCTTCCAGAAGACCTGGGTTCAATTCCCAGCATCCACATGGTAGTTCACAACTGTCTGTAACTCCAGCTCCAGGGTTACATGGAGACAAAACACCAATGTGCATAAAAGTGATCCCGGCACTTAAAAGGTAAAAGTAAGAAGAACATATCTTCTAGTTCAACCTCAGCTGCACAGTAAGTTGGAAGACAGCTCTGGTTACATAAAATCCTATCTCAGAAAAGAAAAGAAGGAAAAGAAAAGAAAGAAAAGAAAAGAAAAAAAGCAAAGAAAAAAATCTAGAATTTAAAAAAGAATAAAGCAGTTGTACTGATTGTAATACATACCCAAGTCTTTCAAAATGGCGTGAGAACACAGTTGCCTGCTGCTCGTAGACAGGAATTTGATTAGCAAAAAAGACCACTTTCCCTTTTTGTCCATGTGGGAAGTTTTTAAGATGGTGTTCACATATAAGAAGTGACACAAAGGTTTTCCCACAACCTGGTGATTTGGCAGGAAAAAGAAACAGATAACCAATGTTAGATGTTTCTCTAGAATGTACTTATTTTCCGCTTCTCTGTCACCACTGGGATACAAATAAACTACTCAATCATCTGCATTGACAGTGACAGTTTAAACCGTGGCTAAACACTATCAAGCTACTGCTACTTCCAAGGTAACATGCACTGGTACAGCAAGAACTGAAGTCATTTCTCTTTCATTGTCCATGTTCCTTAAAATGATACATTGTGTTGACAGGACAGCTTTCCCAAGGGCAAATGCATCAGGGGAAAAAAAAAAAAAAAAAACCTTGTTCATTTTATCACAGCACCCCAAAACAGAAGAAAAAGCAGAGAAAATTTTATAAGTTACAGCAACTGACTCACCAGTAGGAGCACATATTATTGTATTTTTCCCTTTCTGAGCAGGCAGAGCAAGCTCCAGCTGGTAATTTCTTGGTTTCAATGAGCTGTGCAAATTAGTACAAGATTCTTCTACAATATAGAAGGAACAAAGTTACCAAATGGGCTAGTGCGCTAACTACTGTTAGGTGGACATGAGTTCTGACTCTAGCAACAAGGGCCCCCTTTAGGAGATTTGGAATCTTGCTTCTTATTATTTGTCCCACTTTCCCCCTTGATTTGAAGCACACACTTGCCTCTCAGTGATAACATATCTATAACAAGGAGACAGGAAAAGCCAACATGAATTCTTTCTTAATCATGGAAACTTGGTTAAGAAAGCAAGAATGGTTTAATTCAAAGCAAAGCTACTCAAAACAAAGTAAGAACAGGCTTCCAAAGACAACTGAAAAGGACCATGCTGCTGCCATCAGGTTCTCCAAGCAACTTTAGCAAGGAGGAGCCATGCTGTATGTTCCTCGGGATCCCAGATGGCTGAGCACAACCAGGAGGGCTAGGATCTAAGGCTTCATGTCAGTAACAGGTCAGCATACAAAATGTCAAGAGACAGAGCAGACCACAATCACCTGGTGAGTCTAACCTTCCCACTATAAAGAAAGTAACCTTCCAGAAGGTTGAGGCAACCAGATTTGCTTAAGACATGTATGGATCACTGTGTGTCTGAAACATTTAAAGCAACCCATACTGTGTCACTCTGGAATGACAGAAACCTTGTGCCATTCACTTGCTGATTTCATTTGTAAGGCATCTTTTTTTTTTTACTTTTTTCCTTAAAAAATTACATAGTTCTTCTAACACTATTCATTATTCATCTTATTTCCTTCCTGATATATTTGTTATGAATATGGTTTATCTTAAACCTTCTAGTCTCTTTATGATGAAGATGTATTTCAAGGAGCATTAGAGAGAGGCCTTGTCCAGCCATAGGTAACTTTCACAGAACCATGCATATGAGAACAAGTTGATTTGAGCCCTCCACACAGAGGCTGACAAACAGAGGGCACATAGTCTGTTCATCGACTTGTGTGGCAGCTCTGGGATCCTGGAAGGAGACGGAGCAGGTGGCTCATAAACAGAAGTATTCTTTTAGAGAACAAGGCTGCTTTGGATGTTACAGACAGTGAAGTTCTGGGAACACTACATTAGAGTAGGACTTGGACATACATGAGCAGGAGTAGAAGACAGGAACAGTGATTCTAATTATGAAGTCTCTATTGCCACACAAATTCTCTTGTTTCTTAATCATCCTTTAAAAAGGATTTTTCAAAAGGCATCACAGTGCCGGAGAAAGACCATTATTATGGTACCTGAATGTGGGCAGGGATTCTGAGAACAAATGATGCCCAGGTACCTGATGGTAGGCAGGGATTCTGACTGAGAACCTGGCATTCTGGCTCTTCCTGTATGAAAATCTGTATGCTGGACACCTCCATCCCATCATCTTCAACATCTTTACTTTCAAGCTTTTTGAAACCTTTGTGAGATAAAAAAAAAAAAGCTTCAAATCTTAATGTAATTTGACTGTGAATTAGTAGTGAAAGCACCAGAAGACTTAACACTAAAAATCTAAATTTCCATTGAGCGCTTACAACTATACCCCTTCACTTTCTTAACATTTTATTTATTTTTTTATTCTTTTGTTTATTAGTTAATTTATTGTGTGTGTCACTCATGACACAGGGAGTGCATGGAGGGCAGAGAACAACTTTTGGGAAATGCTTCGCTGTATCATTTAGGCCCTAGAGGCTGATCTCCAGTCTTCATGCTCAGTGACAGGAAGGAGCCTTCATCTGCTGAGCCATCTCACTGTCTCCCTTTCATTTCTTAAAGCAATGGGAAGAATCATTTTTAGTTTGAAGCTCAACTTGGTGTTTGAATGCCAGTGTCACTTAGAACCATGTGACTCCAAGTGTGGAATGTGTCACTTATGAGCAGTATGCATCATGAACCCCTCCCCTCTTGGTAGCTCGCGTCAACAACACTCAAAAGAGATTCATTCCTAGGCGCAGGAAAGAGACACTCATGCCTTTTGTCTCTAGCTAATCCCTCGTCAAAGACATAAGGCAGTTCCTACAATAATTTATGTTCTAAAGAAACCTAGCTGAAAACTAAAACTAGAAACTCAGGTATTTGTCCAACTCAGATTTAAAGCAAGAGTGAGTTTCCAGAAGCCAGATAAGATTGGCTTAATCACAGTGAATTCTTCATTCACTCCTGCTCTGATGGCTCCAGATGGCTTCCAGGCAAAAGAACTAATCAACATCTGTCATTCTCAATACCCGGCCTCTGCTCTGGTAGGGAGATAAGTCTTGCAATTTGAGCCCTTAGGTCTGGAATTCTCAAGCTATTTCTCTGATAACTTAAATTTGGGCTGCAAGCTCTTTTTTTTTTTTCTTCCCCAGAATCTTTGGGCTGTGTAGGCGAATTTCCTCCCAGAATGTAAGCTTCTCTGTGCTTGTTCCCTAGGGACTTAAGCCTTGGTTATCTGTAGGGAATAAAGCCTCTCATGAAAAGTAAGTTCTGGGTGAATGTGGGAAGAAGTCTCATGGAGAATAGTGAGGGACACAGCATGGTCCAGGGCTCTTTCTTGAAGCAGCCCACCTTCATCAACAATCCACAGCTCACTGAACGTGTTGTCTTCTTTCTCCAAAGCAAATTTCAAAACCTTGGGCCAGTTCTCCTTATCAGATCTGAGAAGACATTCAACCATCTTCTCTGCGCCTGCCATCATGCCTTTCGTGAAGCAGATCTGAGTGAGACAAATGCAGCATGTTGATCAGTTAGCTCAGCTTCTTCTGAAGAACCATCCACTCAAATAGCATTTGATTAAAATCCCGTGAAGTATAGTTCAGTAGGTCTTAGTTAGCATCATGTTTACCCTACCCAGCACTAGCATTTAAGACATGCTTTCCTTCACCTTTTACCCTTATATGTGATATCAATATATCAAGCCAAATGTTCTCATCTGAATCCTTACATCTGTTACCATCAGCAATCCCAGGGCAAAAGCTAACCCATGTAATAACCATTCACAATAAGGATATATTAGCATACACAGCGATTTGAAAAACTCTTAACAACACAACAGTAGAGTAGGTATTCTATGACTTGTATTTCTAATGATAACTAAAATGTACTGTGTATTACTATGCATCAAGCTGACATAAGCACTTTATGTGTATTACCTCACTTAAGGCCACCAGCATGTTAATCAGGGACATTTTTCTTACTTTAGACATGAAAAACCAGATGCTTAGAGAAGCTAAATGAATTGCCCAGGGTCACATCACTAGTTCAGTGACTGAGAGATTATAATAAATGTATCTATGTCCAAGAGACTAGCAATTTTCTTTTCATTTGTTGTACTGTTCAATGTGATTTGCATGTGCATAAAACACTATTGAGAGAAAAAGTAACAGGCAACTTTAACTGAAAATATGCTATACTTCAAAAGACCAGCATAAAAATGACTCCATCCAGAGGCTTTACCCTCTCCGTGGAGCAGATGGGAGGAGGGGGAAGGAGAGGGAGCAGGAGGAGAGGAGGGAGAGGGAACAGGGATTGGAATGTAAAACATAAATTAATATTTATTCTTTCCTAGTCATTACATCTTTTAAATAAGGGTTTTTATGGGTTTTAATTACCCTTTGAGGGCCTAAAACAATATAGAAAACAGAGGCCATTTCCAAGAGTCTTAGTATTTTTCTCTAAATTTGGTCCTTTGCATTAATTTACCTGTCTGATTTCTTCACATTCCTGATTAATTAAGCATTCAGACATTTCACAAAGAATATCTGTTGGGTTGATTCTGGCCTTAAATTCTGGCTGTAAACGCCGTAAAAGTAATCTGTGTTCCTCTAACTTTTCAATTTTTTGGAAATCCCAACTTTTGATGGCTTCATAAAGTCCACAGTAACCTGAAAAGAAAGAAAAATGGAGGTTTCCCAAATGAGGCAACATAAAACACTTTGACATCAAAACCATAGGAATTCTGTTTGAATAGCTGGTAAAGAGTCCTCAAAAGGAACTGTAAGTGGCCTGAGCTTCTACAGTCTGCAGAGCAGACCAGGGGGCTGATAGGTTGAAGGCTGGGACCCTAGTGGGTGGTGTCTTTAGAGGTGACTGCACCACGCCAGCAGTGGCTTCATCACTGTTAGCCCACTGAGTTCATACAGGAGGAGCGATTGAAAACTGTGGCCTCGCTGGTAAGTTACTCACTGGAGATGCACTCTGACGATGCATCTTGTCCCTGGCTCCTTCTGGTTGCTCTTTGCCTCCTGTCCACCCGGAAGTGCTACTTTGCTTCACCCTGTGCTCCCCTCCGTGGGCCCTGCCTCACCACGTGGATGCAGAAACTACAGGTCCACATGGCTCTGTTTTCTGCCTTCTATTTCCACAGACATTTAGCCACAGCAGTGAAAGTCAACTAATACAGCTGTTCACATGATTTTCCAAAAAGGAAATAATAATTCACTTTTAGAACCAAACAGTTCAGGTCTTCCCAAATTCATTATCTTTCAGGGTAAGGACCTAAGATATGAAGTCATGTATTTGACCTTAGTATAAAATCTTCAAAATGCCCCCACATATTTTGACAATACCCCTCAATTTACTTTTTAAAAATATTTATTTCTCTTTTATTTTATGTGTGTCTATGTGTGCCATGAGTGGTTTGATGCCTGTGGAGACCAAAAGAGGGTGCCAGATCCCTAGAACTGGACTTACAAATATTTGTGCGCATCTTTTCCCATGTTTATGGCCAGTTATATATCTGGAGAAACATCAAACCCTTTGTTTCTTTTATTAATACGGGGGCGGGGAGGGGGGTTGGGAGGAGCTATGGGAGTGCTATGGCGCATGTGTGGAGGTCAGAAAACTATTTTCAGGAGTTAGTTCTCTCTTTCCACCTTGTTTTGAGGCAGGGTCTCTCTTTTTGTTTCCACCATACTCAAGGCTAGCTGGCACATGAACTTCTAGCTGACTCTTCTGTCTCTACCCTCATCTCACCAAAAGAATGTTCAGAATGCCGACACACGCTCCTGAATCCAGCTTCTTCAGGAGGGCTCGGGAAGCCAAATTCAGGTCATCAGGCTGTGCTGCAAGCCCTTTCAGGAGCCGAACCCTCTTACCATCCCACCTGAGCAGACAAGCCACTTTGTCTATTTTTTAACCAGGTTTCTTCTGTTGAGTTATAAAAGTTCCTTATATTATAATATATATCCTACATACAACGGAAACTAATCCCTGAGCAAATGTATGATTCATAAACATTTGCTCCCATTCTACAGGATGATCTTCCACTCTGGTAGTTGTGACCTTTGATATACAAAGATTTTTAGGAGCAGGAAAGGAGAACATGTGGGACTAGGAAAATTGAGTCAGGGGATGAATAAATGAGAGAGAGAGAAAAAAAGAGAGAGATACCATAATAGAGGGAGCCATTATAGGTTTGAAGAGAAAACTGACTCTATAGAGAAATGTTCAGAGACCTACAAGGATGACCCCAACTAACAATCTGAGCAACAGTGGAAAGGCTACCTTAAATTCCCTAACTACCTTATATGCCATCATAGAACCCTCATCTAGTAGCTGATGGAAACAGAAGCAGACACCCACAGCTAAACACTGAACGGAATTCCTGGAATCTAGTTGCAGAGAGGGAGAAGTGATAAGAAAAGAGGTCAAGACCAAGCTGCAGAAACCCACAGAGACAGTTGACCTGAACAAGGGGGATCTCATGGACCCCCAGACTGATAGCTGGGAAACGAGCATTGTACCGACTCAGACCCCCCTGAATGTGGGTCTCACTTAGAAGACCTGAGCAGGCAGGTTAAGGGACCACTGACAGTGGAAATAGGATGTATCCCTGGTGCACAAAAGGACTTTGGGAGCACATTCCCCATGGAGGGATACTCCCTTAGCCTAGAGACAGGAGGGAGGGCCTAGTCCCTACTCTAAATGACTTGACAGATTTTGATGATCCCTCCTGGAAGGCATCACCCTCCCTGTAGAGTTGTGGGGGGGAATGAGATGGGAGGGGGAGGGGGGGCATGAGAGGGAGGAAGGGAGAGGGAACTGAGATGGATATGTAAAATAAGAAAAAATAATAAATATATTTTAAAAAAGAAAAAAACAAAGATTTTTAGATTTTGTACAGCCCCATTTGTCTATTTCCTTCTTTTTGGCTGTGTGCTAGGCATCATATCTGCAAACAGAGGTGTTTCAGCTCTTATGTTCAAATATAGATGTTTTTAAATTCCCTTTCTTGCCTAAAAGCAAGACTTTTTCTAATAAATCTCATGTAACTTTCACAGTAAAAGTTAGATGTGCCACTTTTGCTTAAGAGACAAAGACTTAAATATGCAAATTAGATAGAGCTCAAAAGGAAAGCAATGGATTCTCTGAGGAAGGCTACATAAGGAATGAACAAAATAAACAAAAGATGAGTTTACTTGTCTGTTTATCCCCCTCTGTGCCATTTAAATTGTTAGGTAAGGGCTGGGGATATGGCTCAGCATAATGTTCTTGCAGAGGACCTGGGATAAGGTCCCAGCAGCCATGTCAGACCGTCACAATGGCCAGTACCTCCAGCTCCAAGGGAATGTCTGGCCTCTGCAGGCAATGCACTCACAAGTACATGCTTCCCCACCCCCAAACACACACTATTTAAAAATAAGCAGGTAAGATAAGCCTGCATCACTGACATGCACAATAGGTAACATGTTATAGCAATGGTCTGTAAGGCAGAAAAAAGAAGCAATAACCAACTACTAATCCTAGAAATAGCAGAAAACCAAGCTTTATTTTATAATAAATGGAATTTAAATCCTTTTACCTAATTTTAAAAAAAGCTTTGTTTTCATAAAACTCTTGCCATCACCATAGACAATGTAAGGCTCCCTGGGGACACAGGCACCTGAGAAAGGCCGAGTGTTTGCCTTAACATTATCATGTACAGCTGTGTTACAACACGATAGTTCTGTTTCTTGCAGTGGCGAGGCCCACTCAGACTGGCTTCTAATTCACATGCCTCTACCTCCCCAGTGCTGGGATTAAAGGTATGCACCACCACAGCCAGCTGACAAATTTTCTTGCCTGTTAAAGCATTCCCCTACAATGAAAATAACAGTAGTCTGACATGGCTGTCTTTTCTGTTTTCTTTTTGTACTTTTGTTTTTCAAGACACATACACTGTGCCTGATTTTTCATATATGTTTTCTCATTTGCTGCTTATAACTCTGAAGAAAGGTTACCCTTGCCTTCTTTCACCAGTGAGTAATCTGGGCAACAGAGAGGCAAGGAATATAACTACAATCCCGTAAGTAGCAAAGGCCTGACTGGATGCTGACGTGGAATTCTTGACTTCTGCCCTTCTAATGTCAGTGCAGCAACTCAAACAGAATCAGCACCAGTAGATCCAGGTCCCAGTTCTGGCACTTCTGCTAATTAGCTGTGTGACCCTGGCAAAGCATCCCCCCCCTCCACCTAGGCCTTAGTTTTCTCATGTACAGCAAAGAAGCTGGACATCTCTACGATGCCACTCATCTCTAGATAAGACTGACTCCATAAGCTACCAACATCAGAGACCAAAAAAACATGTAACACGATTGTAGCTCAATGTGAGCCAACTATTCCATTTAGGAATTAGAATATTCCCGGCTGTGTGTGGTGGTGCACACCTTTAATCCCAGCAGAAGCAGGCAGATCTCTATGAGTTCCAGGACAATCTAGTCTACACACTGAGTTCCAGGACAGCCAGAGCTACACAGACAGACACTGTCTCATAAAAACAAAAAAGAGAGACAAACAAAAATCCCCCAAAGAATTTGAACATTCTAGGACTAGGTACACCTTCTGTCTTTTACCCCTCTGTCTCTTCACCAGAAATAACAACATACTATGTTTAACTTGTCAACTCGTTTGGTTTTTGTCTGAACAGTCACAATACATTTGTTTGCTTTCCTAACAAAATATGTTTAGTTTGGCGCAGGAGGAACTTTATAGCTATTATAACCTTGATAACTTAAAATTTAATACTGCATGCCTACAATTCAGATGGATTGTCATCTACATTCACAGAGCTTCACTGAGTAAACTGGACCACTATGCAAACACTATAAAACTTACTCATTCTCCTCTTGAAAGGTATATAGCACTCTCATAATACTGTTGCCTCCCCCATGGTTACAACAGTTCTGTAGATTCTTTTGGACATTTCTGGTGGGTAACTCTATCATCTGCTTGAAAACAGTGTTTACATTTCCTTGAACAATGAGGCATGAACTATATACAGATACCTCAAGATCAATCCCTTACCCCTTTTTCCTTTCAGCATTCTAGTTCAGCAGTTACGTGCTCTGATTTGTGAGTAAGATGAAAGGACCAACCTGCATGGTACAGAGCATCCAAAAAGGCTTGGAACCAGCCATCTGCCTGTATCTGCAGCAGGTACTGGAGGAACAGTGAGGCAGCCTCCATGGGTCCCTTGTTGTTTTTCTCAGCCTGGATGTACTGGACCTCATCTGCAAACAGAAACAAGTACAAGTGAGCATGCTCACTGGTCACTGGAAGATAAAACAGAGCAGACCTTCCCACATGGGCTGGAAGACATAACAAGTCACAACAGAAGCGGCTTCGGGACAAAGCAGACTGCATTCATTCATCAATACACATTTCCATCCTCACACAAATGTGTGCTCAGTCTCAGAGTGCGCTCTGTGAAAGGAATGTCTTCAAGCCTTTTGGGAAAAAAAAAAAAAAAAAAAAAAAAAAAAAGCTCAGTTCCCCACAGTAAGCAGAAGTCACAATGGAGGGTGTTACATGGAAGGAGAAAGGTTTCCTCATTCAAAACTCTGAAGCAGTGGCTGGATTAAGAGAGTGGGGTGGGTACAAACACCCCATGGCTTCAGTAACGGGCACAGCAGACACAGGGAGCAGTATGATCTTTTGTTGTGCAATTTTGCTGAGAGAGTAAAAAATACAGCAGAAAAATGGAAGAAGAGGGAGCCAAAGAAACCAGTGAAATCAGGTGGCAGAAAACACTAGTGATTGCCAGTTTCAAAATGGTATTCATTTTGAATATACATGCTAACTCTACCTAGGAAGTAACCAAGCCACAATCCTACTGTGGCCAATTTTTTCCATAGCAGGTGGAGTATGACTCCCAAAGGAGGGAGTCAGTTGCCACTGTAGTTTTCAATGCATTCTTAGAGACTAGGAAACCCGGCCTATGTAACACTCAACAAAGGATGAACAAGGAGCAGAAGTCTACCTACCTCCCATTTAAGAATCTTTGTCAACAGTAAAGTTACTGTCCTTCTGTATACTATTGATATATGTTTCTCAGATTGGTTAATGAATAAAGATGTTTTGGCCAATGGATAGACAGAATTTAGCTAGGTGAGAATTCCAAACAAAGAGGCAGGGAAAAGGAGAGAAAGGAGAGTTGCCATATAGCTACCGAGGAGGCAGGATCCCCGGGCATCACCAGTAAATGAAGGCTATGTGGAATTAAATAGATAGATAGAAATGTGTTAGTAATTAAGAGAGAGCTAGCCAGTAAGGAGCCTAAGCCAATGACCAAACAATTATAAATATATATTAAGTCTCTGAATGGTTATTTCTTAAGCAGCTCTGGGACCCAGTGCGGGGAGCAAAACTGGTCCACTAGGATTCAGATAAATGGATAAAATCTCCTTCTACATTCAACATTCACATTTTCTCTATTAAAGTGAAAATTTTGATGAGTTTTAGAGTTTGGACTCTATCCCAACTACTGAATTACAATAAAAAAGAAACCCTTTTACCATTTAGCAACCACTCTATTCCCTCTCCCCTTCACACTAGAGTCACTAACTGACTTCATAGATTTTATTATTGAGGACTTTTCAGGCCTTGTGAGGCAAGTGCTCTCTACCACTGAGCTACAGTCCTGGCTCCCATCTGGACATTTGTGTGACTGGTTCCATGTAGTTTGTGGTCTTCGCAACTGGTATCTTTCATTTAACGTGTTTTGAGTTTCATTCATCTTGTATATGTTATCATTCTTTTCTTTAATAAAGAGCCATACCATAAGATTGCAACAAGCAATTTTGCAAATTTCATTATATGGAGGTTTCACATTGCACTTGTCCATTCAGCTGTCAGCAGGGGCTGTGTCTACATTTTGTCTATTGTGAATAGAAATGCAATGAGTGCTTCTCTTAGTCACTAGTTTTTGCTGTGAAGTGTCATCGTGACCATGGCAACCCTTATAAAAGAAAGCATTTAATTGGGGGTTTGCACCAGGGGATAAGTCCATTATAATCATGGCAGGGAGCATGACACCATACAGGCCAGTACTGGAGCAGTAACTGAGAGCTACATCCTGATCTTCAGGCAGAGAGAGAGAGAGAGAGGGAGGGAGGGAGGCAGGAAGGGAGAGAGGGAGGGAGACTGAGATGGGTGTGGGCTTTTGAAACCTCAAAGCCCACCTCCCCCTCAGTGACACACTTCCTCCAACAAGGTCACACTTCCTAATTATTCTAATCCTTTCAAACAGTTATTCCAATCTGGTGATTAAGCATTCAGATATATGAGCGTATGCAGATCAGTCTCATCCAAACCACCACAGTGCTCATATACAATTTTTGGGCAAATGCTCTTCTCTTAGGTACACATATAAATGTGAGACGACTGGGCCACGCAGTACCTTTGTTTTCAACATTGTACAGAATTGACAAACCATTTTCTAAAGAAGCTGCACAAATTTACAATCCCACTAGCAATCTGATATTTATTTTCTACACACCCCAACCAGTGCCTGTGACTGTCCTTTTTCCTTAAGCCATCTGTACTAGCTTCCTGTAGCTGCAAGGACACTTTGACACAAACCACATAACTTTAGACAGTACAAGCATATTTCACAGCTCTAAGCCTGTACATGTTAGGGGCCATGAGAAACACAGCAGGTGATAACTGGTGTTCAACAGGCCAACCTAGCAGATATGTACATCTGAAATTAAGGGTTGGCCATGCTTCCATTGAGGACTGGAGGAAAACACTTTTCTTGCCTCTTCCAGCTGAAGCAGCCATCAAGATTCCTCAAGTGTGACCTCTTGCAGTCCAGTCTCTGTCCATCTTCACACTGGCTTGTAGCTCTCACTACACAGCTGCCCCTATCTTCATTTTTCTTGATCTTTATGCTACACATGACTGTCATCTCCTAGGTATACAGTCACACTGTATATCATCTTACTCCAACATGATTCTATCTTAGCCAGTTACCTATGTAAAGGCCCCCCATCTCCAAATAAGACCATGTTCTGAGTTCCTAGGAATTAGCACCCCAACATAATTCAACTCATGACAGCAACCCATCTGGTCACTTCACCCAGCTTCCCCAGGTCCACAACCTTATCTCTTTGAGTCCATCTGTTCTATTAGTAACAGCTATTAGATGTCCTATTACTGCCATCTGTCTTATTGCTTACAGCTGTGCTCTTGCTTCCTGTGACACAATCTTCCCTTACAGCAGCCACCACTGATATACCATGACAACCAGATGTATCCCAGCCACAGTGGGGGCCTTCCAGGTTAAACTGTCTTGTCATATCCTGGGCAGTTCATAGTTTACACTTGGTATGGTTCATCCTACTGCTCACCATGTCCAACACAACTGCTTACAAGTCAGTAATGATTTCATCCAAATCACCAGGATTTCAAAGTAGAAAAAACTCCATCTTTTGGGAAAATTGACTGTTGGCCAGTTACTAGTTTCTTATAGGCTAGATCTGTCTTAATTATTAACCCATTTCTATTACTCTAAGGACTTCCACATGGTCTTATCTTACCGGAGAGAGGGGCTGGCATTCTACTCTCTATCCACCATCTTGGATCTCCTCCCTACTCCTTCCTCTCTCCTCCTAGTCTCACCTATCTTGCTTTTCTATTGGCCAACAGTGCTTTATTCATTACCCAATATGAGAAACATATTTACAGAATGCATCTTCCATCAATTGACAGCCCCCACTGTGTTTGCTGTTTTGCCCCATGATGTCTTTCCACAGCTTCCCGGGGTAGAGGATTTTAAAACTGTTCTCTGTGCCTCCCTGTTCTCTTTGAAACCTCTGCAGAAGACAGTTGTTCACATCTACCTTTTGAAACTTGATTGAAACTCTTTGTAGGTTTGGAGATGAGCATACAGAGACTTCGTCTGAGTGGTGATGGGAGCTGGTGCTTGAAGGGAGTCTGGATAACAACATTTGGCAGTTACTTTTCATTTTACAAGTGCCTTGTTGTCTTCCCGGGTGTTGAACTGATGGTGGAAACTACAGGTTAATTCCTGGGTTTCTTTGCCTTGAAGCCTAAACAGGCTGTGCAGCAAGGTGGAAAAGACCAACCAGGGTCCTCATTCAGTTCTGCTAGAGAGTAGAAAAAGACACCCTAATGACTGGAGTAGCTTGAACCCTGAAGACAGGAAACCCACCTAAGACATCTCAGCATACAAGGTGGTGTGACTTCTATTCGTTTAATCTTCTCATTAGTGATTTACACTCACATACAAAGTAACGAGGTCCATTGTGGCATTTTCATACATTCCTGTCATTAGTCTTTGTTCTCATTCATTCCCTTCTGTTGCTTTTGTACCCCTTTTT
This sequence comes from Cricetiscus sungorus, assembly GCA_030556225.1. Lineage (NCBI taxonomy): Eukaryota > Metazoa > Chordata > Mammalia > Rodentia > Cricetidae > Cricetiscus > Cricetiscus sungorus. Next base: position 49,332,022 of record JANBXA010000734.1, read on the forward strand.
ACCTGTCCCTCCATCTGCATGGTTTCCTTGCCTCTCCCAGATGGCCCCTTCTTGTGCTGTCTTAGGACATGCAATCCATCACTCTCCCTTTGCCATCTAAGAAGTCTTCCTTCCCTCTTTTTCTAGTTCTGTGAAGACGATATGCAGATTGAGATTTTTTTTTTTAATGTGGATTATGTTGAGCTTGTAGATTGGTACTATAGCCAGTTGCATAGTATTAATTCTACCAATCTTGGGAGATCATTCCATCTTCTACAGCCTTCATGAATTTCATTCTTCAGTGTCTAGAAGTTTGCCCGGCAGTGGTCTTTCACCCCTTTGGTTAGAGTTTGTTGTTTGTTTGAAGCTATTGAGAATAGGACCCTCTCCTTCCCCCATTTCTTTCTTGGCAAGGTTGTTATTGGTATGTAAGAAAGCTACTAGTTTCTCTATCTTTATTGTGTATCTTGCCATTGCCACTCTGTTGAAAGTTTTTATGAGGGCTGAGAGTTTTCTGGTGGAGTCTGGGGTCTTTATAGGATTATATTGTCTGCAAATAGAGGTAATTTGACTTCTTCCTTTCCTAGTTGTGTCAATTTTTATTTGTGTCTCTTGTATTATTGGTTTTTTTCCTGAGTCTTCAAGAGCTATATTGAATAATAGAAGGACCAGGCACCCTTGTCTCATTCCAGATTTTAGAGGAAATTCTGTTTCCCCTATTTAGAATAATGTTGTCTGTAGGTTTGCCACTGTCAATGCAAAAATAAAAAAATCACGAGGAAGCACAAAAGATCCCAAAGAGCCAAGGCCATCACTGACAGGACAATACCCCCCAATCAGACTGGCTACCTGTCAAGGGAACAAGGAGCAAGACATGATGACAAGTATGTGGAGGGAAAGAACCAACTGCTGTAGAGAACATAAACTTGTGTAGCTGCCCTAGAAATCACCATGGTGCTTTATTAAACAAAGAAACAAGCAAACAAACAAACCTGAAACCAGAGCTACCATATGGCACAGCTAAGTACTGTTCCTGGACATATTCCCAAAGAACTCTAAATCCAACATACCATATGGTTTACGCACCACTTACTTATTCAGTGTTTCTTTAGAACCACTGAAATAATAGCTCTGTGGTTAGGGGAAAGGTTTTTATCATAGATAAGAGAGAGACAGAGAGAGCAAACAGAGGTATCTGGAAGAGTCCAGAACAAGCAGACAAAGAGGCAGGCTGGTCAGGCCATAGCAACTTTTTTAGAGGAGAGAAAATAGGGAGAAGTAAGAAAAGAAAATAAGGGAGGGAGGGAGGTTCAACCTGGGGGAGACACCTGATAATTCACAATGACTGGGAAACAGAACAGTCTAAAAGTCCATCAATGGATGGATAGATGAAACTTCATAAAGAGTTTGGGGTGACCTAAATCTGTATTCCTGGGCCATGGCCACTCAGAATGGCTCCAGAATAAACTGTCTCATATTTCCTTTAAGATGAAAACAATTGTTTTGTTCTTTTGCCTTTTCTGTCTTGAAAGTTTGCATTGAAGTAGTCTTTCGGCTCTTTGGTTAGGGTTTGTTGTTTGTTTGAGGCTACTGTGAATAACAACCCCTGTTAGAAGCTAAGCCTCCAAACAGGGAGAGTCACAGCTTAAGTGTGTTAATTGGTAATTCAAAAGAATGAAACTAAGGAATTAGTGAAATTGACTCTATTAAAAGAAAGCAATGCAAACAAACGACAATAGCAACGAGAAACGGTAATAGTCAGAAAGTCCCAAAGAAAGCAAGTTAGCTAAAATAAAGAAAAAAAAAATGTCCCTATAAGAACGGGAACTAATAAAGTTCCTCCAGTCTAACTGCAAAAAGGTGCATGTTTTCATATTCCAGAACAGTTAGAAATGAAACCTTTTCCTAAGACTCAAAGAACCCTTAGAAATTGAGTTCAAAAAGTCAACAACCCTTTCAAAACTGAGAGCATGGGATGTGAAGATTTAAAGAGATTCAGTTTAAAACATAGGATGATTATTTAGTGTCTGTGTAGGGGTATGAACATATGAAGAGAGTGTTGGATTCTCTGGAACTGGAGTTACAGGCAGCCTGATTTGGGTCCTGGGAACCAAAGGTAGGTCCCCTGCCAGAGCAGTACATTCTCCCTACTGTGGAGCCGTCTCTCCAGCCCCTTATCATCCTCTGTTTTAAACTGAGTCTTGTCAGCCAGGCGTTGGTGGTGCATGCCTTTAATCCCAGCACTTGGGAGAGAGAGGAAGGTAGATCTCTGTGAATTTGAGGCCAGCCTGGTCTATCTACAGAGCTAGTTCTAGGACAGGCTCCAAAGCAATACTGGGAAACCCTATCTCGAAAAACCACACCAAACCAAACCAAACCAAACAAACCAAAAAACATGATAATCTGGGCAGTGGTGGCTCTCACCTTTAGTACCAGCACTTGGGAGGCAGAGGCAGGAGAATCTCAGTGAGTTGGAGGCCGGGTCTACAGATCGAGTTCCAGGACAGCCAGGACTGTTACATAGAGAAACTGTGTTTACAAAAACAAAAACAAACAAACAAACAAACAAGACGGTGATAAAAAGAGGAAACAAAGAAATTATTAAGAACAACTGAAGTTGCATTGCTTTTGTATCTGCTTTGCAAAGATTATTAGCGTCCAGCAAACTTTGGGTTATATTGGGGAATACACATTCATGCATTGTGATAAAGGCCAGATTAGGATGCAAGTCTGTGTGTGTGTTAAATCTCCCCAAGTTAGTTCATAGTTATACTATAGCCATGATAGAAGGACTTGAGATTGGCCAGGTGGCATCAGCACACAAAAAGCAGAGTCTGAATTCGATGTCAGCCTGGTCCACAGAGCAAGTTCCAGGTCAGCCAGTGCTACACAGAGAAACCCTTCCTTGAAATAACAAACCAACAAAAGCCAAAAAGCAAACAATAAAACTTGCAGTATTAAAAAGATATGTGGAAGTCTGTATAACTTTAAAAAAAAAAACCTACTTATTAGAGATCTATTGAAGGGATTCTGGCCAACTCCAGTGTGACTGACATAGCTCTGACAGGCCTTGCCCTTCTCCCCCATCCCCTCTGCCTTCTTTAAAAAAAAAAAAAAAAAAAAAAAAAAAAAACCTTTAGATTACATTCCTGAAGCTAGCCACCAAGGTCTATTCCCTTATTTGGCCATTTCCTTCTCCTGAGACTGACCACCAAGGTCCAGCTATCAAAGTACAGAAATCCAGCAATCAGAAGCCCCTTTTGGCTCACCTAATTAACATGCCCAATTAAAATCAAATACCTCATCTTAACATTGAGGTTTTCCCTTTTACCTTTATGAACCATTTTCCTATGGGTCATGTATGTCTCCTCTCTATCCAGAGGCAGTCCCTTGTCCCCTAGAGCAAAAATATCCCTTCACAGTCTCTCTTGTTCCTTTTCCATATCTCTAGTCCTCTAACTCCTGTCTTTGTCTCTTATCCCTACCCTCTGTTTTTCTGGGGCAAATAAATCCCCTTTGTGCTGAGAACTTGGTCTTGGGGATCCTGAGCCCATACTTTCCTTTACACCTCTCCTCTCCCCCAGAAGCTTGCAATAAAGTTGGTTATATGAGGCTGGGAATGTCGCTCAGCGGTAAAGCTCTTAACTAGGATATATATATAATATATATATATATATATATATATATATATATATATATATATATATAAAGAAGCTGGATGTATCTTGCTTGAATATTTTGCTTTCTCCTCTTTTTTGATTTTCTGTGAGATTAGTAATATTCTCCATTCTTTCCCTTGCCCTCTGTTCCTTGCACTGGCTCCTTTTGTATTGGTTGACCCTAATTTTGTAACAAATATATCCTATCAGTAAGGATGCATTGAGGGACCTGGGACACTAATAAGTACTGGGTATAAGGTTTCTGATTTACATTTTTTGCTTTATTAGAAGACAGTGGGAATTTACTCACACACTCTCCACGCCTTTCCCTTTCATTATAACTTTCTTTTCAAATTGCTTTTATGATTATGCGCACTGGCTCTCACATCTTGTGAGAGAACTATTGAAAACATATTTCTTTTGGAAAACTTAGGTGCTTCCCTGTGTAGTGGAGGGTTTTGCTGATTCCCAGATGTTTCAGAGCAGGCCTGGGTGTGGGCATAGGGTTTCCTTGGTATCCCTTTGGAGTCACATGCTTGCCCTTACCCTAGAGGAGCACTGGATGGGTGGTATTCTCGGTATCCATGTCTTAGAAACCTTCTGGACACATGGAAAAAACAGTCACTGTGTTTAGTAGAATGTAAAGATGAATGAAACATGTCCACCTCCACCTTTGCCCCAAAGCCTTGCCCTATACAGCAATCTACTGGGAGAGGGCAGTTAAAGGGGGGAACATTATTATTTCTCAATCTCTCGTGCCGGGACAACGGGAATCATCACAAGACTAGTGTAAATAAAAGAAACAGACAATTTCCCTTAAAGGTTAAAAAAAAAAAGTGGCATCCTTACACAAGTTACTATATACTTTGCAGAAACTCTGTCCCTGCCCATCAAACCCAGATGTTGTCCAGTCTAATATGCCGTGGGGTTCTGGCACAAACCCGGTATTCCTAGGTTAGTTACCCAAATTGGCCTAAAGAAAGGGAAAAAAAAAAAAAAAAAAAAAAACAGAGGAGGAGGAGAGCCTGAGAGCCAGGGGCATCGGGGACCACTCACCATCCTGGAGCCAGGGACTCATGTAGCTCAGTATGTAGGTGGGGTCCAGAATCTTCCTGACATAGTCTCTGAATACTTGCAGATTCTGCCGCTGTTCAGCTGTCATTCTGTTGCTCCCTGCGAGTGAGGAGCGCCCTGGCTCCAGAAAAGACCCCAGAGATGAGCGCAGTGGGGATTTTCCAAGACACCCAGAGAGACAGACAGGCCACCGGGGCTGGAGAGAGGAAATCGAAACTGCCCTCGCTGCGCTGGGGGCGGGGATCCAGTTTCGTTTCTCAACCAAGGAGCCTCTGGCCAGGAGGGACCCAAAGGCACCTTAGCAACTGGGCTGCTTTTAGAGTGGTGCGGTTTATATTATAAAGTGCGCACGATTGAAGTGTACAGTTCAATGAATTTCGAAAAATGGAGACACCGGTTATCTCTTCCGACAGATAAGCCGGGTCCTGCAGAAATCTCCGCTTTAACTTTATTAGGAAACTATAACCTCTTTTCCAAAATGACCATACCAGTCCGCTTTAACTTAATTAGGAAACTATAACCTCTTTTCCAAAGTGACCATACCAGTTTGCATCCCCACTGACATACATGCATCAGCTGGGTAGACGGTTTTCTTTCTTTTCTTTGGAGCAAACTGATAATTACTGTAGTTTTATATTCCCATATAATTAATGATTCTGAACACATATCTGCATGTGTTAAGCTAGTATACATTCTTTTCGTGTGTGCATTGAACAAAAAAATTATACACACACACACATATATATATTCAAATATCATCTTCCTGTTTGCCGCTTACTTCAACTTTCTTAAAGGTGTTTTTTGAGAATTACATTTATATTAATAAAATATAATTTATCAGACTTCTTTCTTCCATGGCTTTATGACTATTAATTAAAATTTAATTTTGCTTTTAGGTAATAGAATTTCTTTGTGTAACCTGGCTGTCCTGGAACTTGTTCTATAGACCAGAATGGCCTCCAACTCACAGACTCATCTGCCTCTGTCTCCCAAATGCTGGGATTAAAGACGTGTGCCACTCGCCTTATGACTTTTATTAATTTCCATTCCTTATAGTTTTCCATTTCTTCATGCTTTTCATTTCCTTCTCTTTCCTTATACTACCCTGAGCCTCTATTAGAAAACTGGTGAGAATAGACAAAGTTTATCACTACTCTCGGTTGGAAATGACCAGGGATGAGAGTATAATCTGCTTTCTGTTCCTGTGATAAAACCCTGACCAAGAGTGTTTATTTGGTTTCCTATTTTCAAGTCCATCATCAGGGGAAGCCAAGGCAGGAACTCAAGGCTTTAGAAGCCTGGAGGTTGGAGCTGAAGCAGGAACCATAGAGGAAATCAGGTCACTGGTTTGCTTGCATTGGCTCACTCAGAATGCCTTTTCTATAGCCCAGGTCAACCCGCCTAGGGATAATAGTGTTTGAAGTACGACAGGCACTTCTGCTTCAGTTAGCAATCCAGATGTTTCAGTACAAGCCACTCTCTTGGAGGCCATTCTCAGTTGAGGTTCCCTCGTCTTAAAGTCTAGGTTTATGCCAAGTTGACATAAACTATGACAGATGTTCCCTGTCAGATTAATGACATTTTATTTGTAGTTTTTAAATTTTTTTCTTAAGCATGAATGGGTGGATTTTTTTCAATTGTCTTTTTCCCCATCTATTGAGGTGATCATATATTTTGTTAACATGGCAAATTTTATTGCTTGATTTTTTTTTTTTTTTTTTTTTTTTGCTTGAGACAGGGTCCTATGTTGTACGCACCTACCCCTGCCAGCAAGGAAGACACAACTCCGGGAAGATCTTCTTCATGCAGTTTTAATCAGGATCCTTGAAACATGTTTCCTCTGACCCTAGGGAGACCGAGGGACCCCTGCACAGGCTTAAATCCCCTTCCGCTAACCAACCCCAGTGAGCTACGTGGACCCTGCAGATAGGCTACTCTAATGGAAGCAGACAGGCTGAACAGACTTAACCAAATAAGGGCTTCTTTACGCCAGAGAGCGCTCACCCTTGGGGAGGTGGAAGGCAGAAGCCAGCGGCATCTTTAAGGTGCCGCACTTTGCAGCTCTCTACACTATGTAGCCTAAAATGGCCTGCAGCTCACTATGTAGCCTAGAATGATATTTCAACTGTTCCTCCTCCTGCCTCTAGAATGCTAGGATTACAAGTTTGTGCCAACATGCTTGTGTCATTGATTGATTTGTAAAAGTTAAACAGGTCTAGAATTCCTGGAATAAATTTCTTCTGATGACGATATATCATCTTTTCTATATACTTCTATATTCAATTTGCTAGTATTTTCATGCAGTTGGTTACTTTTTTTGTCTGTATCAATAATATTGGTCTGCAATTTTCTTGGAATGCTTTTTGTGCTGGTATCCTAAGAGTTTATGTACTAGCATTATTTTTTCCCCTAAGTGTCAACAAAATTCACCAAAAAGACCATTTGGACTAGGAGTTATAGTTACATTTGTTTGGATTCAATTGAGTACATATAAGGCTATTCATATTTTTAAAACTTCATCTTGAACCAATTTTGGTAAGTTATTTTTTTTTAATGGTAAAAAAAAAATAACTAAGTGAGAATTTATTAGACTGGAGCAACTCAAAGACCCAGCAAAAGGGGCCTTAGAAATAGAGAAGACAAGTTCAGGCAATTACAGGTAGCCAAGTAGGTGGGTTTTTTTTTTGTTTGTTTGTTTGTTTTTTGAGACAGGTTCCAGGAGCCTGTCCTGGAACTCACTCTGTAGATCAGGTTGGCCTCGAACTCAGAGATCTGCCTGCCCGAGTGCTGGAGTTAAAAGCATTGTGCCACCAACACCCAGCTCAAGTAGGCCTTTCTTTACATCTTCCTGAACTGTTCCAGGGAAGGTCCAGGAAAGACAATTGCCCAAACTTCAACCAATCAAATAACTTTGCTTCCCTTGTGGATTCAACTACAAACAAAAGAACTTTGCCCCAACACCCACCAGCCCAGCTCTGAGCTGCACCAGTTTGTAGGTGCTCAAGTAAAATGTGACGTGGTCCAGGTATCTTCCAACACAACACATCTGACCATGTCTTCTAAATTGCTAAAATATTGGCATTCCTTAATTCCTTTTAAAACCCTTTAAAAAAAAAAAATAATCCATCCATGCTAGTTACCTTTTCATAGAACCAACTCTTCTTTTGCTCTGATAAATTTCTTCATTATCATTCCATTTTCTGTTTCATTGATTTCTGCTGTAAACATGTTTTTCTTTTCCACTTGCTATTATTTACCGTTCTTGTACAAGCTGCTGCTTCTTTTTTGTTTTTTCAAGATAGGGTTTCTCCGTGAAGCCCTGGCTATCAAGACTAGCTCTGTAAACCAGGCTAGCCTCAAACTCTGAAAATCTGCCTCTGCCTCATGAGTGCTGATATTAAAGGTGTGTGCACCACCACCCTGCTTGTACTAGCTTCTTGAAATAGGATTCTGGATTACTTACTTTATACAGTTGTCCCTGTATAAAAGCAGGTGAGTCATTTTGTTTCCTGTTTTCAAATGGGAATCTGGAACATCCCATAGCCCTTGATGTTTCTAATGTCTTTGTGAATTCTTCTTGACTTCTAAATAAGAATAGTAGATATTTCCTAAACAGCTCAGAGCTATTGACTTCTGGTTTTAATCTGTTATGTCATATACAATTTTAGCTTTTTGAAATTTAATGAAAGTTGTTTAGGAACTGGGCATATGAATGAACTATTGTGAAATATGTTCCAGAAGAATTTAAGCTTAAAAGAATTGGGGTTTGGGGAAATCGCTCAGTAGAGAAAGTGCTTTTCACAAAAGCATGAGGATCTGAGTTCAATCCCCAGAGCCTACACAAAAATTCCAAGCATGGCAGCATATGCCTGTAAGCACAGCATTGAGGAGAGACAGGAGGATTCCTGGGGCTCTCTGTTGAGCCCATCTATCCTCATTGGTGTTCTCCAAGGAAGAGATGAGAGACTGTCTCAGGGGACATGAGATGATGTTCCTGAGAGTGACAACTACCATATGCATAAACACAAAAATGCACCTGCACAGCATAAACATGCATACAGAGGAAGGGCAGGGTTCCACAGCTTTAGGGCTTTGTTCTACGTCAGTTATACCACTACTTTGGTCTATAAGGCAGTCCGCATATGCTATAGTCTTAATATACCATCTCCTGGCTCTATCAAATACAGAAAAAGAGGATGTCAAAAGTCTCCAACAATGATCACTGCTTTTCACAAGTCCTTTTGTTGGATCAGTATAACATGAGTTTTGAGTTCTAATCTGGCTTAATAGTAAAAGCCCAGAGTCAGATATAGGGGGAAATGCTGAGATCAGAGAGAAGGAGCTTCCCAGCGGAAAAGAGACCAAGTTCCTGTTTCCTCCCGCCTATATTCCTTTCTCTGCCAGCTATCTCACTCCCTGTCTGTCTGTACAGACCTCCAGACCTCTATGGTTAGCTAGCAGCTAGCTCTGGCCTCTGATCTTCAGACATGCTTTATTTGTACAAACAAGATTTTACCAAGTTAGTGTCTCATAGATGTTGAAACTGTTATTAAAACACTTTCACATTTAGGACTCTTACCTGGTTCTATAAATTGTGCTTCATAACACCATTTTCGAAGATCTTACATCAAAGTCTACATCATGTGATATTCCTACCTTTCTGTGCTTATTTTTTGCACGCCACATCTTTTTCTACTGTGTTTCAATCTTCTACTAATATTTAAGATTATATATTTGTGTGTGTGTGTGTGTATACACACACACACTATATATATATATATATATATATATATATATATATATATATATATAGTTCAGCATGGCTTCTTACTCATTTTAACAATCTCTGGCATTTAATAGGAACACTAAACCTTAGCCAGTTGGTGGTGGTGGTGGTGGTTGTGCACGGCCTTTGATCCCAGCATTCAGGAGTCAGAGGCAAGCAGATCTTTCTGAGTTCAAGGCCAGCCTGGTCTACAGAGCAAGTTCCAAGGCTATACAGAGAAACCCTGTCTTTGAAAAACCAAACAATCAATAAATAAATAAAATAAAAAGAACTCCAATTACATTTAATTATTGGTATGGATTTAAAATTTTGATTTTGTTGTTTGTTATACCTAATTTTATTCTTATGAATTTCATTCCTTTGAATTACTCAAATATAATTTTACTTTTTCACCTGTAGTCACATATCCTTCCTTGTGTGTGTGTGTGTGTGTGTGTGTGTGTGTGCACGTGTGTTATTTGATGGTTGCTCCAAAGATTACACACACAGCCTTAATTTACTTCAGTTCACTTGGAGTTAACACCGTACTTCATTAGGTAAAGGGTCCTTATAACCATGAAATTCCTCCCCCTACACACACCTCCTATAGAAACTACTATTAGAAACTTCTGTTCCATGCAGTGTAAGATACAACAGACAATTACAAGCTTTATTCTGAGTTGGTACCTTTCCATTGAAAAACAAAACAAAAACCCAACCAATCAGTCATCATCCTATATCCCATTCTGCTCCCAACTCCAGTGCTAGCCAATCTCCTGGAGGCACTGCTTTCCTCCAGACGCCCCCCCCCCCCCCAGTCTTTCTGCTTCTCCAATCTGTTGTCAAGGCTTGTTTCACTTTTCATTTCAAGCAAAAAAATTTTTTTTCTTTTTTTTTTAAAATCAGTTCTAGGATTCCAAATGGGTCCCTTCCTCCAGGTTCATTTCCCATGACTCAGGTTAAAACCTCTATCTGCTCATTCATTGTAACCATGGGTTTTTTGTTTTTTTGGGTTTTTTTTTTTTTTTTTTTTGAGTTTACATATATACTTCTAATAATAGCTTTAAAGTCCAAGCCAAGCCTGGCGGAGCAGGCCTGTACTTTGGCCTACCTGGGAGGCTGAGGCTGGAAAATATTAAGACCAGTCTGAATAATTTAGTTACTTCAGTCTCAAAAGTGAGTAGAGAATTAGAGATGTGACTCTGGTAGAACATTTGCCTACCATGTACAAGGCTCTGAGTTCAACTGATCCCCAGTACTGGAAAACTAAATCCTTGTTTGAAAATTCTATCATTGGGTTACTGCTTTTTCTCTTGATTCTGTGTCCCCTCACATGTTTAATAACTTTTTAATTATATACTGGGCGTTGTGGATAAGTTACAGAATCTCTAGATTCTACTACCTTAATCTTGTGAATGTTGCCTTTTGTTCTAACACACTAAATGATTAACGCTTCACTTTGAACTCCCAGAAACTTCGTTTACTCATTGTGGCAGCTCTGTTCTGGATTGTGTTATTCATGAAAAGGCCTGTGTTTCCCAGTCCTTCCAGACCAACTTCTACACCTTGTCTGCAAGCACAGCTCAGGAGGGAGGCAGGCTCTTTCACCCTCCAGCTCTTTCTTACTGAAAGATTTTAGTTTGCAGAGCAAGGATGTAGGAAAGGATAAGGAAAATAGTTCTAGCACGCGGAATATAGAAAATCATAAAGAATGGACATTGACATGGGAGGAAAGAACAGATATGAGAACAAGAAAGTTACTATGGTGATGGGTCTAGTGCTTATGCTAGGCTGATTCTGTTAAATAGGGCTAGTAACTGAATCATCAATCTTTTGTGAAATAACTGAAGTGAAGTCTCTCCCAGGTCTTGGACCACAACAAGGAAATAGGCACCCAACACTGGAACAAATGGTTCCAGATGAACAGCACTGTTTGGGTCACTCCAGGCCAAAGGCAGTCTGGGGACTTTCCAAGTCATTCTATGGTTTATCCTTTGAATAAGAACAGGTCATACCTGGGTGATCTCTCAAACATGAAATTATACTTTGTAATCAATCACCTTGTGCCCCATGCATGTATGCTGATTTGTGGTTTGTCTCTATAAAAAGGAGCCTGAACCCTTTGGGGGGGGGTGCAGCTTTCCCCGAGATTGCTGTTACTGGAGTGCACTCGTTCAATAAACACCTCTTGCTTGTTGCATCTCCTGGTTTTGGTGTTTGTGTCATGGGGCTCTCCCATTGGCCCATCAGGACTCTGGAATTAGGGTCCAACATTACATGGTCTCTTGGTGTCTTCCCCGTACAAAGGCATCTCAGAGACAAAAACTACAGTGAATCTTTCATGTGCAATCTATCTTAGGGCTCTCACTGAGTGCCTTTCTTTTTATAAGACAGGGTTTCTTTAGAGTAGTTCTGGCTGTCCTAGAACTTGTTCTGTAGACCAGGCTGGCCTCCAACTCAGAGAGCTGCCTGCCTCTGTCTCCTGAGTGATGGGATTAAAAGTGTGTGTCATTGCCTGGCAAGTGTCTCCTTTCTGAGATTTCTCCTCAGAATCCAGTCATCCTGGAAGCTCCATGATCCATTTTATAAAATAATAATTATGGCTGTCTCCTTAGAGTCTAATTTCCATTTAGCCTAAGGCTTGCTCTCATTGGAAAAGCCAAAGGAACTATTATTATTATAAGTGAAAGTTCCCATCTTTCAAAGGTTATATTTCTTTTGGGTTTTTGTCTGAGCCTTTATGTAGATGTTCTATTTTGCACACATTTATGTATGCTATGCAAACTCCTGTGCTAAGATTTTGTGAGTTTGCTTTGGACACACTAGCCTTCAGCTAATGATTCTCCTGACTCAGCCTCCCCACCTCTGGGATTACAGGCATATGTTATCACTCCTGATTTAGGCTTGGGGATTTTTGTCTTAAGTACTCAAGATAGGGTGTGCCTAGAATTAGCCTAGAATTTCTCACATAGTTCAAACCAGCTTTTAACTCCTGATCTCCCTGTTTCTACTTCATAAGTGCTGTGATTAAAAGATATGCCACTAGATTAGGTCCTAAGTATAGGCATTTAACTGAGAAAAAACAAGATCAAAAATTGCTTTCAAAACATAAAGGTGTAGCTGAACATGGTGGCACATACATTTAGCTTCCAGACTTGGAAGGCAGAGACAGGGAAATTTGAGTCTGAGACCAGCCTGGTCTACATAGTGAGCTTCAGATCAGCCAGGCTACACAGACCCTGTCTCAAAACAAAAAGAGTAAGGATACACGTTTTTTAGGCTTCCATTGGGAAACCCTGTATCCTTGAATGGTGATAGGTTTATTAAGCCACAGCTGTAATCAATTCCTAGGTAAAACATAACCAAAGCCAAGGAAGAGGTGCCCCAGGATGGTAGGAAGAAATATTAAAATCGTGGATCCTCTCTTTGCCTGGGCACTACATATTTACAGAGTGAGTACACACCAAAGCACTTCAAGACCAGGAGTTACATGCAACTGAAAGATTTTAAGCAAAGGTGACATAGCAAAATGGCATATTTAACAGAGCTCTCTGGCTCCTGTCCGGAATAAGTAGATCAGTCTGGAAATGACTTGGTAAGGTGAAGGCATAGGAAAGACAGTAACAATAGAGAAACAACGGTGGAGGAAGACTGAGTGACTGGCAGTGTACAAGAAGAAAAGACATGTGGGAAGTGTGTTGTGAGCATCTGGCTTGGGAATGACAGTACCCTGAAAGACAAGAAACTTCAAGCTTCCCACATTTTAGTGTGGGAGATGGACAGAAAACGATCCATATACACACATAGAGAAGAAACAAACCAAGTTGATGCAATGGAATGCAATGGAGGTTATATTTATTAGATGCTTTGGCCAGAAAAGACCTTATTAAGTGAGTGTTGTAAGTGAAGAACATTCTCCCCACAATGAACAGAAAGAGCAAAGATCCCACAGCAGAAGTACATGAGTGCCACCATGCATCCTCCCTTTGCATCCTTCCTACAGAATGAACTTGCTCTAGTCCACTAAAATTGCTGTCACTGACTTCTTCAGGTAAACTGGATGGTGTAATAATCTAATTGGCCATCGCTTCTAACCTCAACCTACTATTAGCAGTGGGGAGAACTTTCAACACAAAACATGGTGACTCCTTTGCTTAGAATTCTTCCCTCCTCAGGAAGTCTGATCTTTCTTTTGTGCCCAATACTCAGATACCAACTTTGCAGCCTCAGCAAATCCCATCACTTCATACACCAACTCCTCTTAAATTGTGTATTGCCTCAGCAACCTCCTGTGTTCATTTGTGCTACTGCATAGTTTTTCAAATTGTAAATCACTTCCCTTACCACCAACTTGTACTCCTGGAAGTGTTTCACCATTCGGACACAAACCACAGGCTGCCTTATCTTTTCAGCATTTCCTGTGGCCTGTCAACATACTGCTTAATGTGTTTTAACACCAAGAGCTGTCTGAACCCTTTCCTGCATCCCCTACCATTTTAAGGTGAGGGTCACTTTTTCCCCCGTTTGTATGTTGTGCTCATGTGTTCACTAATGATCTACACAAGGTGTCATGTTTTTACACTTTTTAAAATGGATTTTTATGTGTATGAGAGGTTGCACTTATGTATGCCCTAAAGGAGGCCAGAGAAGGAATTGGGTCCCCTAGAATTGGAGTTGTATTTGGTTATGCACTACCATGTAGGTGCTGGGAACTTAAGTAGGTTCGTCTGCAAGAACAAAAGTGCTCTCAAACTGCACAACCATTTCCAGAATCCCTCTTCCCTTTTTTGGAAACAGGGTCTAAGTAACTCTGGATGGCTTGGATCTTGCTATGTAGACCAGTCTGGCTTCTTAACTCAAAATATTTGCCTCTGCCTCCTTAGTGATTGACCCAGCCTCCATGTTTTGTTTTGTTTTTCCTGAGAGAGGGTCTCTAACTGACCCTGAAAGTAACCATTTAATCTAGACTGGGTAGCCGGAAATCTGCCACTGCCCATTCTATGCAGTGCTCAGACTATACTGGATTTTTTTTTTTAAAGACATGGGTTTTGGGGATCTGAATTAATGTAATTGTATTTGTTGTGAAACTCTTTCCAAGCTATCTCCTCAACCCTGAGGACCATATCTTAATACTGCTGCATAACTTCTAGTATCTTAATTTACAAGTGAATGAATTTATCTACATGACAGGTAAGGCTTTGCAATATGCATTAAGAATAAACACAAAAACTTTACTGAGAAACTAGGATTTTTGCAAAGGATTAGCTTCCCAATGAGGCAGAGGAATCATTTTTGTGTGCTGAAGGGATTGGGGTTCAATGGTGAAAATGAACAGTGTTAAAGAGAGAAGAGAGAAAGCCAAGCTTCAGATTTAAAAAAATCTTACATACTGAGCAAAGAAGTTAGAATATTTTTCTGTCCAAGTGAGGGGAAAAACTCGCAAACTTGCTTGTTAACTAAGTTGGTCATTGTTAGCAGCATTCAGAAAACAAAATTACCTTCAGAGCTCCAGGAATAATGAATGAAAGCTGTGAGCCTGAAAAGGTCCTTACAGAAACACATGCCTTTAAAAGAAGATAAATGGCAAGACTGGGGTGTTCTTTTTACACCAGAGGATACTAAAAAGAATATATTAGGCCAACTGCCAATGTTCTCACTCTATGACTAGGGCAGAAGCTGAGTGTGGACACAGGTGAGGGAGAAGACTGCCAGCCACTGAGTCTGTGGGCTGTCCTAACAAAAGGAAAACACTTGCGTACTAAATGCCACCGAATAAGCTACAGAAAATGATTTTATAATCACTATAGTAATAACTGACTCAGGAAAGAAGCATTGGATAGATACAGGCAAGCTTACTAAGAAGAGTCATTTCCAGGATTTCAAAGCATCTTCCCACAAATTAGTGAAAAAAAGAAACCTACTGAGTAAAGAGTAAGGGGAAAAAGTACGGCATAACCAAATGACCAAAATGGGCTGCAAATGGACAAACCTCAGGTATGACAGCCAACAGATATACCACACAGTAATTCTAGCCAAGCCTACAGGTAATCTGAATCAAATCACAACAAAGAAATTTCAGGCCATTTTGTAAAATACATACTTCAGAAATACCAGTGCATGACAGACATGTGTTAGACTAAAACATAATCCATTTTTCTGGCTTGGATCTGACTGGAAGTGGAAGAATTACTTAAAAGACATCTCCAGGGACACTTGCAAACACATTGTGTGTACTACATTTCCCTGATGACTGTATCAGGGGTACATAAACACACTCTTTAGAAAATCAGAATTATCAGGATAAAGGAATATTCATGCATGTAACTTAAAAGTAGTTCAGAGAAATGCTACATGATTATTCATAAAGTAGATGAATGTATTTATATACATACACACACAGAGACACACACTCTGGAGTATTAATTGCCCATAAAGAATGAGACCAAGTTCGAGGCTAGCCTAGTCTACAAAGTGAATTCCAGGACAGGCTCCAAAGCTACACAGAGAAACCATTTCAAAAAAACAAGAAAGAAAAATAATGAAATCATATCCTTAGCAAAATACATGGAACTGGCAAATGTTACATGAAATAAGCTAGACTCAAAGACAAATGTAGTATGTTCTCATATATGTGAAATCTAGATTTTTTTAAAACATCCAAGTAGAAGACTACTTGGAAAAGAGGGTCAGTGGAAGGAAGAGATAAGAGTAGTGTGGATATTGGAATAAATATGACCAAAGTACATCATACACATGGAAGCCAGTGTCATAGTAAAAACTATCATTTTGTATACCATAAAAAGCTATCATTTTGGCCAGGCATGGTGGTACACACCTTTAATCCCAACATTAAAGGTTGGGAGGCAAGTGGATCTCTATGAGTTGAGACCAGCCTGGTCTACAAGAGCTAGTTCCAGGACAGCCTCCAAAGCCACAGAGAAACCCTGTCTCGAAAAACAAACAAACAAAAGAAAAAGCTATCATTTTGCACACCATGTACATACTGTACACTAATAGAAATTTCAAAAGTAGGAAAAAAGCAAATATATGTGCACATATGCAGAGTAAAGATGGAAACAAGAGTGATAATACATTTGCAGATTGCTAGTTAAGAGTCCTATAATCTTCTGCAAATAACTTGGCAATATGAATCAAAACCATAAAAACACTTAAAACCTTTTATCCTCAACTGGAACCAATATGGATATAATACATTGAAGTTAAAGGAGAGATGATGTTTGTAGTCTTACACTTACTTACGAGACTGACTGGATGGCTGGAGCTGAGGAATTAAGACACTGACCTCAGCAACATAGTTGGACTCTGTAGCACAGCTGGGGGAAAGCTGCATGCATAAAAGTATTTGTACCCTAACTAGAATGGAAAGGAAATCAAAACGCTCAACTGAAAAGGACACTGAGTTACAATATACTACATGTTCTTTAAACAATTTATACTTGATGCACTGCAACTAACAACCAGGAAAAACACACACACACACACACACACACACACACACACACACACACAACAAAAACAACAAAATCAATGTTAAAATAGGATCATACTCTAAAGAAAACTGCAAAAAATGCACTTAAGAAGCCACACTACAAATACATACACTATTACAGTGACAGGATTTCATGGTTAACTTGCCAACTTCTGGCAATAAAATCATTACTTGAATCATAAACTGTAAAAAATAACATTGTATGTACATTGTCTTAAGCATTTGTGTACTTCAGTGTAACAATACAGCAGTATACACAGCCATAGTAAGCCTTTCAGACTGATGAAACTAATTACCGACAACTGTTTGAACCTACTGGTACCAGGTAAAAATGGGAGTTACAAATGAAGAAAAATACCACAATGAAGTTTCTGGTGGTGCAAGGAGCAGTAAGGGATTGTGGGAGGAAGAGTACAATGAGGTAAGATGAAAGCTGAAGACAAATTTGGAGCCTAGCCTCAGATTTCTAAGCCACTTTGCCAGTCAGGATTTTTATCTTCTTATTATGGCCTGTCTAAAACATCATAATGGGAAACTTCTGAAGTACTTTAAGTAGGCAAATGGAAACTTAAAAACTTCACAGATTTTTTTCTTTTGCATGATATCCTAAGACTGGGGATGGGGGTTATGAGCAATAGCGAACAAAAGGATAGGATGCAGATTACAGATCAGAAATGCTGACTGGCTAGACCAAGCACAACAGAAATCTTAGAGAAGAAAGTTGGTGACTAATGAAGAGAGCTCAAGAAAAATAAAAGCATGGGGCACTTAGGCTTTCAAACATAAATACTCTATAACCACAATAAATGGAGAGTAATTAAGTCTCCCCCCAAAAAGGCAAAATTAAAAACACAAAAATAGCCAGATAGTTTCAGTCCAAAATTCTATGACTTTCAAAGAGTTAATGCCTCTTCAAATTATTCCACAAAATAGAAACAGAAGAAAATTTTATGAGGCCACAATTACCCTGGTACCCAAATCACATTAAGACTCTACAAAAAGAGTGACAGACTGATTTCCCTTGTAAATAGAGATGCAGAAAAATCTCAGTAAAATATTTGTATAAATGTAACCTACCACATAAAACCGAAAGACATGATCATCTCAGATGCAGAAAACAATTTTGACAAAACATAACACCCCTTCATGATAAAACACTTGAAGATTTAGGAATATAAGGGACATACTTAGGTGTGTGAAACATAAGAAAGGCAATTTACAGCAAGCCAATAGACAACATCAAATTAAATGAAGAAATTCAAAACAATTATACTAAAATCAGAAACAAGACAAGGCTGCTCATTTTCTCCATACCTACTCAATATAGTACTTGAATTCTTAGCTAGAGCAGTAAAACAACTGAAGGAGATCAGGGGAATACTAATTGGGAAGGAAGAAGTCAAAGTATTATTATTTGCAGGTGATATGATAGTATACATTAAGTGACCCCACCATGGGACTCTTACAGATAATAAACATTTTCAGCATAGTAGCTGGATACATGATTGCCTCACAGTAGCCCTCTTATATACAAATGACAAACCAGATATACTGCACCTGGCAAAAAAGTGGGGAAGTCTTCACTCGTTTTCACAGGAAAGTAAGTTTCTGAACATAACACAAGTTGTGCAGGCACTAAATCAACAAAACTGAAAGGCTCTGTTAAGACAAAGGACGGCATCAGTCCTATATAGAACCCAGAGACTGATGCCGCATGCACAGGGCTTGAGCATGGTCCTTTGTGTATACATTATGGCTTCCAGTTTACTATTTATATAGGATTCCCAATGTGCAAATGAGGTTTATATTGTGCCTCCTCCTCTTGGGCTCTTTTCCTTGTTTTGTTCAATTCTGTTTTTTTAGATTTTGTTTTATCTATTTTATTATCCCTTAGAAAGCTGGATTTGTTTAATTTTTTTTCCCCAAAATTTATGTATGTATAGTGTTCTGAGCTGGATTTTTTTTTTCTTTTTTCAAGATTTATATATGTATAGTGTTCTGCCTCCATGCCAGAAGAGGGCACCAGGTCTCACCAGATCTCATTATTATAGATGGTTATGAACTACCATCTGGGTGCTGGGAGTTGAAACCAGGTCCTCTGGAAGAACAGTCAGTACTCTTAACCCCTGAGCCAACTCTCCAGCCCAGCTGTTTGCTTTCTAATGAGACAGAAAGGGAGTGGATTCAGATGGGAGGGGAGGAAATGGGAGAAGACAAAGCAATCAAAACCCCACAAAAACACCAAACCCTACAAAGCTTCTTGAAATTACAAATTCCATTCCTTACTCGTCTTTATTGGGTTAGATATAGAGCCATATTATTGTCTCTAAAGATTAAAGAGACACTTGGTGTGAAAAATTATAAAGAAAAGTTAGACCAAGGCTTATGACTGTAATAAGCAAAATGCTCCAAAGTCATTTTCAAGAAAATACAATACTCCCTGTGAGTTAAAGACCTGAATCAACCACTGAAACTGGGACTTGTAAATGCTTACCCTGTTTTTAAGACTTTGGCTCTAGCCAACTTTAAGGAAAGCAATGTTGCACAGGAAAATATCTGAGTTCTTTTACAGTGTACTGTTTTATTGTCTTTTGTTGAATACACATTTGTTTTACTGCCAGTCCAGATAAACAGGTATATAAACAAAAAATACTAAATTCTGCTTTTGGCAGCTATCAAGATAACCTGTGCAGATTAAAATGACATATTTCAGCCTAAGAAATGGTTTTGAATCATACAAATTTTTTATGAAAAATAACTGTCCAAAAGCATTCTCCCAGCTTATAACATGTTTTCAGAATAACTCTCGGAAAAAAAAAATTCAAAAATACTACCATAAAAATATGTCAATACCATATGGCTTTATGAAATAACTTCTAAATTTTTTTCATTTTTATTTAAAAAGATTCCCAAGTTTTAAATAAACTGCTAGCAACATTTTTTTCACTTAAAAGTGCATATATCTGGGACATACATAACTTTTTGAATAATTTTACAAATTAACACACACACACACACACACACACACACACACACACACACACACACACACACTTAAAATATTTTGAGGCCAAGTTTTTCCAACAAAAGTCACCAGACTGCAGTAGATGACTTTTCCTCTCTTTTTCTACAGCCTCTGAATTATCAATGAGATGCTTTGGCAGTTTTAAGACATATCACAGTCTGTACCAAGAGACACTGACAATGATGAGGTCCGTGGAGATGGCAATGGTCCTGATGGTTCAGTCTGAATAGATGTATTACTGGACTGGCTCTCCAAATCCGAGGCAAAGGTGCTTTCTTCTCTTACATCAAGAGTTTTTTCAACTGAGACTGCCGGTGGTACACTGTTAGCTACAGTTCGGCTGGTATTCAAGTCATCAGTAAGTGCAGTAATATCACATTCCTTGTCCAAGACACCAAGCTCATCTTCTATTGTGACAACATCTTTAGTTTCAAATGTTTCCAAGGAAGGACTGAAAACTTCACTGTGTACAGGCTGTGGAAGATTACTATTGCTATACTCCATACCTGCCTTTACCTCAGAGTCCTTGTCACTATCACTGTCAATGGTTATAACAACTGGGGAGCGTAAAGTATTATCTCCATGGTGTTTCTTATGCTTCTTCTTATGTTTCTTCTTTTTCTTTTTATGGTGTTTAGTTGTGTCGGTAGTTTTTCCTTCATAAACTATCTCTACACTTAGGCTCCGTGTCCTTTTCCTTTTCTTGTGTTTTGTCTCTCTGTCTGATGATCGGCTATCTGAAAAGCTGTCACTCTCATTTTTATAATTTCCATCCAGTTTTGATGATTTTTGGTAATGACTGTCCTTCCCTTTGGTAGCACAATCACGAGATGGTTGAGCCACTTCATTAGTGCTTTCCAAATGCCGGGTTTTGTACTTTCGTTTCCCCCCAGGCTTCTCATTTCTCACCCGGTCAGGCCCAGTAGATGCAGTCCTGGACCTATTACTAGACAGGCTTCTTGATCTGTGCCTCTCATAGTAGTAATATTTCCTTTCACTGTGATTCTTCTTCCTGGCATTTGTTCTTTCAGAAAAAGACTGAATTCTGAATTCTGGACTTGAAGATTGTCTAGAATAATGGGATCTTGAAAGGGTCCTCTTCCTATATGATGATTCATAACCATCCCTGTCCTTGTTTCTGCTATAATAAGTGTATTCCCACTTATATTTGCTTCCATAATTATTTCTCAAATAATAGCGATCTCGATTTCTGCTTCGTGATCTTTTGCCATGATCACTGCTACGAGATCTTGATCTACTGGTGCTCCCACTACTCAGAGAAAGTGTCTGGCTTCTTCTTGACCAGCTGCTATCTCTAGTTCTTGATCTTTTTTTGTCCCTCCTTGCTCTAGGTCTGCTGCTACTCTCCCTACTTCTGGATCGTTTATTCTTTATTCTTTTTTTCCCATGATGCTTCCTATGGTTTCTCTGATCATGCCCACTTCTACTCTGGGAACGGGAATCTGAACTTCTTGATCTTCCCCTCTTCCTGTGTCGATGGTTGTATGGGGAGTATACTCTGTCTCCTCTCGTAGATGAACTGTCCCTGGGAGTTGACGATGATGTAGATCGTTTCTCTTCTTTCTTTGATTTTATTCTTGTCTCGGAATCACAATGCCTTTTACTCACTTGCTCATCCTTTCCAAGAACAGAACGTGGAGATGAGCACTGACAAACATCACTGTCATCAGAGCTGTAAGACTGCTCTTGTTCCTGTGACTTCACTGTGTCCACCTTCTCATAAGAGCCCAACTCCTCAGAGTCAGAAGACAGTTCAACAAGTTCTGGGGTCCTTTCAGCCAGTGGCTTAACAAACCCAACAATGACACAATTATCTGATGATGAATCACTGTCATTATTCAGATCATCATTGGTCTGTACTGCCTGTATCTGAGAGGTGGCTCCTGTGGGGACAAGTTCCTCATCTGAACTGTCCGAAGAATTTAAAAGGGAAGACATACCAACATGCACTTGTTCTGAGCTTGAGTAAGATGGTCCAGGAGTTTCATCATCCCATGGCGCCTGCCTAACAGTGGATACATTCACATCCAGCTCCTGAGTCTCAGTCTCATCTGGTGATATTGTTATAACTGAAGAACCAGAATGGCTGCCTTCTTCAGATGAAGGAGGGCAATCATAATTAGCATGCTGGTCAAAAGCTGCCATGTTGAAGGGAGATCGAGCAAAACTGATAAATTCGTGTATAAAATGTTCAGTTCGATTAAGCAAAAATGGTCTTAAGTCAGACACAAATGCCTGACTCTCCAAATCATAGCGAGTTACGTTACTCATAATGATGTGCTGGACAATATTGACTAAAGACCCATGGGCTCCAAAAAGAACCGTAAGCTCACGTTTCAACCAAGGAACTAATCTATGAAGGCAAGCTGGGTTCCTACGGAAGAACTCAGCTGAAATATCCCTGTAGCGGCCACCATCTTCAATGCTTCTAACTCGAACACCAGCTCGATAAAGAGTTCGTCTAAAATTAATGATATCTTGTTCTTGAATTTTCCGCAAAGATCTTTCATCTGCAGTAGTTGTCCTCCTTAATGCCATCTGTCTCATAAATTGAGGTATTTCAACATCTCGAGGTCTTGCTGAAGAAATGCCTAACCCTTCAAACAGTACTCCACTGTCTGGTGGGGTAGTTGTTCGTCTATTTATGGTGGTAGTACTAGCCGAGTAAAGAGAAGCATTACGTTCTCTTGTCATAGTTGTGCGGTAGCGAAACCTTCGAACCTCAGGAGCAGGAGTAAAAGAACCATTATATGAAGACCTTAAGACATATTCCTTGAAGTCATCTTCAGCCCTCACAGAATGGAAAATAGAATCAAAGGGCTGTTTACATAATGGACATTCAGCTTTGTTTTTTGACCACTCTTGCACACAGCGAAAACAGAACTTATGTAGACATCGATCTAAGTAAGACACATTATCAAATCTATCCAAGCATATAGGACATTTAGAATCTGGAGATGCATCAGCTGGTACTGTCTGTTGTAATTTGCTAGTACCAGCTTTAGGTGAAAAGTTGTCCGTTTTAAATTCCTTGGTAGCGGAGGCCATTATCTGTAAAAGGGAAAGAAATATATCAGTAACTCAATAAAATGATAACTGAACAAATAAGGACTTTGTTCATACTTAGGCAAAAATGAACAGCTTAACATAAAAAGGCAATACGTAGTAAAATCATTAACAACATAGCAATTAAAGCACAAGCTCCAAGATCATATTTCCTAGGATAAAATCCTCTCCTGTACTCTCAAGTATTACTATCTGTACTTTAATGTCACCTGCAGGTCAGACATTAGGAAAAGCACCCAGTACACATAGTAATTTCTTAGATACATATTTGAAACCAACACAGAAACACAATAGCAGTAACATACCTATGTTCCCTACTCAGACTTAGTAAGTTACATTTTCAGTGATTCTGTTATTTTTGATGCTATGATCATTATGTTTCTTTCTAGAACTTACATTAAAAGTTTCTTGTCCTCAAGTGTTATTTTCATGTACAGTTTTGTATTTTACACACACACACACATCCTAATACCATGGTCTAACTATAATATACGCTTTTAATACCATAGTCTAATTACTTATTAACAGTCTAACTACTGGGTATTTACATATCCAAAATATCTATGAAATAATTTATGTGTACTCAATTTGTTTTATAGGATACAACACATGAGAAAGTCCACCTGTTTAAGCCAATGCTACAGCTTTCAGTGAAAGCTTCATTCACTAAAAAATGGCCTTTCAGTCTAACAGCAATGGAAAGTAGCATGTGGCTCCAAGAGCTGAGTTAATGTTAGCTGTGGTGATATCAATAGGACAGCCACAACCAGTAGCACTACTTTACCGCTACTACCACACTATTACAATTACTGCTTACGTCTAAGTATTTTTTTTCTTTTTGAAACAGGGTTTTCCTGTGTAGCCCTGGCTATCCTGGAACTCATTCTGTAGACCAGGCTGGACTTGAACTCATAGAAATTCACTCTGAGCCTCTGCCTCCCAAGTGCTGGGATTAAAGTAAAGGCATGAATGAGCCACTACCAACCGACATTTCTTTTTTTGTTTTTTTAAATTAATTTTTATTTAAATGAAAAAGAATCTTATTTTATATATACTAATCCCAGTTCCCTCTCCCTCAGTTCTCCCATTCCCAACCCCACATCTTTTTTATATTTAAAAAAATTTTAATGTATTCAGTATTCTGCCTGCAAGCCAGAATAGGGCACTAGATCTCATTATAGATGGTTGTGAGCCATCATGTGGTTGCTAGGAATTGAACTCTGAACCTCTTAACTGCTGAACCATCTCGCCAACTCCCCAAAAGGCATTTTTAATTATTTCTAAGAACCAGTTATAGCTTCTTTTGCTGCTGTCTTGGTTTGGTTGAGGCTAGGACTTATGTAGCTCACACTGGCCTCCAAATGTGTAATACTCCTATCTCTGCTTCCTTTATTCTATGACTATCAGTGCAGGCCACCAGACCTTTTTGCTAAATCTAAAAGTGAAACCACAAGGTATATTATATATTTGATGTCTCTTTTCTTACCGTCTGCACTCCCATTATGAGACTGTTAATGATCAGTTTTCTTTACATATATCCTATAAGGCTTACAAAATCAGTTTGCTGGAGCTGAAATCAAATATCCATTGTATTTCAGCCCTCTCATTTATAAATCCTTTCTTTCACTCTATTTTATACTAAACATCTTGGGCATATTTTTAAAATCCCCTTCTATTTGGGGAGCCTTAGTGACAGCAGCCTGGTGTAGGGTAGCAGAATGTGAGAATGTGGCGGTGCATGCCTTTAATCCTAGCACTCGGGAGGCAGAGGCAGACAGATCTCTGTGAGTTTAAAACCAGCCTGGTCTATAAGAGCTAGTTCCAAGGACAGCCTCCAAAGCCACAGAGAAACCCTGACTAGAAAAACCAAAATGTAAAATAAATTTCTCTGGGCCTAAAGGAAACTCCATCATCACTCAGATGCTAAGTTGACTGAATAATAGGATTATCACTTCCTAAATAATCAACTGATTGGTCTAAGAAGGGAAAAAACAAAACAAAACAAAAATCAAGTGTTCACCAGCAATACAAGTGTTCCACCAGATTTTCCAAATTAAACATGTTCACTTCAAGCATTTTGAGTTTCTCAGAACAATACCTTAAAAGGAAGTCAATTAGCTGGGCAGTGGTGGCAAAGGCCTTTAGTCCCAGCATTTGGGAGGCAGAGGCAGTCAGATCTCTGTGAGTTTGAGACTAGCTTGGTCTACAGGATAGGCAGACTCCAAAGCTACAATGAGAAACCCTATCGCAAAAAAAACCTAAAAAAAGAAAAAAAAAAAAAAAAAAAAAAAAAAAAGAGAGAGAAAGGCAAAAAGAAAAAAAAAAAAAAAGGGGGGGGGTGGGAGAAAGCCAATTAATCCATGGTACAGATAGTTCCAGTTTTTCTAATCAAAACTCTTCACACCAGTACCAGTCTTGGAAAGTGGAATTACAAATACATAATACTAACTGCTTTTTGCTCTGTTTATTTGTTTATTATTTATGTAGTTCTGGGGAATAGAATTCAGGGTCTCAAAAATGCCAAAATACTCTACCAATAAGCTACATCCTCAGTGTTTTTGAATGTATTTAAACTCTTATCAATGTCACATAAATTTCTTGGTATTTCCCTCTAATAATCAACCCATTCAGAAAAAGATTCTTTTAAGTCCTTAAAGAGAGCAAGAAAAGAAAAATCCTTGTAGGATCAAAGACAGTCTGTGCTCAGAGCAAACATATGGCCAAAGGGGGAGGAGCTGCAAATGCTATAAGGCAAGAGCTGACAACCAGACTCCAGCTAACACTACAAGCACAAGCAACAGCACCAACTTTAGTTGGCCCCTCAACACAATGTATCAGAGTTAAAACAAAACAAAACAAAACAAACAAACAAGGGATCAGTAAATTTCAAGATATAACACATTTTATCTTAATTTGTTTCTTTGGAAGGCAGAATTTTAGTGTTCACTACACATTTTTAACTCACAAGAAATTTACAACTCAGACCTGGGGATGTATGTCTAGTAAAGGTAAGGCAATACTGGTTTCTATTCCCAGTACCGTAACAGGAAAAAAAAAAAAAAAAAAAAAAAAAAAAAGGAAAGAAAGCACAACCCAGGCTACTAGACTGTAAATTTCAAACATCAATGAAGTATACTTTTTGAAAAAGTGAAACCTTAAATCTTTCCTAATTTTGAGAAACATGTTACTTTGACAGCATAAAGAATGACCAAAAGGTAAAAAGAACAATTAGATTTTTTTCTTGTGTTTCCATACAATACAGTGCTAAAGAAACATAAAATAGCAATGTAATGATAATATAATCAAGAGATTGACTGTTCAAAAAATCAGCACTAAATACTAAAATTGCTAACTACAAATGAAGAATAATTTAGCAATTCATTTCTTGCTACTTACTCAAAAGAAACTACAAAACACACCAAACAAAACTCAAGTCACAGATTAGTTACTGATATCTCAAATTTGGTAATTGAAATGTTCATCAACTGACAGATTAACAACATGTGGTTTGGTAACTACCAACATGGCCAAACACAGGCTGAGGAAGCCACTGGCTCAAGGCGAGAACCTGATGGTTTTGCTAAAGCTTCTCTCTCAGAGACTTTTTACTGGTCAAAGCACTGAGAATAAACAAATGTGAGCGCCTGACAACTCACAGGAGCTACGGTCACCTGTACAAGTTTCAAGCCACTTAAAAATTACAGCACAGGGCTGGGGAGATGTCCCCTTGGAAAGGATCCAGGCTGAGTTCTCACATCAAAATGGTGTGTGTGTGTGTGTGTGTGTGTGTGTGTATACACATCAATATACCAATACAGCCAATATGCATATAGGCAGCACTGATTGGACCCAGGGGGTTATATTAAAAAAAAAATAAAAAAGATACATACACAAGATTACTTAGCAATAAAAAGTAACAAAGTACTGACTGCTACAACATAACATTCTAATACATGAAAAACAAACCACATATATGGTGCTATTCATATAAATGACCAAAGTAGTCCAATCTATAAAGAGGAAGGATGACTTGAGCTTGTAATGAGATTTCTTTCTGGGAAGATGAAAATGTTCCATAAATTAGAACTGGGTGATGGCTACACGCCTAAGTAAAGACATTAACAACCTTATTGGGATAGCTAGGAAACAGACTGAGATGGGAGACTTGCACAAGAGGCCCTTATTTCAATGGCAAATGTGGAACCATTTATATTTTGTATTTCAGGTTCTAGAAGAAGCCTCATTAATGTCCCTCTACCCTAGTAGCCTAATTTAGACCGACTATTAGTTAGTTCCTCCAGAGCAAATTAATCAGCTCTATTCCTACTTCCCGAACAGCCAAAACCAAAACAAAGTCTATTACTTTAGGATGCACTGAACCTTTCCTTTCCTAAATCTTTAAATCCACAGATTCTAACAAAGATACAAACCCTTTATACCATAATTCTGGGGAAACTTCAGATAGCAGGGTCAAACATAACCAGAGAAAATAGGTGAAGATAAAAAAATCAGAACTGAAATCTAATGAAAGCTAGGCTGGAAAAGTACATGAATTACAGGGTTCCACCCCTCTCCCCCATCAAAGACAAGACTTTCTATGAAAGTTACCTTGTATACTATGTTCCTTAAATTATCACTGGACAGAGAATTTAACCGTCTGGCTGTACTTTAACAATGTTAACTCTAATGCAGCATCAGTCAATACTAAGAATTGCCACTTTTTAGGGTGGTGGGAGTAGGGAAGAACTATGTAGCCTTGGCTGGCCTGCAAACTGAGATCTGCCTGCCCATGTTCCTGCTCGATTTCCCCAGAGACCAAGACCATTCTCAATTCTAAAATGGAATACCAGCAGTCATTTGAATGAGGACAAAAAAAGTTGTTTAAAGGGATATAATTCATGTAAATAGGCGCTTAGCACAGTGCTTGATGAACAGTAAAGAATTCAACATAGTAGCCTAAGTTATGGAAAAGTTTGATTTTTGAGGGTGATCATCACTTGGCTAGGTGCTGGCTGGTGGCACATGCCTTTAATCCCAGCACTCTGGAGGCAGAGGCAGGTGCATCTCTGAGTTCGAAGCCAGCCTGGTCTACAGATAGAATTCCAGGACAGGCTCCAAAACAATACAGAGAAACCCTGTCTGAAAAAACCAAAAAAACCCAATCATCACCAATAACTGAAAGGTTCCCAAAAATCATCAATAGTAATTAAAGAACAAGAATTATATATCTAATGTATCGAATGCAAAGTGGTTAACAACATTCCCAAGTAGATGTAGATAAATTGGAACAATGGCTGCTAAAGGTCATCTGGGTTCTGCTTGTCTGAGTAGTTTAATCAATTCTAAAAGTTATAGGACATAAATGACCAAATTTAATTTTTTTGAGGGGCGGTTTCAAGACAGGGCTTCTCTTGTACCCCTTGTGGTTCAATAACTTACTCTGTAGGCTATGCTGGCTTCAAACTCAGGGATTAGCCTGCTTATCTCCCAAGTGCTGAGATTGAAGGCTTGGGCTAGAATTTGGAATATCAGTAATAAAAAGAATTCATCAGAACTAGGCATCCTGGAACACCCTGCAATCCCAGCACACTGGGAGATGAAGGCAAGAGTAGTTAGAAAAATCAAGGTCATCCTATGCTACATAAGGAATTCCAGACCAGACAAGAGTCCCTGCCCCAAAATGGGGCCTACCTCTGCCTCCTGAATGCTGGGATTAAAATTAGCCGCCGACGCCCAGCTCTTGGTTTCTTCTTAATCTAGAAACTTACCAACCAAACTTGCTTCCCAGTTTCCGTCTTAAATCCCTTTTATCTCTTCACTGTCCCTCTCTAGTCTACAAATCAGAATTAGCAGCCCAGAAGGAAAGCTTCACTAACTAGATGTGTGATGAAGTCCCAAGACACACAAACCCTGCACACACGTGTTAACACTGCACAACTCCACTAGTGTTAGTGGCTTCCTTGCCCTGAAAACGGCTGGCACGGATGGAAAGACAGCCACACGGATGTACGTTACATAACAACGATCAACTGAAATAAATGCTACTCCCATGTCACAGACAGGGTCCGGGGGCTGGGGACCTGCCAAGGTCACACGTCTAGCAGCTGCGGCTCTTCTGCCGGGACACACAGCTCTTTCCAGTACTCAGTCAAGCTCGCGCTCCTCAGGCGACGCCGTGGGACACTCCCCTCCTTCGCCCACCGCCACCGATCCACAGGTGCCCCGGTGCCGTCGACCTTCGGTGGCCCAGCCCGCAGCCTTGTTCCCGGACCCGACCCGCTAACCCCGCGCCCATTGTTTCCACCCGACTCACCTCCGAGGACGCGGCGGCAGGCCCGGCCGGGCCGCTAGAGGCCAGCTCCCGTCGGCTCAGTAAGCTCGGCCGGTGGCGGCAAGAACCGCGAAGGCGTACCCGGCGGCTTCGGCGCCTCCCCTCTTCCGCAGGTGCCGGAGGGGGCGCTTCACCCTCCTCGCGAGACAGCGGAGACCCCGGCGGCGGCGGCTGCGACCCCTGTGACGTAGAGCGCTCATCACCATGGGCAGTTTGGGGGCGGAGAGACGGCGAGGCCCACCCCTCCCGGCCCGCGCAGCAGGACACGGCCCCACCCCCACGCCCCGGCGCGTGCGCCGTGGAAGGCGCCCGCAGGGGGCGGGGCCCAGGCCAGACGCCAGACCCTGCCCAGCCCCCACGGCGGGGGGCGCCTGTCTTCGGGGAGGAAAGGCAAACCCATCACTGTCAAATACGCGGATAAACCGAGACCTCGCCAACTTCGACGACCCCCTATAATTCTCTCTACTATAACGAGTCCCGCAGAGCCCTCGTCCTCGTGTCTTTTTTAGTAGGGATGGACACCAGGCGTCGAGCACTTGCCCAGCAACCACCTTTCTCCCAGCGGCCTGCCTCCCCTTCCCACTCCCCGAAATCCAGACTAAAACTGTGCCTGACACATCCGCGCACAAAGCCGCGCAGTCCAGGCTCTGCCAGCCAGGCCTCCACTGTGAACGCCGCCAGCATCCTCAGGCCGAGCTGCTCGCCTGCCAAACTGCCCTTCTTGGTACTTAGTATTTCATACTTGCTGAGGTCCTAAACTCGATTAAACGTCCCGTCTACACTTGTTGACTGGCAGATCCACCATGTGGGTAGCATATTTTAAAATGCCACGTATTTAAAAACATTTCCAGCAATAAGCGACAGTATTTTTACTAGTCGTTCTTGATGAATGGCCGAATTAACAGTCTAACAATTCCTTAGTTTCACAAGGAGTGGATTTTGTTCAAACATTAACATATAAACGTTTATCCACATCTTGTGAAAACCGATGTGGGACGGCAACTTTAATTCTTCCAGTGTGACTATTTTCAAATACATTTGCATGCACACGATGAAACACTATTTTGCCTTAATACAGCACAGCGACTGGAGGGGAAAAAAAAAGAATTGAAAAATGTCCATCTAAGCGCAAAAAAAAGCGCAATTTTAACATTTTTGTCTTTTATTTCCTCCGCTGCCTGAAAGGCGGGCTAGGCCCGGATCACGTGATGCGCTGCAACTACGGGCGGAAGCGCGCCTGGAACCGCGGAAAGATGGCTGCTGCAGCGGGGTGGACGGCTCCCGGGAGCGGGCTCTAGGGCCCGCGCCACCCCGACCCTCCTGCTCCCTTACCATGAGGCCAGTGAGTCGCCGCACCCTGGACTGGATTTACTCCACGGTAGGTAGCGGGGGCGATGGAACCCCCAAGCGCCGCACCCTACGGCCCGCGAGCAAAGGCCGACTGTTTGCTTGCAGCTCGGAACTCTTAAGACCTATCCCTAAAATTGAGCGTTTACGCCCTGTCCTCGGCTCCGCCTCTTCCTGGAGGACACGCTTTTCCGCCTCTGACGTCAGGGCTGCCGCTCCGCTGGCTTGGAGCCTGTGTCCCAGTGTCTGACAGTCTGCTCACACCTGTAGCTGCTAAACTGGCCTGAGCTGGCAAAGTACCCAGCTCATTGAATTTTCTTTTTGTCTTCCCTCCCCTCTTTTAGTTGCTACTTGTGATCGTCTTGCTCTCCTGGGGATTCGTCATCTATGCATCAACTGTAGCTGCACGACGACAGCTACAGAAGGCGTTTCCAGACAAATTCTTCGAAATGAATGAATTTTGGTAATTCCCAGCAAACACTGTTCTTTTCCCCAGATGGCACCTATGTAGACTTTAAAGTAAAATTCACAACACAAAATTGTGTGTGGTCTTTTGTGATAAGCGTTGGCATGCTAGTTTTTCAGATAGCTCAAACAGCCCTTTTTGTATCAGGTCACAGATTTTCATTTTAGTGCTTCAGACACTTCATAGCCTCATGCCACTTCAGTGTGTAAACAAATCTATCCTGTGACTAAATCGTGTTTTGCATTCTGTTTATCAAAACGGAAAAAAGTAGCTGATTGCTTTTTAGAATTTGTCTTTTTACTGTCAGTCTCAAGAAATACAACAACACTCTGAGAATAAGCTTTATTAGTTATTTTTCCAGGAAACAGATTCAGTAAATATGCACTACATGAAGACTTTTGCTGTTTTACACAAGTCTTTTAAGTTTTAAGTGCTCTTTAATGATGTTGATCAGGAAAATCTTTCATTGGTGGAATGACTTCTCCAGTCTCCAGAATTGTATCACCCTAGAAAAACAAGTAAATATTTAATAAATTGAAAAATATTTCAACATCTATTTAACACAATAAATTACTATAAACATACTTTACATTTTGTTAACTCAAGATTAAGCCAGGCATGGTAGTGCACACATATTTAATCCTAGCACTCTAAAAGAAGAGGCAGGTGGATCTTTGTATGTTTGAAGCCAGGCTAGTCAATACAGCAAGTTCCAAAACACACAAGACTACATAGAGAGATCCTATTTCAAAAAAAAACCTTCAAAATTATTTTCCATTTTACTTAGAACATTTCAATTTGGGGGCTGGAAAGACGGTTCAGTGGTAGAAACTCACTATATAGCATTAGCTATCCTGAAATGCACTATGAAGACCAAGCTGGCCTACAACTCACAGAAATCCTCCAGCCACAGCACAGGAGTGCTGGGATTAAAGGTGAACACCAACACACCCAGCTTAATTTCAATTTCAATTAACGAAAGTTATAGTTTCAGGCTGGGAGTTCCTTCTCCTCTAGAGAAGTCAAGGTCCTAAAACAAGGTTGAGAAATCCAGTGTCCATTCCTCATTTTCAAATTCAGTTGCTACTTCATACTATCCTCCTTTTTCCTCCTACAATTATACACAAGCACACTTAAGCTGACAGTTAGAAATGATCATTTTATTCTAATGAGTTTGGCAATCATTTGTAGAATGGGAGGGAGAATAATGTACAATCGAAAACCTGGAGTTTTCAGACTTACTGGGAATATTTTGGGCTTCGTGGCAACGATGGCATATGGTTTTGTCTGCAATAAAAATAATTCTGTATAAATTACAATAGAATTTCTTGTGAAAATGTTAGATTATATCCCCAATTTTTACTTAAGCCCCTAATTTTCCTAGAATTCTAGGCCCATATAACTGGTAATTCAACACATCTACTTATGTCAATAGGCATCAAAGTTAACCACATCCACAATTTAACTTCCCCTAGCCCCGCAACTGCTGCTACTCTTCATGTTCCCTATCTTAGTTAATGGCACCAGTATTCCCTCAGTGCTGAAAGTCAGAAGCTGTTGACTCCTCAGCAGACACCACAGGAACCACCTTGCTCAATACCTTGTATCTGATTCCCCCCAGCTAACAGTACGTCCTTGCCCATGCTCTTGACATTTTGCCAGGACTGCTCCTACAGCACCCACTAGCCAGTCCATTTCAACTCATGCCCCCAACAACACAGGTAGCATGACCCTTTCAGCATGGCTCACATCTTAGCTCAAAGTTTCATATTAAGGAAAAAAGATGGAATCCTTACTGTGTCCTCTAAAACCCTCCATGATATCACTATTTGACTTTCTACCACACTCTCCCTAGTTGTACCTTAGTCACAATGACTCCCTAGCTATTCGTCCAATCAATAAAGCCTGTTTGTGTCCCAAGACTGGTGCTCATTGATTCCTTTACCTGAAATACACTCCTCCTGGGTATCTGCTTGTCCCCTCACCTCATTCCAGTTAGGTATCCTTTAGTATCACTTCTACAGAAAGGCCCAATTAAAATAGCAGCTCCCTGTCATTCTCTATTCCTTTACCCTGTTCAATTCCTCTTCTAGAGAACTGATCACCTCCTATAACCATAAGTGCCTCTTATTCATGTGTTTAGTGCCAGTCTCCAAGATAACAAGTATTTCACTGGCAGGGACACAATTTGCTGTGTATATGGCTACATCCCTATTTATGGTGCTTTGCATAGAAAAGGTTGTTATTATATAAATATAGAACAAATAAACTCATAAAATGTGTATGTCTATCTGCACAAGATACCACACCAAAATATTTAAAAGATAATTGGCATGGTAGAAGTCAAGGGTACCAAGATTGTTAGAGAAATTTAGACTATGATACAAAGAAAACAAAATGTCTTTATTGTATGAACTGTGGCCAGGGCCAGGGAGGTGACTCTGGGGAAAGCATACAGACCTTACGACTAGAGTTCCATCTCTAGAACCCACATGAAGAGAAAAGGTGGAAAACCAACTCCATAAAATTGTTCCTTGATCTCCAAAAGCATATTACAGGACAGCTGTACCCCTACCCACACAATAACAATACATATTTATATTTTTTATCCTAAAAAGAACTGCTGCCAAAGTCAAGAAGACACTAAATGTCTTCAGAAAGATGATGAATTCAGTTACTGAAACAAATGTTACTATAATAAAGCTGCAGAATTTACCTAAACAAACTGAGCATAAGTGGCCCCAGATCCCACCAAACATAAAATGTTGAAATATGACCACCAGTAGCTAAGAAAGCATAAATCCCTCAGAGAAGTAACCATATTAATGTCTCTTTTTGTCAACCCAGTACTGTAGCTTATTAAATATGCTTCTGCTAGAGAGCAAATGTCTTCAATCCTAAAACTTGGCCACAGAAATGATAAGGAAACCACATTCATTATAAATAGGTACATGTCAACTTTTAAAAGTTGGGATAGGACTGGAGAGATGGTTTAGATGTTAAAAGTGCATACTACCTGTTGGAGAGGACCAGAGTTCAGTTCCTAGCACCCAAACTGCTTGGCTCACAGTTGCCTCTAACTCCAGTTCCAGGGAGATCTGACTCCTTTGGCTTCCAGGGGCACCAGTACTTATGTATATATATCACACAGAGATACACACAGACACAGACAGACAGCCATATATGCACACACACACACACACAAATGGAAAATCTGTCTTTAAAAATGTAAGTTAGGGTGGTAGGGAAGGGAAGTGGATCTGGGAAGAGTAGAAAGAGATGAATATAATCAAAACACATTACAGTTGTAT
This sequence comes from Cricetiscus sungorus, assembly GCA_030556225.1. Taxonomy (NCBI): domain Eukaryota; kingdom Metazoa; phylum Chordata; class Mammalia; order Rodentia; family Cricetidae; genus Cricetiscus; species Cricetiscus sungorus. The sequence continues at coordinate 49,366,576 of JANBXA010000734.1, forward strand.
GAAACTCTCATACAAACCCCAGAGAACCTACGTAACAAAGTGGACCCTAAGAAGACATACATGGATCCACCTAGGAAGGAGAAAAAGACAAGATCTCCCAAGTAAGTTGGGAGCACGGGGATGGGAGTGGAGCAGAGGGGAGGGTGGAACAGAGAAGGGAGGAGGGAGAAGGAATGGGGATAAATGTTACATCAATAAAAACAAGAGAAAATGGTAACTAAAAAAAAAATTTGGGATGGTCCATATTCTATTGTCAGAGTGCTTATAATATATAAAAAAATCTGGCTACTTCTAACAGGTTAGGCTCAGGATTATAATGAAAATGTATAATGGACACACTTCTAATTTTAAGTCGAAAAAAAAACTGCTCCTTAGAGGCATCAATATACCATACAAACACCTAAAATTAAGATTGAAGAAATAAAATTTGTAAATGTGTTTAAAGTGCTTAAAAGATTGTGTTTACACTTGTAAGTGGAATTGCCTTAAGAGTTCAAATTCGCTTAGTTCCAAGGTGGTAAAGATAGAATAAGCTTGTTTGTATTTTACTTAAGTAAGATAAAAATACACTTTAAAAGGTAAAGCTAACAAACGAAATTCCCAGGCAATATTCTGACCACCTCTGTACAACAGCCACTTTCAGATGTTTCCAACCTTCCCTGCCAGAAGGCAGGCAGTCTTCTTCTCTAGAGGTCATCGTGCTAAAACAGGGAGGAAATAAGATGAACAGTGACAGGAAGAGGCCCATGGAGTTGTACAAGGCTTTCCAGTCCATCAGTGCAGAAATGTAAACCGTCCTCTGAGCCTTTGAGATACAAACTGTTAGTCCATTTTATTGTTGCAGAAGGGTTTTTGGCTGGTTTCTGAAATGAAAACAACCCAATTCAAATCCCTACTAGCCAGTACTAACCTTACTGCTGACATATCAGACAGCCATGACAACATGGAGCTTCCAGGGACTATTATGGACATGGAAGCATGTAATTTCAAATCAGTTTGCTTTTTTTCCCAACTTCTAATGCATACCAAACTGCAACTGCCTCCAGCTGATCTGCCTGGCATAGAGCTTTGCTTTCTTTGGTCTGTGTTCGATGTTTTTTACATTTCCGTAACAACCATCATGTCATTTTCCCATTTAACAGTGGAAATTTCAGCTGGCGTGGAAGCTCATGGACGTCATCAGGTGAAAGTGAGGAGATCCACAGTTCAAGGCTAGCTTGCAGCATATGAGATTTAGTTTCAACACACGCACAATGAAGAGTTCCCACAGTTCGTTATACGTTCAGCTCACCTCTTCTCCCTAGATTGGAAACTTTCTCTAATCTGGTCTCAGCTTATTGGATCAATAGAGACATCTCCTCAGGCTGAGGACTTATGACCATGCTCACCACTGACTTTCTGTCTTTCCTTCTAACTGGCATAACTTGTTCCCTCCACACTCTTCTGACATAATACATATTCCAAGATGTCCAAGACTTACTTTTCTATACTCTTTGTATAACAAAGAGGGCATACTAGGTACTCCATTCTGGTTGCTCAAAAGATAGAATGTGGGCCAGGGAGATAGCTCATATGGCAAAAAAAAAAAAAAAAAAAAGGCTTGCTGCTAAGCATAACAACCTGAGTTCCACCCCTGGAGACCACATGGTAGAAGTGGAGAACCCAAGTCCTTCTAGCTGTCTTCTGACATTCTCCAACTTCACAATCTTAACACTTTCGAAGGATGCAAGCCACTAATCTCGCTCCACTGGACGTTCCCTCCAATTGGGCTTGTTTCATGACTCCTGGTTCATCATCAGATGATGAACGTTGGGCAGCAATACCACAAACCTGGGGCAGCTTTCTTCTTGCCGCTTCTGTCAGTTGTCTCATGGCTACAATCCTGAGATGCTGCCTGCTAGAGTGCAACTGAGGACAGCACTGTTCCCATATCTTCTCAATGCAGATTAGTGAACATGCATACAAGTGCACATTCACACTCATGGTTCTCTATCTGTGAATGCACAGTAATAACTACGAATTCATACTAATACCTCCAATTCTAATTCCATTCCCCCAAAGTGATCTCCCTTTTCATTTTCATGGAAACAACCCTTTCCACCTGTGTACTTATTGGATCAAGCTCCTCACAGGTAACAAATCTGTCACCATCACCACCTACTTCCAAGTTTAGCCTCCACACCTTATTTGGGTCCTGATTTTTTTTTTTTTTTTTGGTCTTTCGAGACAGGGTTTCTCTGTGGTTTTAGAGGCTGTCCTGGAACTTGTTCTTGTGGACCAGGCTGGTCTCAAACTCACAGAGATCCACCTGCCTCTGCCTCCCAAGTGCTGGGATTAAAGGCATGTGCCACCACATTCTCACATTCTGCTACCCTACACCAGGCTGCTGTCACTAAGGCTCCCCAAATAGGCATGCTCAGCCTACTCCTAACAACTCTCACTGAACACAATAATGCCACATTCACACTATTTGAATTCCAACAGTCAACACAGTCATCGTTACTGGTCCTTCTTCCATGACGTTCCGGAAACTGTATGCCCTTCTCCTATTGCCTACAGTCCAACACCAAATCCAACCATACCGTGTTATCCCTTGTCTTTAAAATATGGCAAGGGGCTCTGGACAAAACATGCAAGGTCCTTCCATGAAAAAGTTAGAATTTTTGGTCACTTTAGATTCTAAAGAAAGAAAATTATGAAAATCTGACAAAAACAAAGGAAAGGAAAATGAAACGATGACAAAACCCGTTTTAAATGATATGCCATACCTGACCTGCCCTAAAAAGGCAGCAGAAATCATCTTCCCACCTCCTGCCCAGGACTCTAGCTTTAGATACTCTGACCACCTCAACTTATAAACCAGAGTACATAATCTTTCAAATTTCAAGTTCCATTAAACCTTTTACCCCAAAGAATCTAAAGAACTTCAAATCAACTTAAAGTGGCATATTATTTCCTGAGTACAGAAAATTACTGTAAGATATTAAAAACAAATTCTGAAAAGCACACATTTAGCACATACTTACAGCTACATGATATTTGACGTAATAGTGAATAAACCAGAGAGGTATAAGTATATGAGAAACAGCAAAGACACTGGACCGGTATGTCTTAAAGACCTGTGGGGGAAGAACACAGCACACAAAATAAACAAATGTTCTCTTTAAATGTTTCTTAGATTTATTTACTTTATGTGTGTTAATGTTGTGTCTGCATGTCTGCATGTGTGCCATGAGTGTGTCTGGTGCTCTTAGAGATCAGACAGAAGAAAGCACTGGATTCTCTGCAACTACAGTTACAGACAAGTCTTCAGACAACATGTGGGTGCTGAGAAGCAAAACTGGGTCCTCGGCAAGAGCCAAGTGGTCTTAAGTACTGAGTCATCTCTCCATATCACCCACCCCTCATTTTTACTTTCCATTAATTTATTTTGAAACAGGGTTCCTCTCTTTAGCAAAGGCTGACCTGACTCAACCACGTAGCCCAGCCTGGCCTTGAACACACAGCAGTCCTTACTCAACCTCTGGAGTTGCTGTGATTACCAGCATGTGCTACTTACTATGCCTAGCATGAGATACTTCATTTTTCAATGTGTGCAGAACAAAAAGAAAAACAAAACAAAACAAAAATCCTATCACCAACAAGAGTGTGATAATTACTTTACAAACTTCTAAATGGAATATATTTCCTGACAGATTGGTGCTAACCTACTTACTCCAATACTTTCACTACCTCTGGGACTTTGGGACATCCATAGACTCCAGAGCAAACAAGGCTTAGGATGAGTTACATTTTGCAAGACTTCAAGACAAGGTTTAGGATAAATAGCATTCTGCAAGAAATAAGGCATTCATGTTCAAGAAAAAAAGCAAGGCTTGGTACTAAAATATGGGTGTTTTAAACTCACTGAGGTCTCTCCTGATACACCTTTTTAAAAGGGAAAGTCAACAGACAAAAAAAGGGGTGGGGCTATTCTATGGCATCTAATTTGACTAAAAAATATCCTTTCAGAAGAAAAACAACCTAGAATTCATGCATTATAGCAGGTGATTATATATATATATAAAAAATCAACCATTCAAAGCAAGGTAAGACAAAAATCAACAAATGATTCTTTCCTTAAATTACTAGCTAAGTTTACAAGTTGCCACCAGGTAATGCCAGATACACAAGAAGGGAGAGACATCTTGAATTAGCATTGAATTTCACTACTTTAAGTATGTGATACCCTTTTAGACTAATTTCTGTTGTACTACACTTTGTAGCACAATAAAATAGTAGATCATACTTGGATTTCAACATGAATTCCTTGGAGTGCCCAGGAGCAAATCCTTCAATTATTTCTTTAATGTTTCTCTTTCCTCGAAGTTAAAATGAGAATTGAGAACCCCTTTTTTTTTTTTACCATTTAGGAATAAAGAAATTAGTAATGCATACAAAAACCTCAGCAGAATACTAGGTTCGAAGATAGCAAAAAAACCCACTGTTAGTTATTATTATTATTATTGGAAGTAATTGAAAGCAATCCCCACATAGTATTCATTACTCATCACGGGTATGTCTTAATTAACAGACCCCAAGAAAATATCTAGAACCCTTAAAATAAAAATTATTCCTAGAATGGATGATTTTTCTGCCTGGCAAAGTTGAGGAATGCAACTTAAAAGCACATAAAACCGTGCTCAAAGTACACAGTGAGGCAGAAAGGGAGTTTTGGAGTCCAAATAGAACCCAGACTTCTTTCGCTACCCATGATGCTGTCTGTACTACACCAGTTAGCCCTCTAGCAGGTGAATACAGTGTTAGCCGGTCTCTATCACCTCAACCTTACAAACGCTTACGTATTAAAATCACAGCCTATGAACTTCAGTGAATTCCGGCCTGTTACTCCGAGGGAAGGTATCTACAATCCAAAGAACTACATGAGCTAAAACCTAAGATCTCACTTCTCAGTACACCTGACAGCCAAACAGAATCACCCCCCTCCCCAAGCCAACCCATTCCCGAACTCCAGATCCCTACCCAGGACTCTGGTGATGTGACCGTCTGCAAAACCTGAGACCCGGGACTGACTGTCTCTGAGGGCTCTCCCCAGCATGAACGGGGTCGGGCCTTGATGGGACTGAGAGGAACGGGGTGGGAGGGTGGCCGGGCTGCGACCCGGCGTGCGAACTGGGTCCCGTGTGGCTCATCACTCACCATGTTCTTCCACGGGGCCCCGTCCCGCAGAAAGTTATTCCAGAATGCCTCCAGGGGCCACATCTTGCGCGGTGGCAACACGGGCTCTCGAGGGCTCAGCTCCTGGTCCTTCAGCCATTGCCTTCTCAGCACCCGCAGCTGCTGCAGCCGCAGCTTCTCATCCGGTGTGTACCCCGCCATGTCGGCGGGGAGCCTGCCGAAGAGACACGGAGGGCACCTGAACGCGGGCCGGCCGCTCGCGCTCCCCAAAGCGACCTTGAAGGCTCCTGGGAGCGGCGCGGTGTGATGACGTCACACCAAACCAGAGTGGGAGGGTGGGCCTACTCCTTTGCGGAAGTCAGGATCTGCTCATGCGCAGAAGCCCTGTCACCGACCCTGGTGCCTAAGATCCCGGATAAAGAGCAAGCTCGGGAAGGTCCCTTAGTTATGAATTAAATGGAGCCGGGAAGGGGCGGGGGGTAGGGGGTGGGGGGCAGGGTATAGAAAGTGTGAGAGGTCCTAAAGCTGGAGTTAGAGAAGAAAGAACTTGTAGGGGAATACTATTCTTTGCTGCATCTTCAGGCGATGAAATACGATCCACCTAACTCAACAAACCCACACGGAGTTTACTGGGAAAGGGATAGATGTTAACCTATCAGGAGCAGAAATGGAAAGAAAGAGAACAGCCGAGAGGCACTTGCTTAAAAAGGGAAAGGGGGCAGTTTAGAACGAAACTCAGCAGTTGGGGCAGTTGAAACAAGGAGCTGCCATTGGCCCAACTCTGCATGGTTTCTGCATGCAGAGACCTTTTGCAACTACTTAACACATGCAAAACGTAGCCATGCAACCTTTGACAGCCTTTGAGCTGTCAGCGAGGAGCCATCGTCTGTCAAAGACAGATCCCAGAGTGAGGGAAAATAGCCCAGAGAAGGTTAGAGAGACCCCGAGGCCAGGCAGGAAAGGTTCCCTAAGGGGAAGGCGCAGGTCCTGAAGAGGGTTGGCCGAGTGACAGGCGGGTGCTATGGAGAAACAGGGGTGGGGGTGGGGGATGAGAAGGAGAGAAGTCAGGAGCAGGAACAGGGCCAGGTTGTCCAGACGGGGGAGAGGAAGAAGCCAGGATATCAACAAGGGGGGGGGGGGGACTGGGAAAGACAAGGACATAAATTTACAGAACCGCCTAGTCCTCTTGAGTTCCTTCTTGACCTAGAGACAATTGTATACAAGTTCAGCTCCTAGTCCGTTTGTAACCCCTTAAGTGATCTTTAGCCGCTATCTCGGTTTCTTCCCTCATCTGTACCACAGAAACAAAAGAACTTTGAGAGTATTACATAGGCCGGTTCACTCTTTGATCCAGCCGTCCCACTTGTAAGATATCCATCCCAAAGATAAGGTGGTAAAAATTTGCAGGGGTATCACGACACAATTTGTAGTAGCAAAACCTTAGAAATCACCTCCCAGATTCCTTAATAGAGGATTAGTGGAAAACCTTACGGTACTGGAATGCTACCGCCATTGTATAGCTAAGCTTTTTATTCACGGCTGTTACAGCAAGTAAATAAATAAAAGCACCTACACCCACTAGAAAGAAGAGTATATGGTATGCTACCTTTATCCAAAGCAAGATGAGTAGTGGTGATACTAAATATACATACATGCTCAATGAAGGGGTTTTTGTTTTGTTTTGGTTTGTTTTTTCAAGACAGGGTTTCTCTCTGTAGCTTTGGAGCCTGTCCTGGAACTCTCTGTAGACTAGGCTGGCCTCGAACTCAGAGATCCACCTGCCTCTGCCTCTGCCTCCTGAGTGATAGGATGGACTAAAGGCATGCATCACTGCCTCCTGGCTTCTTCTTCTTTTCTTCTTCTTCTTCTTCTTCTTCTTCTTCTTCTTCTTCTTCTTCTTCTTCTTCAAGTAATATAAATGAAAACAAATTTGGTTTGTATTTGTTTTTGGAGACAGGGGCTGGTGTAATGTAGAGTAGCTTTGAACTTACTGTTTAGGGGAGTCTGGGCTTGAACTCCCAATTCTTCTGTCTCCACTACTCAGGAACTGGGATACACCAGTATGCTCAACTTAAAAACAACTGCTTTTGGTGGCCCTTGTGTAATAAGAGCAGGAGGGCTGTCCCTGCCTCTTAGCAGCTGCAGCACTAGGGAGAGTGAGTGGCCTCTACATCTCACCCAGGCAACACAGTAGAGCTGATCCTGAAGGTGTAGATGTAGAAGAAATGACCCTGAGGACTTAAACCATTGAGAACTGGCTCCGCCCCTTGCTTATAGCTGCAAGGGTGAACTAGCCTGAGCAATGGCGGAGAGCTTACCCTGGTGGCAAAGATATGGGAGAGGGGGCAGACTGACTGGCCCAGGCCCAGAACCAGGTCCATCCTGGAGACCCAGGGCTACAGGATCTCCAGGACACAGGGCAGCAACAGGAGAGTCTCAGTGAGGGCCCAGCATCGATGGCGCAGCAGAGACCAGTGGTCTTGAACCAGACCAATGTTTCTTTGAGATAAATGTCTGCATGTTAAAATGTATGCATAAAGAGGTTTACTGCCTAACTCACTGTGTCACATTGCAGCTTCCATGACTGTGTTTTATTTGGGGGTGGGGGAAGACAAGAGGGATCAGGAGGCATAATGTGAAAGATACAAATAATAAATGTTAAAAATTGATTTGAAAAGGACTGCTTTTAAAACAATATTATATAGGGAGAATAGGCTAGAGGAATAAGTAGAAGCTAAAGAGTTGTAGAGATGATGCTGTTCTTTCAGAAGACCCGAGTCAGAAGATTCTGTTTATTTACATTGTGGGGCTTTTGGAAACAGCTCTCCAGAAGACAGGAATGTGGTTCATAAGGCTATCCCGAATACATGCACCACTAGCACAATTTAGAAGTTTGTAAGACTAGTAGGCAACTAGCAGGTTTCACAGATCAAAGACAGAATTTCAGCATCAGTATGAACTGAGTGATTTTAAAATATGAAATACACCACATGCATGAAGTCAAATATTTTATTGAAACCTCATTGTGACTTTTGGATGCCTGTAGGAACCATAATACTTTGGAATCTGGTAAGAAGAAAATACTTTTCTGTACAGATTGCCTGTTACAAAGAGCTTACAGGGACATTTTCTTCAAAGAAGTACTTTAATATCAAACATAGGAGGAACTGGCAGGCCGTTCTACAACCCTTCATTAACGGGTCAGTGCAGGGATTGTCTCTCTGTAGCTGTGGGCTGCTCCACGAGGGTTGCGCCCTCTTGTGGACATCTGTCTTATTGCCTATAAAATAGACTTGCCAAGGTACCGGGCATGGGGTGAAGGAAACACAGTCAGTGAGTTGGAAATTGGTGTGTGATGGGTAATAGGCTCATTGTATTTCTTGCTTTTAAACTTTTTTGTTTACACTTGAAATTCTCTTAAAGTTTAAAAAAAAATCTGTGACTGGAAGTATTAAGTCACCATTTAAGCTATTACTAATCGTCCGGTCCTTCAAGTAAAAGTTTTCTTATGTACAGACCTCAACTCAGTTACAACGAGATCCGAATAGTTAAGCCTCAAGTAAAAGTAAGTCCCTAGGAGCCTAACTGCCAGGTTCCGCCTCGTCTCCGGTTCAGGACCTGAGACTGTGAAGAGGCTTCGGTGCAAGAAAGATTCTGGACAGTCACTAGGTGGGCTGCACACAAGTGGCCCCAAATAGCTCAAGCTGTCTTTATTTATACTTTAACACAGTTCCCCCCCCCACAGGCTTACATGAACAGATTTATTATTGGCTCCTATTTCTGACTTTTTAAGAAATACATCATATTTTAAGAAATACATTGTAGTCATTACAAAAGCTCCTATTGTTCCCCTTTATGCTTCCCCAAATACACTTTCCCATCCCCTACATAACCTTATTCTAGACAGAGAGTTCAGCATTTTTTGCAGGCTTAACTAAATATTGAGCCAGACACATCCTGCTCTCAGAGAACTTATGTCACCTGGCAGCTACTTTCAGTTACAAAGTTAAAATAATAATAATAAAAAAAGGGTACATTGCTTTAAGGACAACAATATTCAAATCCGAACAATTCGTTCATGTCTGTAAGATGTGCTTGTATACAGTTCCCTTTTCTCAATCTCCTATAAGAGGCAGACTTGGCTAAGGCAGTCCTTTTCTGTCCCACTATATCACACTATACTACACTATACTACATAAGCTCCTGTGTAGGGTAAAGATGGATCTTTCCATCCCATATTTTACACTGCATTTTCCCCATTGAAATATACTAGATTTTACCATTGACTCTATATGCTTGGTAACCAGGGGACTTACTCTCAACAGTTGGCACTATGTGTACTCCTGAGGCTTTGCCCCCATTCTGCGTATGCATGCCCGACTCTCCCTCCCAGAACTGCCAGGCAAGATTAATGCTCCAAGTGTTGTTTTCTCATAAGTATCTAACTGTCTATATTGAGTCAGAAAAGTTTCCAGGATTAGGAGTTGCAGCTAGTAACTCCAGATAAGAGATTTGAGAAGCATTAACTGCTGATTCTAAGGGGAAACTTTTCTAGAAAGAACAGAATTTCCAGGAAAAATTGCAACTCTTGCATGTATGACTGACACAGTGAAACTAAAAACCACCTAAACAATCAATAATGTAATGAGAGAGAAATGAACTTACAAGCTGCACAAACTTTGCAAAATCTGCACTGTCCCATGGTCTACTGGTCCTCACCAAGTGAGAATCCATTTTCAAGTGCAGCTTGCTCCAGGAAACCCATTGAAGAGGTAGTCATATGCTGATCTCAGATTAGGCTGCACAGTTCCCGACACCTAACCTAACAAACTAGGAAGGACTATAAATAGGCCTCTCAAAAAGGTATTTGACAACTCAAATGTTTCCTTTATTAATAAAATTAAATACATCTAGTAACTTCTTGATTTGGGGGCCACCATCCTCACTCTCACACTTAGAGTCAGCCTGTGTGCATGAGTGGGAGGTGGTGGGCTGGCCACCCTGGCCTTCCTGGATGACTGACTGTTCCAATGCAGCATCCCCAGTCAGGAACCAAGTTCAGCACTCAGTTTCTGGGAGCCACTGCGACTCTGCCACCTTCCCTGAAAGCCTACCACAATAAGAACCTTGACAAAGTCGCTATGTCCTTGGATGATGTAATCAAGCTGAATAGAGAGAGTGAATTTTCCAAGACTATAGACTAGCGAGAAGATTCCAGCGAAGTGGAACTTTACAATGCAGGATGAGAGTACGGTCAGGAATCCAGCAGAGTTCTGGTTGTTCAAACTAGTGTGAGCATTAGAGGATGAGTGTTGCCCAGAAAGAGACGCCCTTATGGAGTCATCGCCTTGCTCCTAGGAAAGCAACTGGAATTAGTCCTATGAATCATCCACCTCTAAGTGACAAGAATATAGAACGATATTTTCCATCATCAAAAAGGAAGGTAATAATCCCAGTACTTGAGAGGCAAAGGCAGGAGGATCTCTGTGAGTTCGAGGCCAGCCTGATCTATGGAATGAGTTCCAGGACAGCTAGGGTTGTTACACAGAGAAGACCTGTCTTAAAAAAAAAAAAAAAAAAAAAAAAAAGCAAAGAAGAAGGAGGAGAAGAAGGAGGAGGAGGAGGAGGAGGAGGAGGAGGAGGAGGAGGAGGAGGAGGAGGAGGAGGACACTTGGGAGGTAGAGGCAGGAGGATCTCTGTGAGTTCAAGGCCAGTCTGTTCTACAAAGCAAGTTCCAGGACAGCCAGGGCTGTTACACAGAGAAACACTGTCTCAAAAAACAAAAACAAACAAACGAAAACTTTATAGGAATATTTGGAATTTGGTTCATGTTTCAGTTGTTGTTACATTGAGACACCCCCCCCCCATGAATTCTAAGCATTTAGTGCTGAACTTTTAATGAGAATGTGGCTCTCAGGATTCGTCTCAGATCACAATGTGTCAGGGCTGAAATCCCCAAGTCATCTGACAGGGCCTTGGAGGAGATGCTGAATACAAAGACCTGATAGCGTGTGCTTAGTAAATGAAGAAAACTCGAAAGGCGGTAGCAAACGGAAGGCCTGGAAATGGGGTAAAAGCAGGGCCATAGTTACACTCTTTGGATTTAGTGCCATCTTGAGTCTAGTGCCCATAGATTCTTCTATAAATGTTGCTTACAGGGATTATGTTTTTTAAATGAATTGAACCCTTGGGCATCTTGAAAACCTACGCTTCATATTTTAAAAGTTTTTGTTTGTTTTGCTTTGTTTTTAGAAAAAGCTTTTAGCTGGGCGTTGGTGGTGCTCACCTTTAGTCCCAGCACTCGGGAGGCAGAGGCAGGCGAATCTCTGTGAGTTCAAGACCAGTGTGGTCTACAGAGCGAGTTCCAGAACAGGTTCCAAAGAAATACAGAGAAATCCTGTCTTGAAAAACAAACAAACAGGAAAAAAAAGGAAGAAAGAAAAGCTTTTAGACCTGATAAGCTCAATAATTTACAACTCCCCAGACAAAATCTACTTGTATATGTCACAAAGGAAAAAAATATGCAAGGTTATGTTGAAGTTACACTTAACTGCACACATGCACTCCATTTCTCATTCAGGCACTATAGGGAGGAAAGAAGGTCAGCTGTGCCTCGGTAGTGCCGAGAATGCTCACATGGTTATACTTGATAAACTGCGTGGCTTGCTAGTAGAGCCCCCGAGTTAAACCTCAAGACCCCACACGTGGTTGTTCCAATGAGCACTGCCCCCCCCCCCCGTGGTCTCAGACATTTGAACACTTGAGGGCACTATTTAGGGACATTTTAGCGGTGCAGCCTAGCTACAGGAAGTACGTCACTGGGGGGGTGGGCCTTGATTAAACAGCTGCATGTCACTTGCAGATCTCTCTGTCTGAGAAGTGAGCTCTCACCTTCTTGCACCGGTTGCCATGCTGTCCCACCATGACAGACCCTAGCCCTCTGGAACCATAAGGCAAAACAAGCTTTCCTCTGTAAGTTACCTTGGCTGTGCTGTTTGCACACCGCAACAGAACAGGAATTCGCCAAGTAAAGGTGGGAGGGGAGGACTGACTCCCAAAGCTGTCCTCTGAATGCCACACACACACATCATACACACATACAGTAATGAATTCTAAATTTTGTTAAATGTATCTCCCTACCATACAAGACAATATGTGTTAAATGACAAAGAGAAAAGTGTCCCCACATGGATCAGAAAACTCAGTGACCATGGGAAAGAGGGCATCCTTCCAGAAGTTCTTTCTTCTTTGGAGGTGTATAGAAGCCAATACAATCAGGAACTTCCTGATGGAGGCAGAGGTGTGTGGCAGCAATGGGGTTTTGAGCTGGTCCCTCGGCTGAATGTCAGTTTCCATCCAAGACCACCTTTGGCACCAGTCCAACTGCCTCAATATCCTTTTGAGATTGGAAAAGCGGGATGCTTTGTCTGTGTTTTGTTTTGTTTGTTTGGTTGGTTGGTTTGCTGTTGTTGTTTGGCTTTTGGAGACAGGTTCTCTAACTGTAACTGTAACCCAGGCTGGAGTGTAATTCACTGTGTTGTCCTTACTGGCCTTGAACTCCCAGCAGTCCTCCTGCCTCAGCTTCTTCCCACATTCTAGAATTAGAGACCCAATTCCTGGCTTCTGTCTGATATCTTCATCATCTATGTGTCTATGGCAGAGCCTCTTTGCCCAAGTGTTTACTTCTACTTGGATCCTTGCACCTCCAGGGTCAAGAAATATCAACTAGAGATCCCGGAAACTCTGTCTGGTTGAAATCACCAACAAAGGGCTGGAGAGATGATTCAGAGGTTAAGAACACTGGCTGCTCTTCCAGAGGGCCTGGGTTCAATTCCCAGCCGCCCCCCATGGCAGCTCACGAACTGTAACTCCAAGACCTGACACCCTCACACAGGCAAAACACCAGTGCACATAAAAACAAATAAGTTATGTAAAAAAGGAGTCACCAACAAAAAGGGACCTCAAGTTCTAGCTGCCTTTTGCCCCTTTAATGCCTATCTTATCCGTGTCACTCAGATAACCACCTTATAACCAAATACCGAATGTTCACAACCACACAGATAGCTGGAAGCCATGGGATGTTCTGGCTTGCTGTTTGAATAAGGATTTGGCAGTTATTCAGATGCATGGAAGTGGTGACTAGTCACTCGACATCACATGCCACAGCACATAGATTCTGTCTTTATACACAGCCCCTAGCAGCAGTTCATCTGCCAAATGGGTAGGCAACACGGAAAAGTGATGCTCCTTGGCTATTAGGTATTTGCTAACATTTGTTTCAGGTTGCTGAATAATGAATCAGTTAAAATAAGTGTCATTATTCATAAAGAAAAATGTTAGCAACCCTCAGCGACTCAACCATCAGGTGAAACATCAATGTAATGAAAGATTCCCCAAAGACATTTTCCCCAGGCTCAGCCGGAATTATTGTTTTAGTTGGATCAAAAACATATCCATACTCAGGACAGAGGAGATGGCTCAATGTGGAAAGGGCTAGAGTTAGAATCCACGGCACCCACACAAACATCTGCCGGCCATGGTGGCTCACCTGTAATCTCAGCCTTGGGAGGTAGATGCAGAGGGTTTCCAGGAGCAACCAGGCTGGCAAGACTAGCAGAACTGGTGTGCTCTGGGCTCAAATGAGACAGCCAGTCTATTGAGATTTAAGATGGCCTGATGTCAGCCTCTGAACTCCACACTCACGTGTACATATGAGTACACGCACATTTGAGCAATCATGCACACATGTACAGAGACACTTGAACAATCATGTGCACACACACACACACACACACACACACACATACACACATACAACACACACACACACTTGTATTTTATTAGTCTTGTGGGTTTGTTTGTAATGAGCTTTACAACAATTTCATTTTTAGGAGTCAAAACAAAGTATAAATACAGTTTGATATTGTTGGTTTTGTAATTAAAGGTTCAGCGAAAACAGTTTATGCTGGGAATATACAAAAATTTGTCTTCCCTCTTCTACAGTTGGAAAACAGTTATCTCCTTAAACAGGGTTTCCCCTTTGCTATAGAGTGATTAATGACCAGCAGGGAGAGAACCAAGGACAAATAGTGGATGGGCAAACATAAGCAGATCTGCCCAGACTTTGGGGAGCTAGTTTGACAAATAACACTGCAAGGTCATCTAGCACTTGGGAGGTGGAAGCAGGAGGATCGAGACCCCAAGGCTGACCTCAGCTACATAGCAAGTTCAAAGCCAACCCAGGCTATACAAAAGCCCTATTTAAAGTGATGTCTGAAGACAATGCATAAGAAGAGAATCGAGCTAGTTTACATATAGATCATTCATTTCAGTTTTTGTAGGGAGATTAGAAATGTTCTTTCCTAGCAATTTTCAAATTCGGGATATACTGTCATTAACTGTAATCAACATTATGTGCCATAGATCTCTCGAATGTACTCTTCCCATATAACTAAAATGTGTCCTTTTACCAAAATCTCCCCAAGCCTTGTAGCCTTGGTACTATTCTACTCTCCATGAGAACAGCTTTTCTAGAGCTTGTCTGTCTGTGCAGGTTTATTTCATTTAGCACATCCACATTGCCGTTGATGACAAAGTTCTCTTCCTGTTTATACACTGAACGGCATTTCACTGTGTACATTATATTCCAATGGGCTTTCTTACCCGCTTGTTCTCTGAGGTTCTCTCAGGATGATACCCTATCTTGGCTACTGTGACTAACGTTGCAATGAAGTTGAGAGTGCAGGGATCTCTTCCACTCAGTGGTTTTGTTTTCTTTGGACGTAGGGGTGGGATTGCGGGATCTTATCATTCTGTTTTATTATTTATCACTATTGATTTTTTTGAGCAGGGTCTCTCTAAGTTGTCCTGGCTGTCCTGGAACTCACTGCATAGACAAAACAATCCTGGAAGTCAAAGAGATCCTTCTGTTTCTGCCTCTAGCATGCTGAGATTAAAGGTGTGTACCCCCCCATGCACTATTTTATTTTTAATTTTTTAAAAAATTCCCATTTTAAGTTTTTGAGCAATAGTCTAGTCTTTTTAAACAAAATACGTAATTCCTTATCTTCATCTTGTTATTCTTTACTTACCTTATGAAACACCAAGGAAAAAAGTGTTTAATCTTCCAGAAAGACACTGTGCTCTTCCTTCTCATATACATACACTCTCTCTGCTCACCCCCTCCTTCTCTCCTCATCATTATTTTCCTTCTTAGCTAATTTGAAGGGTGTGTGTTGGGGAGGCAGAATCCGAACAACCCCAATTGATTGTGATGCAAGCTTACATAATAATTGATACATTTTGCTTTTTTTATTATTATTAACATGTGACTTAGAGTCTCAAAATCATGGCAAGCACTTACAACCCAGAACTCAGAGCGGGGGCTGGGTGAAGCTGAGGTGGGAGGATTCTGAATTCCAGGCTGGATCAGGGAGGGCATCTCCTCAGTCTTTCAGAGAAAGTCAGCTCCCCACTGATCCATAGAGCACTGCTATAGTACCAGAGACCAAGGTTTATTTCATTTTATTCTGTTTTTATTTTGTTTTATGTAAACTGGCGTTGCGTCTGCATGCGTGCCTGTGTATCACATTTGTACAGTGCTCATACAGACCAGAAGACGGTGCCAGATACGATAGCGTTACTAATGACCATGCACCACCGTGTGGGTGCTGGAAATCAAACCAGGGCCATTGGGTGAAGCAGCCAGTGCTCTTATCCGCTGAACCATCTCTCCCGCATCCAAGACTTGTTTTTGACTGGCTCATCAAGATCTATTCTGAGATGCAGCATAGTAATAATGGCTTACCTGGTTTATCCCATTCATGGATTAAACGTCTCAGTATCAAAACCTCCCCAAATTCCCATGGCCAGTAGAACATTTTCTGATTTGTTTATCTTAAGCTGTATGTTCTGACCATGATTCAAGGGCCTCCAACATGCCTCTCCATGTACGTCTGAGTCGTGCCACATGTAGCTGTAGCATTGTCCTTGCAGCTGGCTAATTGATCATTTTCCTTAACTGAATTCTTTCTGAGGTCTTGCGCCATCAAGCCATTTATTTATCCACACAAAAATCATTTTCCTTAGTGTTTTAAACATGGCAGACCTTGACCTGTGCTGAGAATGGGTTTAAGACCCAAGGAGTCTACGTCTCCTCGTAAAGAAAGACAGATGGCCCACGGACAGATGAGTGCACGGAACAGCTGTAGTGGGCTCATGAATGAATGGAGCCTCTTTTGGTCTGGTCTTGTCATTTTGTTTTCAAGACAGAATTTTTGCTATAGAACCCAGGCTGGCCTGGAACTTGTGATTCTCTTACCTCAGTCTCCTAAGCACTGGGATTACCACCAGGCCCAGCTTCAGCTCTCTCTCTCTCTCTCTCTCTCTCTCTCTCTCTCTCTCTCTCTCTCTCTCTCTCTCTCCCTCCCTCCTTCCTTTCCTCCCTCCCTCCCTCCCTCTCTCTCTCTCTCTCTCTCTCTCTCTCTCTCTCTCTCTCTCTCTCTCTCTCTCTCTCGTGTGTGTGTGTGTGTGTGTGTGTGTGTGTGTGTGTGTGTGTGTGTGTGTGTGTGTGTGTATTCCTCAAGATTAAACTTAGAGTCCCAAGAGTCCCGTATAAGGTAACAAGTGTGCTACCACTGAATTTCTTCTCCAGCCCACTTTTTACTTTTCATTTTGAGGCAGGCTTTCACTAAATTTTCCAGGCTGGCCCTGAAGTCACTCTATAGCTACAGCGATCTTGAACCTGTGATCCTCCTGCCTCAGTTCTCGCACGTATCTAGGATCCAAGGCCAGGGAGCGGACATTGTCCTTACTTTTCCAATACCGAGTTAGACGACTCACAGTCCATCCCCTTCAAGAATATAGAGTTTCTGTGGGAGCCAAGTAAGTATTTGCAATGAGCAGGAGATGACAGAGCCATATGTCCAATACTGTGTCTGCACAAGGAGTGGGGTTAGCTACATAGGAGAGGGATTGACAGCGGGAAAGGCAATACAGAGCAAGAAGAAAGGGCACTCAAAGACACAGTGCCGACAGGCACTTCCCATAATCTCTGAATGTTTCTGTTTAGGAGCAGGGTATTCAGTCCTATCTCCTTCCATCTTGAGTGCATTTGGGGGAGGGGGACACACAATAGTAAGATAGCAGCTATCCAAGCAGTGTTTGCCTAAGTCCGCCTTGTCTGTGGGTTTCACTCATCTGGAGTGCTGACTTAGCTTTAAATTCAATTCTCCGTGATGGTTTCCAGAGCTCTTGGTATCCTGCCTCCATCTCGGAGAGACTGTTCAATTCCCTCCCTCTCCGCTTTGCACAGTTTGCCCCACAAAAACATTGGCCTCCTGGTTTAACCATGTCACTTGGCTCATTCACCTCCTCCTGTGCCCAGACTTTCCTGCCTTTCTTCTTCCAAAAAACATCCTTATGCCAGTTCTTTTTCTGCAGACTCTGCGCTCTGCAGTCCATTAGTCTTCTCCCTTTGCTCATCGTAAGACCTCCTTGGGTGCTGAATGTGTGCTCAGTGCCCCCTGCCATTGCAAATAGCTTGGATGAGGACTTTTTACTAATGTCACAAGCTGTATGCCCTGACTATTATGGAAACAAACACACATCATATATTGCAGGGCATCTTGGAATGGAGATTATTAAGAACTTTAATCAGTGTGGAAGAAGGTTTGACAGCATGAGTTGTGACTGCATCGTGAAAGATGGTATAATGACACCATGAAAGCTAACAGGCCCCATCCCTAAATACCCTACAGTGTAGGCACCTGGCCTGGACCCATCATGTCTACAGTTGTAGGAAGCATTTCTACCCAAGCTTAGTCATCTCGTCATCTCTGTCACAGCCTGCTTATCTGACCCCCAAACTCGAGCTATCAACGGTGGATGTTCTTCCTGGCTCTGCTCTCCAGCTGTGCTCCTGGGGTTCCCAGCATTTGTCAACCACACAAATGAGTCAGACAGCCCAGGAGTCCTTCTGAAGGAGAAGCACGTTCTCTCACATCAGTGTCTCTCTTTCTATTTTCTTCTGTCCTACTCATCAGCACAATTGACAAACAAACCCCAAATCTTTACTTCCGGTAGTAAAATTGCTCTCTGTATTCATATCACATTCACTCAAGGCTGTGGAGTTAGCACAGGCTGCACATAGGCTTTTAAAGTGTCCATGGTCTGCCTGGATAAGGACAGCTATCGGGGGATTTGGGAGAAGCAAAGCAATTATGGAAGATATTTAAGAAACCAGGCACTATCCATATTCCACTTGCCAAAATTCAGCCACATTAACCACAGAAGAATCTGGCAAATACAATTCAACTTTTTTCCCCCAGTGAGAACATAAAATGAATTTGGAGAACAAACTCTGTTTTCATTGGCTGTTCTCTTCCACCATTCCGTGGACACACATTTTGATACTTCTTGTGATGGGAACAGTATATTTGGTGAGCTGTATGAACACCATTGCATTTATAACAAGCACCTGTAACCTGGGTCCCTTTCTATTCTGTGAAAATGGCATCTTATTTTTACACAAATGTCTTAGTCTACCAGTGAGATTTTATGGCTGGGGATGAAAGGGGACCATGTGAAAGGAGGCAAACAAACGGACAGTCATCTGTGGAAATGAAATTCGTAAATAACTTTCTGGAAATTAATCAATGCAGGAACTGGAATTCAATTATCATTAGGTTGATCAGCACCAGGAATGGTTAATTTGCCACCTCCCACACCAGCCGAGTACTGGGGATCCAAACATGTTAGACAACTTTTGGTCTTACTTACATCCCAAACCTCCCCAGTCATTTTTTTTTCTTTTCTTTTTTTTTGAGACAAAGTCTTGTTATGTAGTCTAGGCTCTCCTTGAACTCATGTCAGTCCTCTCTTGTCTTAGCCTCCGAGTGCAGCCATGACACTCATCTAAGACTCAAGGGTAGGGTCTTACAGTGCTGCCGTGTGTGTTTATAGCTTGTGGACTCCACTAGGTGGCGCTGCTTAAAAGCGTCACAAAGCCCTGGGAGCGGCGAGGCTTTGTCACAGAGTGCAAACCTTTTTCCTGCCATTTCGAGAATTAGGACACTTAGTTACCAGTTGTAGCTGGTTTTCCCTAAAACACCATTGATGTGGTAAATTTAATCTTTTAGCATGACATGGAAAATGTTTGGTAATAATAATTCAACCTAAAGTTTTCTTGAAAGAGAGTAGTATTTCATTTTGAACAAATTATTTAAAATGAAAACCCTGCCCTAAAATGACAGCCTGTCGCCCAAAGTGCAGCGTCAGCAGCAGGGACTCAAGGCAACCCAAGCTGTAAATTTCCCTTGCTCAAAGTGGATTTTAAAGCCAACACAGATTCTACTCCCCATTTTTTCTAAGCTCTATTTTGAGACACATTTTGAAATTCCTAAGGTAATCTGCTAAGTTATGTGGAATCTGTCAACTTCAAAAGAGTTCAAAACATCCAATTAAGATACTCCCTGTAACTAAAAGATCATTACAATAAAAGTTTCCAAGCCAGACTTTAATAAGCATTGCATCATTTGCCATCAGAAGGCAAATCCACAACTGCTGATTTAACAGAACAGAGGCATGCTGTCTCTCCTATCTAGGCACCTAGTCGCACAGGTGTCCTCATCAGTGAAAAGGGCTTTTGGATTGGGAAGACATCTCAGCAAGTGATGCACTTGCGATTCCAGCCTGAGGGCCAGAGTCTTCGGAACCCAAGGAAACAGCCAGGCAGGCACGATGCCTGTGGGCAACCCTAGCACCCGGAAGTCAGAGACAGGGCAATCCTGCAGCAAGCTGGCTAGCTCAGACCAGTCAGCTCACACACAGGCACACATACACACAATATGTGCATGCAGATGCAAAAGGAGGGTTCTGGAGAATGGTCTCTCCATCCTTAACTTCCTCTCTCCAACCCGTGGCCGGCTCCCTGGGGACCAGTGATGGAGCGCCTGTCGTCTCTACTTTCACCATCCCACAGGCAAATTTGATAGCAACATTGGTCTGCTTCCAGCCACAAAGGAGGTCAAAACAAGAGCCTCTACTCCTGCCATTCCCCGGATTCTTCACATACTTAAATGGAGCCCCTCCCGTACATTCAATAGCACTCAGCTGTTCTAATCACTTCAACAACTGCTAAGCTAGAAATTGGAACATTGCATTCTGGGTAGAGTAACCTCCTATAAAGTGTCATGGCCATGTAAATGACATTGGAAAGCTTATTAAGAACACTTTCCAGTGTTGCTATTCCAAAACTATGGAAGACACATATTTCTTACCAACTAAAATCTAAGTTCAGAAACAGTTACATAATTTTCTGTGCTTTTGTCTGTGTGCTTTTGTCAGAGCCAAGGAATTAGGGTTGGCTAGGCTGATGGGTAAATGATTCCACCCCTGGCCATGATGAAATAACAGGGATTAGATTTAGCTGTCCCCCTTAAATAACTAGAAAAGCAGGCAAACTGCATGGAACACAATGGTTTAAAGACGTTGGCAATGTGGGTCTGTGATACATGACAGAAGTGAGAGAGGAGGTGAGATCATAGTTACCTCTATTCAGTCCTGGAGGAAGTTTCTAGATTGAACTACAGGAAGAGAAATTCCAAACCAAGCAAAATAGAGTCATTAAGTTTAAGAGATTGTGTGTGACTGAGAGTTGAGGAAATGATGACATCTAGAGTCCCTCTTGGACAGGAAAGGACTCAGGTCATCAGCTGCAAAGTGTTCTGAGCATACACGAGAGGAAACTTCCGAATGAATGAATAAAGATCCAGAGAGGTCAAAAGCAAAAGGAGGAAATAGCAGCACATGCTGTGCTAGTTACTTCAGCATCCTGTGATGAAATGTGGATCAGAAACAACTTAAGGAAGGTGAGCTAGATTTGAACTTCCATTTTCAAGGTTGTAGTGCGTCGTGCGGTGAGGAGCAGCACAGACTAAGGAAGTGGAAGTGGGTGGCGGCAGCTGCTCTCGTGGTGTTGACCAGGAGGCAGAGAAAACACATGGGGTACAACCTGCAGAAGTCACCCCTTTAGTGGGTTACTTCCACCAGCTGGACCTGAGTCTGTGGAACCCTCAGACACAACTGGAGTCAAAGTTCAAGTATGAATAATATGACTCATTTTCTTTCCTTGTTGCTAAGGGAAGAAAAGCAACATTAGTTCATTCAAATGAAAAATAAGATCATTATTTTTACAGCAAAACAGAAATCTATGAACCGAACATGCTGCTAGAGTCAAATCTAAAATAACGATAAACAGAATGATTGCCCTTCAAGATCTTGTCCAGCTCTAAGAGTCTGTTATTAGTCTGGAAGTCCTGGAATTGTTCAGAATGTTGTCTGTAGGGAGTGGTCTTTGTGGGGCTGCAATCAAAGCCAGCCAGGCGGCCCCAGCCAGGCGGTACCTGAGTGGGGGAGTGTGGAGGAGGGAAAGGCTAGCTATAGACAATAAAGAAAGACAGAGAGACAAAATAAAGGTCAGGAGGGCAGATCAGTCAATACTGAAATGCCACGAGTTTATTTTTCACAACTCTTATATACCTTATCCAAAAAGAGGAACACAGTATCATGTATATGGAACACACAGACTTTTCTTCCTCACTTATTCTAAGGGTTCAGTACCCACACCTTAGCTTCAACTTCTTGTTCCCTAGCCTTGAGGTCAGAAGCAGCCACACCTCAGATTCAGGTCTGTTGTTATTTAGACTAAGACAGCCAAAACATCCTTCTGTAGCCACACCTTTGACCTTTAGGTCTTACAACTTGCCGAGGACAGCCTTGAACTCTCTGTCCTTGTGCCAAGATGGAGTGCAGCCATCTTTATGGGCACTCACAGTTGTCTTACTTCTATTTAAATGAATTAATTCCATTTAATCAAAACTATTGTAAATATAGTATTATCATTGGTATGTCAAGCAAGCAATGTCGATACCCCTGATATAAACACTGAAGGGACAGTATTGCTGTCTATTGTGTAGCTAGTTCCTCCTAATGGAAACATTTCCCCATGGACACAAGGAGGGAGGCTCATGAGATTCACATAAAAATGATAAAAACTCAGGAGACAGTTCCAGACCAGGAGGCTGGAGGTTACATAAGCATAAGCAGTTGCTGGGGGACCCGAGAATCATCGATGGACCTGGGAACTGGAGTAATGCATCTTTCTTGACCAGACCCCACACTGATGGGCTTCCTGGTGTTAAACTGTCCGTGTCAACCATGTTCCTGTAAGCAACCCAGACAAACCAAGCTACAGTCAGGCCATGTCCTGGTTAGTCTGTTGTTCTGTCAACTTGACACAGCTAGAGTTATCGGAAAAGAGCAACCTCAGTTGAGGAAATATCTTTACTAGATTTCCTCTAGGCTGCTCTGTCTGGGAATTCTTTGTTTGATTGATTGGCTGATTAATGGCTGATGTGGGCGGGCCCAGCTATCTGTGGGAGGTGCTGAGTTGTGTGAAAAGCTGAGCATGCCACTGAGCATAAGCCAGTAAGCAGTGTTCCTTCATGGCTTCTGGCCGACAGGTTTCTGCTTTGAGGTCCTGTCCCGACTTCCTTTGGTGATGGACTATGGTGTGGAAGTGTGAGCCAAATGAATCCTCTCCCCCATAAGTTGCTTTTGGTTACATGGTTTTATCATAGCAATAGAAACCTAACTGAGACAGAGATTGGTGGTAGCAGGAGTGAGGTGTTTCTGTGACAGAGCTGACCGTGGCTTGGGGAGGAATGTGGAAGGACTTTGGAACTTTGGGTTGGAAAAGTGGTTGAGTGTTGAAAACTTACTGGGGTTTTGTGGGAACTTGGGAGGTAATGCTGAAGGCAATGCAGAGATGGCAGCCTGGCTTGTGAAATTTCAGAAAGAATCAAAGTCCCTTAAAAAGACTTTATCAGGAGCATGAAGTGATATTTATTTTTAAACAAACACTCTGTGCACATCGGCCAGCTGGGGCTGAAGAATTAACTGTGATTAAAAAGAGACCAGGGCTATTAAAGCGAAACCTTTAGTGGATGGTTAACACTGGCTAGATGGAGCCAAGAAGTGAGCTATGATTAAGAAGAGAGCAGCATCACTGGGGTGAAATCTTTTGAAAGTATTTCCTCAGGGTGACACACAGAAGCTGTGGTCCAGAGGAGTCCAAGGTTGCATCTCGTGCTGGCAGCTGAACTTGGTAATGTATATGAGTCACCCAGTTGGTGCTGGTTTTGAAGGCATGACTGGGATTTTGGAGAGCAGCCAAGGTTCGTCACTGGATGGCAGTGCTGGTGTCCCTTAAAAGAGGCACAAAGAAGCCATTGGTGAAGTTGCATCCTCAATTGCAGTGGAGACTTCAGCATACTAAATGCCAGTAGCATGGGGCAACCACCAAGGACAGGAGCAGCTCTAAAATGCAGCTGGTCTGAGCCTAAGAGACAAGACACGTATGCTGTTTTTTCTCAGTAAGCAAAGTTGTAAGGTAGGTTTGTGAAGATCATCATCTAAGCGCAAGTGTGGAGGCACTAGGAGCATAAGGTTATACACCATTTTAGCCCTCAGCCTAGTCATTGTCCTAAAGAGCCAAGGATTGGGGTGTCTTTTGTGCTCATGGAGAAATGGTCTGAACTAGCATGCAGTACTCTGTGAACCTTGCTGTAGAACAAGCTTTGTATACTGTAAGTATGTATTGCTCTCATTGTTAATAAAAAGCTGATTGGCCAATGGTTAGGCAGGATTTGGGGGGCAGAGAGAATGCTGGGAAGAAGGGCAGAGCCAGAGGAGTCACCAGCCAGATGGAAAGGAAGCAGGATACGCAGGAGAGGTAAAAGCCACGAGCCTTGGGGATAGCACATAGATTAATAGAAATGGGTTAATTTAAGCTATAAGAACTAGTTAGTAATAAGACTGAGCTTATTGCCAAGCATTCATAATTAGTAATAAGTCTCTTTGTGGTTATTGGGAAGTGGCTGGTGGAACAGAGCTGACTGTGGTCCTGATGAAAAGCTTGGCCTACAGAACCGTGAAGCACTCAGAGGCTGGTGGATGCACAGTATGTTAGCACTGTGCTCAAGCTGGCACAGAGACACCGGGCTTTTGTTTACTAGGGAGTGCAGACATTTCTACAAGCTGTCCATGCCAATGTATCATGACAGCAATAGAGCTTGCAAACTTATCTTTAAAAATCCAGAGGTCTGGGCTGGAGAGATGGCTCAGCTGTTAAAGGCTAGGCTCACAACCAAAAATGCAGAGGTCATCCTAGAAAGACAAGAATTTGGAGGCAAAATGAATCAGTGAGGTGTCTGGGATGGAAATCTAGTCACGTGAGGAAAGGCTCACTTCAGCCCAGTAGGAGGGGATACATGTGTGAGAAATGTCAGAAGTAGCTTTGGAAAGATGTGTCTGAGTATGCAGACGAGAGACATGTCAAGAGGGGGAATCCAGGCTCAGAGAGGGCCAGCTTCTAAGAGACTCACATCCAATAATAAGTCTCATTTATGAACAAGTGGAGAGAATCCCAGTGAGCCCTCTGAAAAGCTGTCAGAAATCCCCTCAGTGGTCCAGTGAGTTGCATTTCATATCAAATTTTCTTGGATAATAAATCCCAGGTGGGAAAAACAATGGTGTTGGATAACAGATTGTGTAACTAGGTAGGTGATGGAGTCATTAACTGAAACAGAGATTAGACAGCAATTTCATGTGTGCCTGTAAAACACTATGCACTTTCTAGAAGCTTGCGTGGTGGTGTGGTGTGGTGTGGTGTGGTGTGGTGTGGTGTGGCAGGAGGGTGTTGCCTAAAGGAGAAAGGTGGAGTAATGAATAGTCCAGAAGCAGACAAAAGAGAAAAGTTCCCAGTAGTACTGTTAGCTATATAGTAGAGTGCCTAGGCAAATATAACGGCATCTCTCTCGGGAGGATTAGACCACGGTGCTGGTAGGAAGGCAAAGCATCTTTGTCAGTCTGTATGTTTGGTTGGAGACCTTGAATCAGCCAACAAAGCAGACAGGAATCAAGTCTGGCTTGGTGAAGGATGGGAGCATCCAGGCAGGGGAGATCTTGGAAAATACGCAGTCCCACTTCTGTCTTCTGCATTCTGGTCCCCACTTTCCTGCTACCATGCAAAGAATTGTTGGAAATTCTACACAGTGAGAGATTCATAGCCACCTAGACTGTAAAGACTGTCTAAATAAACAGTTTGGCAGAGGGCAAAGCCATGGAAACCCACGTGGGAGTCCTCTGACACTGCTGTACCATTGCACTGCACCGTTAGGGATGCTACAATCCTCATTGCCCCACGTGAAGCCCCAGCACAGCAGAGTGAGCAAAGTTAAGTTCACAGAAGAGACTGTGTGTCCTGGGAGGTCAGGAAGGCAAGTTATAGCACGCAAGCAGAGGAAAGGTTGAACACCCACATTCTACCTCCTCACCTTCAAAACTCTCCTCTTGGCTGCGCTCCATCCAGAGCTTCTGCCAGGGGCATCTGAACTCCACACCCCTTCTCTCCCAGATTCCTAACCTGCAAACCCCTACTTCCAATTCTTCCTTACCCTCCACTTTTAGAGATTTATTATTTTATGTACTATGTGTGAGTTTTTTCCTGAATGACTGTTTGTGCACTGTGGGTATGTCTGTGGTCGAAGGAGGTCAGAAAAGTGCATCACAGATGGTTGTGAGCCACCGTGTGGACTCTGGAAACAAACCTGGGTCCTCTGTAAAAGTAACAAATCTTCTTAATGCTAAGTCACCTCTCCAGCCCCTTCCCCTTCACGTGCAAGTAATTTAGCTACTTCCCTAAGTCTAATTCAGGCTTACAGACCCTAATCCACCATACAGCTACACAAATTAAGATGCCTGGCATGTAATGCAGAACCCCTCCTAAAGAAGCAATTGTGGTTGCAGGTATGGAAGCTTTGTTATTATTTCATGTGTAAATATGAGAACTTCCATAAATAAAATGGTATTAGTCATTTTACCTCAAGGAGCCCTCAATCTGGAAGGAGCAAAATGAAACAAAAAGATTAAGGAGAACTGTACACTGTCACAAACTGAGGGTCAGCAAGATGGCTTGCCTCAGTTCGAACCCTGAACCCCAAATAAAGGTAGAAGAATAAGACAGAGTCTACAGAGTTGTTCTCCGACCTCCACTCAAATAACGTGTGTGTCCCTTGCACACATCACGCACACAGTATCTTCAACAATGAACCAGAGAACTGAAGTCTGGTTCGAATGCTGTGTCTGTGGCCCTTGACACGATGCTGTATATTTTAAAAAACAATTTGCTTGGAAATATTTAGCTTCCAGCCATACATTCTTCAATCTGACAAACCGCAGTGGCAGAAGAAGCTAAAATGAGTTCGAATTGAACAAAACAAACCACATTGCCCAGGGCTGCTATCAAGGGACGAGGATGCGGAAGACCGCACACTCCAGCACTCGGGACACAGCAGGGTCTGAACACAGTACTTAAGTGATTATTCTCTTTCAGTCCTCCCTTGGGGAGAATTGTTTTTCTCTAGCTATGGACCCCAGGCTGGCCTTGAATGTGTGGCCTTCTTGCACCAGCCCCCTGAATGTTGGGCTTACAGGCATGTGCCATCACTCCAGGCAGGGACTGTTATTGCCATTATTGTTATTAATGATGCTGTAGGACTCCCTAGTATTGCTTTTTTAAAAAAATGTTATTTTATTTTACCCCTTCAATTTTCCATGTTTCCTGCCTCTTAATCCTGCCCAAATTAGTGGGGGATCTTTTTGAATCTGATTCTTGACAGTATTTGGGAAAAGTTTCTGGAAATAACTCTCTTGACTATCAAGATTTTTGTCAAAAATGTGTGTGTATGTGTGGGGCCTTCCTCCTCCTCCTCCTCCTCCTCCTCCTCCTCTCTCTCTCTCTCTCTCTCTCTCTCTCTCTCTCTCTCTCTCTCTCTCTCAGCTTTCTCTTTTGTCTTTTATTTTCTTGTTGTGTACAGAAAGGTCTGTCTCTAGCCTTCCAATTTGCATGACAGCTTGACATCATACAACATCATCTGGTCCTGCTTCCCTCCCACCAAAGCATAGAGGTGTGCTTACCTGTGTTTTGAGGAAAACAAAGACTCCACCCCATTTTTCTACTTGTAGATGTTTAGCATTTTCTGCAAGGATGCCACATAAAAATCTTTTTCTTTCAAGTTAAATACCTTGATCAATGTCTATTGCCTAATGTAAAAGCATACAGCTAAGGAATCTATTCTTTCAAAAACAGATTTTTCACTTCAGAAAAAAAAATGTTTCTTCACTATTTCCAAAAAGTTTATTTTCTGTTGAATACTGTTTCAGGAACAGTAATTATATTTTGTGTCATAGTGGTCTGAACAACTTACTTGGTCTCTATTTTAATTCTTAAACTGTCTTCTGCCTCCAGCGGTGTTTAGGTGTCCTTTTTAAAATTTATCTGTTGATTGGTAATACTTTTAATTTGATTGTGACTGTTATCTTCAGCATTTTGTATTTATGCTTTTGTTTTATTGATATCATGTTTCTATTACTCCTTCCTTTAGCACAAGGCAATCTGGGGGAGTCATCTTCTGTCTTTTGGTTTGTTTTCTTGTATTTTCTCACCAGTGTTGTCCCCACCCTCTCCTCTGCTGACATATTTATTTTCATTTCATGCTTAAGTCGAACTTGGGCAGTGCTGTGTAAACTTCTGCTTCCTATGTTCTTCTGTAGCAATTCTTGAACATTTTCCTTAGAAATTACCACCCTGTAGGAAACCTCAAGGTTACACAGCACCTTCCTTTCTATAGCTTGAGAATAGGAGGTTGAGAAAGAGGAAGCTCTTCCAGAGTTGCCAAAAGTGCTAGCCAAGTTCTCACTGCTCTCTCCAGAGTCCCTTTCAGAGTCCAGCCTTCCCAGGGTGGGGAGGTACCCTCACCCTTGAGCTTTAGTTGGACCTCCTGCTGGACCAGTGCCTTGGAAAATGGCTGGTCCTGGGAGCCCCTCTTGGCTCATCAGGGACCCACAGTGACACAAGAGGGCTCCTGTGCCCCGTGCCTGGTGGCTTCCCCACCTCTGGGTTCCCAAGAGTTGTTGCTCTCCACATCCAGTAAACTGAGAACTGGAGGAGGAGCATTGTGGGCTGTCTCTCCTCAGGTCTTTTTGGGAAGCAGGTGTGGTCAGCGGTTGAGGACCACTTTTCAAAGGTCTGTCTGTCTGCGCCTTTCTTCTTTGGATCTTGATCACTTTGACGAGTGTTTCATCTTTGAAAATAGTGTCGTGTTCATTTTCCTTAGGTTCTGTTGAAAGAATCTGCTCTCTGATCTGACCTCCGAGTCCTGAGCAGTGAACTTTGAGAACTGGTGGTGATTTTTCAATTGGGATCGTGGGCTACACACAGGGAAAAACAAAACAAACAAAGCACAAAGCTGAGGGTCAAGGTAAAAACACTAGACTAAGGCGTGGGTAAAACAAGACTCATTTTATTCTGACTTTAAATACTGAGTTGGTGGAGGCCAGAGAGATGGTTCAGGGGTAGAAGTGAGGCTCCGAGAAGGTCTATCCTCAGAACTCATATAAAAGCTAGATTTCGATCCATGCATCTATAATCTCAGCATTCCTGTGGGGATTTTGGACAGAGGTGGAGGTAGGAGAAGTTGAGGAAGCCCGCAGGCCAGCTAACCTGAAGTATATTTTTCAGCACAAACATGCAAAGAGACCCAAGGAGCTGGAAAGAGAGAATCCACTCCTGAAAGTTGTTCTGTGATTTCCATGCAATACCATGCACCCCACACAAGAAAGGAAGGAAGGAAGAAAGAAGGAAAGAAAGAAGGAAAGAAAGAAAGGAGAATAGTTTTTAAAATTCAAGTGGCTTCTCATTTGGTATTTGTTTAAATCATATATTTGTTTTGAATAGATTATTAAAAAAAAAAAAAAAGGTCAAGCTACATGAAAATTTACCTTCCCAATGCTAAAGAACACCGAAGGGGAATAGCTTCAGGCTAAAATTTTCATATATCAAACTGACTTCATAAAACTCCCAAGTTATCTGTACACTCAATTATCAGTGGTATTAAAATGGGTTTCAAGCACACTGCATGCTCTCCCCATGACATCATCTTCTCAATATATCTGACTCCATGGTGTTTGCATTCATCTTACAGTGTGATTTCAACAAGACTTGTTTTCTGCTTGTGCTTAGCCACATTTTAAGAAGCATCCCAGGAGACAGAGTTGGTGCTGTGTGCAGGGATTTAGCTACACTGTTCACACCAAGATCAGCAAAAGAGTAAATAAATCCCTGGGTGCCAGTTTAATTTTTTGCCAGGAGAAGAAAAACCCAACTAGCGTTCAGAGTCCACCAGGCTCAGCTCTTCAATATGTCTCTGCGAAGATAGATGGGCAGAAAACAGCCCATCTTGGAGCCTGGCCTCCCTTGGATGGCAGCTGCCTGCCAGGCTTGGGAGGCTGGGTCCTTGGAGCCAGTGATCATGCTGCTCCGTATTGCTGGGTCACGGGTTCGTGAGGGCTGCTTATCTACTTTTCAGCATTTGGCAGGCATACTTCGACATTAGCTTAACTTACTGTCTTCCTTACGTGAGTCATAATGATTGCTCCAGTGTCACCCTAGCCCGCATGTCACCCTAACCCAGTGAGAGCAGTAGGAAGAGTGGTTTATTCATCTTACAGTGTAACAATCACTCCCAGTCACTCTGGTCTCAGTGGCTTACAGTCATCAGCCATTACCACGAAAGTCTTGTATGCACCATAAGGAATAGTTAGGTCTAGTTATAGGGGTGGGGTAAAGTGGTGAGGCACCTGGGCTCTGGGCTTAGAAACTAAAACCCAGCCCCCCCCCCACTACCTGCATAGTGGGGCAAGGAACTCGGCCTTCTAAGCCTCATGCTCTTGGTAAAACGAAGCGTCTATTCATGTTCTCAGTCCTGTGCAAAGGTTCTCAGCCGTGTGGATGCTGAAGAAGGTCATCTGGTATGTAAGCCTAGTGGACAAAGTTCACTGTGTATGTCTGAAATGTATACCGAGTCATTTACCAATGAATAAGATTATAATGAAGCAACTTTGCAACCAGATGCCTGTTATTACACACACACACACACACACACACACACACACACACACACACACACAGTCTTTTGTAATTTATTTGCTTTTGGTGCTAAGACTGAACCCAGGACCTTTCACTTGCTTTATAAACACCTGAGAGAGAGAGAGAGAGAGAGAGAGAGAGAGAGAGAGAGAGAGAGAGAGAGAGAGAGAGAGGGGGGGGGGTCTCATATAGGCGAGTAGTGCCAGGTTAGCTTGGAACTCACTATGTAGCCGTGGAATTGTATTTATGACTTAGAGATTCACATTTTATCCATTTTCCCACAGAGCCATCCTGTGTGTTGGTAATTTCTTATTTTGGCTGTTCTAACAAACCACGCCAAAATAACTCTGTGTTAAATGAGATATTTACTTCTCATAGTAAAGTCTATGAGTTAAGCAACTCAGGGTTGATATGCCAGCCCTGAAATAAAACACAGAAGCTCAGGCATCCTTGTGTGGATGCCCTGCCCACCTGGAGAACTATGTCTCTTATTGGAGATGGCTACCCTAGTTTTCACCAGCAGTTCCAGTTTCCAGTTAGTAACAGTGTGCATCGAGGCTGAGCATTGTTTCATGCCTTCTCTTTAGAAGCACACATCCAACTTAAACACATACACTGTGTTAAATAGTGGGGTTTTGTTTATTTGTTTGTTTGCTTGCTTGTTTGTTTATTTCAAAAGTTGTAGTGTTCCAGAGTTTAATACACAGTTGGAAGTTGTATGTGGATTCTCAGCTTTTTACAGAGAATAATTCAGTTTTTTTTTTTTTTTTTTTTTATGTGACTTAAGATAACAGTTTTGCTCTTAAGGATATACAGTGGTGGTATGGGATCTGTTAAGATCTCTATAACATTAAAAAACCCGTGGTTAAAGATCAGACAATAACAAGGAAGGTGAGTTCTTACTGGTTACTACTCATTTGCTTTGTTGTTGTGACCAAATACCCAAGAAGCACCTTACAGGGAGAAAGGTGTGTTTTGGCTGGAGGTTTAAGAAGAAACAACCCACCATGGTAGGGGAGGCAGGGCAGTAGCGGAATCAGGTGACTGATCACGTGGTAGCCACAAACAGGAAGCAGAGGAAGAACAGGAAGTGGAGCCGGGGTGAAACCCAAGCCCCATTGCCGGTGAACTACTTCTCCAGGGGCTCTGCCTCAAGGCCTGCCCTCAGCTGGGGACAAAACATAAGCAGGTGAAAGACAATTTTCATTCAAGAATGGGAAATAATGTAGCCACTTGGTAAAATACGTGGTGCTTTCTTAAAATGTTAAAGTTACCATATAACCAAAGGATTCCTCTTACCTACACAGAGGAAATGAAACATATGTTTTATTTTTTAATACATTTTATTTAAATTAAAAACAATCTTATTTTACATTCCAATCCCAGTTCCCTCTCCCTCCTGTTCTCCCATACCCCCCAACCCCCATACACTCCCCACGAAAGATGAGGCCTCCCATGGGGGATCATCAAAATCTGTCATTTGGGGTAAGGACTACACCCTCCCCCGTGTATCAAGACTCAGAGAGTATCTCTCTATAGGGAATGGGTCTTCAAAGTCCATTCCTGCACTAGGGATAAATACTGTTTCACTGCCAGAGGCCCCATAGACTGCCCAGGCCTCCCAACTGACACCCACATTCAGTTGGGTCCTATGCTGGTTGCCCAGCTGTCAGACTGAAACCTATGTTTTAATAAAGATTCGTATGTGAGTGTTTATAAAATATTATCTGTTAATATCCCCCAAGTAGAAACAACCCAAATATTCATTAACTGGTGAATTGATCCAGTGTGGGGTGTCCATACAAGTGAATGCTATTCTAGACATATAAAGGAATACAATGCTAATATAAGCTTCAAATGAATGCCTCTCAAAGAACATTGTAAGTAAGAGACAGGCTCAAATGACCACATGTCATATGGCACTTTAGACTTCTACTTATATGAGATATTCATCATAGGTAAATCAATAGACGTTGTAGATTAGAAGTTGACTGAGATAGGGAATTTAAATAAGGAGTTATTTGGATTGGGCACGAGGTATCATTTTGGTGTGAGAGAATGTTCTAAAACTGGAGCTGCCAAAGGAGATGGCTCATGGGGCAAACACACTTGCTTGAAAGCCTGAGGACCTGAGTTCAATCCCTGGAGCCCAAATAAAGGTGGAAGGAGAGACTCCATCCAATTGTCCTCTGGCCTCCTCATGAACACCAGGGCCCACATACATCATACACATATAATCATAAATAAAGATTTTAAAGTATTTTATGATTTGCTTTATTTTATGTACATGAATCTTTTGCCTACATGAATGTACATGTATTACTACATGTGTGCCTGGTGCCTGTTGGAGCTGGGGTTATGAGTGGTTGTGAGCTAACATGTGAATGCAGAAAAACAAAGCTCGGTCCTCCACGAGAGCAACAGGTGCTCTTAACTGTCTAACCCTAGTAAATAATTCTTAAAACGTCCTAAGATTTGTCTGTGATTGTAGCTGTAAAACTGTAAGTGACTTTTTGGTTTCTTGTTGGAGATTAGATTGACTAAACAGAACACCTCAAATATTTAACGTATATCAATTAGTATTTGTTTTATTAAAGTTCATGATATACCCAATCTCAGAGCATGACCACATGTTGATAATTTTGCTTAAAAGGTGTCTTTGGTTTTCTGATAGACATACAGAAGCCTCTTGGCCGCATCATTTAATGAGTCTTGCTTCCTCCATCTCAACCATTCCTCATGCCACACAGTGAGTGTCATGGAGTCACCCGATGCCCCATAGTGTTTTCTACGAGTCCAGTCGAGATTCTCATTTGCCTTGAAACTTGAAACTATCTGGAATTTGAGAACCTACCAGGATTAGTTGCCATGGAAACTAAGTAGTGAAAAGAACCATGGCACTGGATGCTCCAGGATGGAAAAAGGTGAGCTAGGAGTACAGCAGCAAACAGAAGGACATGGGAAACCAAGAGGAGAGCCAGTCATGGTGGACCCTATGCGGAGGAGTGATGTGACCATGGGGGGGGGGGGGGAAGGGTGTTGCAGGTGAGGGAGCAGATAACATTTCCAGGGTCTCTTCCCAAGGTCCCTGAGGTTAAATCCCCTGCAGTGTTCATGAGACCAAGTTACACAGTGAAAACTAATTTTCATTTATTCATTCCTCATATATATAGACCAACAAATATTTCTTGAGGCCTCTTATTTCTGGGGTAGAGATGCTCCAGGGGGATCTAACATGGCTTCTCGCTTTGAGGCTCCTTCAAGACAAGACTCATCTCAGGTTTCTTTTTTCTTTTCTTTTTAGATTTACTTTGTGTGTATGGATGTTTTGCCTGCATTCTGTATGTTCTTGGTGCCTGAGGAGGTCAGAAGAGGGCATCAGATCCCCCGGAACTGGTGCTGCAGATAGTTCCTTGCCTTCATGTGGCAGCTGAACGTGAGTCCTCTGCAAGAGCAGCGGGTGCTCTTAACTGCTGAGCCATCTCTCTAGCTCTCACCTTCTTACATAATGTTTTTGTTATTCTAAAGAGTTTATATTGCCTGCAATGTTATGGAAAACTGCAGCAACATTTTAATGTTACTTCTTGTATCTATAATAAGCCTTTCTAGAAAGTACTGTCTTCCTATGTTTCTCGATTAACTTGCTTTCCCATGTTAATATTCATTGCAAAATTCTTTCCAAGGTCGGCTATACATAGCTATGAGGTACAACTTTACACCTAATGCGAAAAACATTCAGTTAGTGTGACTGGGTAGGATGAGCTATCCAATCTGAATACCAATAGCAAAAAACGTTAATGGAATTTCCTTCAGAAGTCTTGCAACCCAGATAGCTTTGTGGGTAAACTTTTTAACCATTCAAAACTCACATGAATGTTAGCTTTTGCAAACTGCTTAAAGATAATGCACATGCCTGTGGTGATTTGAATGAGAATGTCCCCCATAGGCACACCCATTGAGTCCTTGTCCCCAGTTTGCAGTGCTGTTTGTAGAGGTGTTGGAACCTTTGTTACTTCTTCACCCTTCTTGCTCTGGAGCTATGTCACTGCCTTAGGTAACTGTTTTATTGCTGTGAAGAGACACCATACCTAATGCAACTATTATAAAAGGGAGCATGTAGCTGGGGCCCTGCTTACAGTTTCAGAGGCTTAGTCTAGGATCATCATGGCAGGAAGCAGAACAGGCATGGTGCTGGAGCAGTGGTTCGGAACGTTACATCCCAATTCAGATGCAGCAGTCAGAGAGACACTGGACCTGTGGGAGTTTGAAACCTCAGAGCCCACCCTCAGAGACACCTCCAAAAGGCCATACTTTGTAATCCTTCCCAAACAGTTCTGCTAACTGGGGACAAAGCATTCAAACATACGAGTCTATGGGGGACCATCTTCATTCAAACCACCACAGTCCCCAACACAATATATTTCCTAAAATTTTCCAATTCAGAATCATGGAAATTACACCATGCTTATTCTGAGTTTACCCTCTAGGAGGACTGCCAGCTTTTTTTTTTTTTTTTTTTTTGGCTCTTGGGGCCCAAAGACAGAAGCTCTAGAACTCCACTGTGAAGTAGTAGGTCAGCTGTCCCCATCAAGACTCCAAGCTGGTGTAAGGCCACTGTGGATGCTCCAGACTACCCCGTGCACCATCTGTATACCACATAGAGAACAGAGTCATCTAGCTGAATATGGTGATAGCTTGCCTGAAGATCCGAGGGCAGAGCTAGCCACTAGCAAACCATAAAGGTCTGGAAGTCTGTATAGACAGACAGGAAGTGATATGGCTGGGCAGAGAGAGGAATATAGACAGGAGGAGACAGGAACTTGGTATCTTTTCAGTCTGAGGATTTTGTAGAGGTAAGAGCTCTAGGGACTGGCTGCTCTGTTTCTCTGATCTTTCAGCTTTTACCTCCTAATATATGATTTTGGGCTTTTGTTATTAAGACCTGTTAGAATTTATGTACAGTTGAACCCTGCCCAAATGCTTTATCCATGAAATGGGTGCAATGAGGGCTGTTAAAGTGGTATTGTTTTATTTGTGATTGCGATATAGCAATAGATAAGTACAATTGTACAATTGAATTTTCAACTCACTTAAGAAAGAAATTACCTGAATGTTTGAATAATATTCCCCTGTGTAAATATATTACACTTTCATTATCCATCAATTAATGGGTGTTTAGACTGAACAGCAATGGACATTGGAGCAGCAGATATTT
The DNA here is from genome assembly GCA_030556225.1 of Cricetiscus sungorus. Taxonomy (NCBI): domain Eukaryota; kingdom Metazoa; phylum Chordata; class Mammalia; order Rodentia; family Cricetidae; genus Cricetiscus; species Cricetiscus sungorus. The sequence goes on from JANBXA010000734.1 coordinate 49,402,017, forward strand.
CTATAGTAGAATAGTCTGTTGGATATACTTAAGAGTGATATAGTTGAATCATGTGGTAGATCTATTTTTAGTTTTTTGGACAAACCTCCACATTAATTTCCATATGCACGCACTCCCACTAGCAGTAAATAATTTCTTCACACCCACACCAGCATTTATCATCATTTGTTTTCTGATCTTAGCTATTCTGACTTGGGTAAAAAAAAATAGCAAAGTAATTTTAATTTGCACTTTTTTCCTGGTAACTAAAGACATTGAAAATTTAAAAAAAAAATGTTTTTTAGTCATTTGTATTTCACCTTTTGAGAATTCTCTATTTAGTTCCATGCTCCACTTTTAAATAAGGTTATTTTCTTTTTCTTTTTTTGGTAAATTCTACATGTTAACCCTATGAGCAAATGTTTATACAAGGGAATATTATCCAGCCATTAAGAAAATTGATATTATGAAATTTACAGGTAATTGTATGAAGCTGTAAATATTCATTCTGAGTGAAGTGATCCAGGCCCAGAAAGACAAATGTCACATGTCTTCTCTTATTTGTAGATATTTAAATCTTCAGATATGTTTATTTCATTTGGAATACCCATAGAGGTCAGAAAATTACTAAGGGCCCATGGGGAGTGGCTTTCAAGGGTCAGAGATAGAACACAGTGATATAGAAAATGAAAAGAAATAGTGGAATAGGAAGGGTTAAACTGGGGTGAAGGGTGGGAGGGCAGGATAGAAGAGGGATATAGGAGGGATAAATAAAGACATTTTTTAAAAGTCATACGGAAACATACCTACAACACACTATTGTAAATGCCCTCCTCCCCAAAGTTAAAACTGTAACCAGGTGGCAATGCTCCTATTAGATACCACAGGCAAACAAGTTAAAAGCTCATGCCAGGAATGTTTTTTCTTTTGACATTGCTGTCCAGTGATGTCTCATAGATGCTCAAACATTACAGGCTGCCCTCCCTAATCTGATTATAAGATCCTATTGCTGAGGACACTGCATACTTTAGTTGTAGAACATGTATGTATCTGTCTGGTAATGATCTGGTAGCTTCGTGCATACTGTCTAGCTTTCATTTTGCTGAAAGGGGATATGCACACTATCTTATTATAAAAACAGGCACCAATATTATTCAACTGTGAACCCTACAAGCTACAACAAGTGACAAGACATTCCCACTGGTACAATAGTGACACAGACATCATGGGTATAACCTGGTTGGATTCTTAAATTCCCCAAGATGAAACCTGTGCTTGGAACTATTATTGGGGCCTTGAACTTGTGGCCATATAAGTCATAGACCTTAGAGGATAACCTACCACTGTTATTTATTCTGCTAAATGGACATAGTATTAAATAGATTCCTAATGATTTAATGTTACACCCATAGATTCATGCATATCTCAAACCTCATCATAGAAAATTCTATTTGCATCAGATAATGATTAACACAGATAAAACATTCAAGGTGCATAGACTAAGAAACTGGAGTTTTCAGTTCTAAATCGCCCACACCCCCAGAGCTCAGGGATGACTGCAGAAAAAGAGAGTAGAAAGAACATAAGAGCCAGAGGCAGTGGATGGCTACAAGGAAATTGTTTTCTGGACACAGCAGGGCAGCTACACATATGAACTCACAGCAGTTGTGACCAAGTCTAAACCAGATTAAATTCCAGCATGGACAGTGGGAGGGTGTAAGCACGACTTCCCACCCCAGCTGAGGAGCTATTGGCAGTTGATAATTGCTGGGAGAGGTAGAGACAGTTTTCTTTAAAGGTGTAGTCTGTGGTAAGTCATCTATGATTTAGTGGAAGACCACACATCCAAGCATATGTAGGCAGTACACATTGAACTTGATGGATATATATATATATATATATGTATATATATATATATATATACACACACACACACACACACACATATATATATATATATATGTATGATAAAAGCTGGATGGATAGGGAACAGGGAATGAATCCGAGAGGATCTGGGGGAGGGGGGAATTTAATATGATCAAATTTGCAGGTGTAATAAACTTTAATGAAAAGGAGAAAAATAAAATAACAAGAGAAAGTATTGAATAGAATTTGTATATTATGTATGTGACACAGATGTAAATACCCAATCTTGCTATCTCAGTGGCAGGAAATGGTCACCCTGTAATTGAGAACCTTCCTGGAAGGCAATTCAGAAATATGCACTCAAACATAGACTGTACAGATTCATGATCCAGAAATTTTACTTCTGGATGTTCCTCCTTAGGAGAATCCAAGAAGGGCACAATGTCTTTATGTGAAGAAGTTTCCTTTCATGTCTACAAGACAGAGAAACTGTCAATCTCAATTCTCACTGAAGGACTGGTGATGTAGCCCTCCACTGACATCACAGCTGTCCTCCTACATGACAGCTGTAGGAGGAGATGCCTGGACAGGTGTTCACTGTGACAGCCTGATCACAGGTTTATCCCCTTCTTGCTTCCCCAAAGAAAGTCTTTCTCTTTCTTTGTGTGTTTCTCTTCCTCTTCTCATGTGCTACTTTCATAAAGGAATAAAGATAGAATATTTAAATTTTTAAAAACTCACAAAGATACAGTATTTAAAAGGAGCACTCCTGCCTATCTGGAGTTCCATTTTTGGGTCTGAGTGACAAGAGCTCCCATTTGTCTGGTTTGTCCTCATTGTATGCTTGCTGCTTCTTCTTGGGACCACACAGGAACAGTGATTTTGTAGCAACTAGAAGTCACATGGTCAGGATTCAGTGTCCCAGACATTTGCCTCTCAAATTCATAATATCTCTCTACACTCCAAGAGCTAACTGTGTTTATGAAAGTAACATCTATGGCTAGACTTTATAAGCAGAATGATTCCACACCAGAATTAACAGCGTAATGATGACTATCCATTTCTTTACCATCAGTTGAATATGTATTATGCTATTAGGTGGTGTCCTCACTGCTCTACTTCTGGCTCCTTGGTTTGGTTTCTCTTAGGGTACCAGTTCATGGGTGTCTCTTACCTCTGTGTCTCATGTGCTTGTTTCTTTGTGTTACCCACTAAATGGCATCAAGTAAGGAGACACATAGCATAGCCAAGTCATGTCCAGACCAGAAGTCTCTAGACTCCCAAATATGTCAAGATCTCCTCCAAATACTTCTACCAATGAGCATGTAACCATGGTAACAGCTAATACTGGTGATAGCAAGAAGACATACAAGGAAGAACATTCTTTTAATGAAAAGATAGCAGTGTCTTATTTATTGAAATCAATTATTTATTTCATTATTAAATGAACTTCTTCTCAAGCTGCATTCAAAACAGGATGGCAATACCTGTTTTTAAAATAGCTGGAATATTGAGAATGGTGAGGAAAAGCAACTCTCCTAGATGATGCTAGAATCTTGGAAGCTGGGTGTGTGTGAGCCAACATGGAGGACTCTGTTATAAGTGAGGGACTTTTTTGGTGTTTTGATTTTGATTTTAAGTCTAGGTGTTTTCTTCATAAAACTAGAACTATCTCATTTTTCTTAAGAATATATATATTTAATTCCATATACGTATATATGGAATTAAAAGCCTCTCCCTGTTCCTTTATGATCCCTTGGACCCAGAGATCAGCTCTGTTACAGGCGTGTCATTGGCACTTGCTGATATTTTATGCACATACACAGTGTAAGCACACACATCTGTGGCATGCATCTGTGTGATTGTGTGTGTGCATGCATACATGTGTAAGTATTTCACCTTATCACACAAGTAAGTCTGTTGCAGTAGCACTAGATGTTGTACACAATAGACTGTTAAAGTGACTAGTATGGCAGTGGTATTTGCCTTGTCTCTCACAACAGAAACACATCAGAGCTTCTGATGATGCAATGGTATTGGAGAAGGGAAAGGATGAGCTTCCTTCCTAGGGAAGTCTTCAATTATTTCTGATTGGCCAATATTTAGGAGTTGGGTTCTCAACATCTCTGCTTCCCTGACTCCGAATCCCCTTTCCCACTTTCTCCCAGCTTGTTCCTGGGGCTTGAATTGGTCTGAGAAGATGAAAGACTTCTGTTAGTAAGACATGAGAGGTGCTAACCCAGGGGTTAATTGCATGTGTTTACATGTAGTCCATGCTGCCATTACTGAGCACAGGCCCATTTCTGCCACCTCAGCTGTCCTGTATCCCAAAAGAAGTCAGAAACAGCACTTGATAAGAGAAAATGGATTTATCTACAATTTGGCCAGAAGCAGGGGGGAAAGTTCTTAGTTTCTCTTCAACTTTCCTGTTGCAGCACTACAGTTTCACAGAAAAGATGAAACCGTAGCCAGGAGATGTGCTGTCATAACTATGACTTTTCCTGGGAGTCAAGTCCCTTCTCTGACATCAGGACTTCACCTCATTCTCTCCTCCAGATTCCTGGTGCAGTTATAATTATTTAGGGCACATGTTTTTTTTTGAGGGCTCCTATTGCACCATACTGTTCTCTGAACTTTGTATATCAGTTTCAAAATAATTAGGATAAAATTAGAGAAAGATCTAGGGGGGCACTGAACATGAGTATCTGAGGGTTGAAGCCAAGAGATCAACAGAAATAAAATAAAATAAAATAAAATAAAAAGACAGATAGGATGTCTGTCGAGGGGCTACCCCTGAGGGGGCTGTGTTGTTCCCAAGTACCTTCAGAAAAGATTAACAGAATTATTCCAGCAATCATAATTGGGGAATTTCAAGTTTTTATGATGGAGAAAAATACACAAAGGACATCAAAAGACCTTATAAAACAAGTGAAAGAATACATTTATTAATCCAAAGACTGTTGTCCATGTATTAGCTACATCACAAACCCACCACATATCATCCCCACTTCCCACTGGACATCAAGATCAGGGAGATATGAGTAACTGAAGGTCTTAAGAGTTCTTGACGTGTCTCAAGGACAGAGAACTAGAAGTTCTAGAAGGTGTCCCTGTGCATAACAGAGACCGTGAGCCCATACACATAGCCACTACAGAGTGACACCAGCAAGTAGACTCTGTGAGTTGAATATATGAACAGCAGCACATTCTGGGATGGCTCCACTACAGGAACACAAGTGCTGGGATCTGTAACTGGGACTCATGAATAAGTTTAAAACTCTTAAGACAAGCTGGCAGTGGTGTCATACACCTTTAATCTCAGCACTTGGGAGGCAGAGGCAGGTGAATTTCGGAATTTGAGCCCAGCGGGGCCTATAGAGTGACCTCCAGCATAGCCTGCACTACACACACACACACACACACACACACACACAAAACTTGTCTCAAAAAAAGAAAAACAAATAACAAAAAAGAAAGGAAGAAAAAAAAAAAAAGTCAACGGCTTTGCATCCTAAGCCCCTCCCCTTATTTCCACCTTTTCCTGGTTTCTCAGTCTACTGTGCTCTTTTCATTATGTTCTTAGGAAACTAGTAATGTGTATTAAGAACAAAAGACATAGTTCTTGTATTTAAATCATGTGTTAGCAATGGGTACTCATGGATGTGTGCCTTAGGCAAAGGTGTTATCTAGTTTTCTATTTTTCTATATGCATGTACATACATTTATCTACATATATCATGCAAGTGGAATGAAAGGAGAATTCTTTCTGGGATACTTATTTTAAACTCTCCTATTTGTTACTTTAATTTTCCTACTTTTTTATTTGTTTGTTTGGAAACATGGTCTCTTGTAGCCCACTAGCCTTGAACTCATGATCCAATCCCTACCTCCTGGATGCTGGGGTTGCAGGCATGTGTCGCCATGCCTGTCTAACATCATGACATCATTGTTTTTGTTTGTTTGTTTTTCTTTTAAGTCAAACATTTTAATGAAGGGTCAATCAGTTTAGAATATAAATTTTCAGAGAATTCTTTCTAGTCCTGAGGAATGTAGACTACTTTATCCACATTTATTGTCCCAGCTGAGAAAGAAGAAACACACAGTGGTAAACCTCAAGTTCCTCACCACTGTCTGCCTTCCCAGAAATCTTGTGAGATAGATGCTATCACCCTGCATGGCACACATAGTGATATGGGTTTTTAAAAAAAAAGGCCATTAGTCCATCCAACTGCAAAGTATCAAGATAGATCAGAAGTATCTGTCCCCCAAAGACCATTGTAGAAGTAAGCATGGGTCTCAGCAGTAGTTAACCTAGAAACGGGGTTGTTTTCTCCCCTTTCTCATCCTTACTTCCTCATTCCCCACATACGTGATCAGCCATGGAGTGCCATAGATCGAAAGCCACATCATGACTTCATTATATTGCATTTAGACTTTAGAAGTCTAAATGCTATCCATTGCATAACTGAGATGCCCCCAAAAAATCCTATTTCAAAGTATAAATATGGTCAATCAGGGTGGTCTCCATTTTTCAACAAACAAAAATTATTCTTTATATAATGTGTGATCTATATTCATATACATGCATAAGTCATATTTCATTTCTATGTGTGGGAATAATTGATTTTAAAAGTTTCTTATTCAACTTGAAGTTGTGTAAAAACCTGTATTAGTTTCTTGATCATTATCTTAGATCCTCCAGGGTTATTCAGGGGTCTCATCCGAGCATACATCTGCCTTAGAGTTTGTGCCCCAGGAGTATACTTTGGGATGGGATGTGTGTGTGTGTGTGTGTGTGTGTGTGTGTGTGTGTGTGTGTGTGTGTGTGGCAATTTTTATTTTAAATTGACAAGCAAGAACTAGAATCTCACTCAATGCCTCGTCAGTTATTTTGCTTATTAAAGATTATTAAAAAGCCAGCAAGGACAGTAATAATAAAATATGAGCTGTGCCAAGATGTAACATGCAGAAAAGATTTGCCTTAGCTATAGAACATGGCATATTCAGAAAGATAAAACCCAGGTATATTATTGTGAAGTTTGCTGCTGTGTTTTAAGGAAGCAATCTTTTCTTCCAGTGTAATAAAGATTAGATTATTAAATTAATAACAACTCACAGCTGCTAAGAAGATTTTTAGAATCACTGAATTCTTTTATTGTTTAGAACAGTGGGACAGTGGCTCTCTTTTGAAAGTGCAGGGCTTTGGAGAGATAAGGAATTGATTCTGAACAGCAAATCACTGAAAACATTTGAAGGAAATAGAAAAGACAAAATCTCAGAGAGAAAGCCCAGACTCCTAAAATAATTAAACAGATCAAACATGGTTTATTCAAAAGAAGCGTCTTGGAGTTGCAATCATGGAAGGAGCTCATGCTCTGGAAAGTTAGGTCAGCTGCCAGGCAGAGAATCCTGAGGGTGGATGGTTGAAAATAAACACAGCTTTAAAAAAAAAGGGGGGGGCTGTCTTGTTATGTAGCTCAGTCTGGGTTTATAGACCTGTACCACAAAGTTTGGCCTCCCATTAAAATTTTAAGAATTCATTGATCAACAATGAAATTCTCATTCCTCTATTTTGTCTCCCTTTTATTTTACATGCTGCTGTTTTTACAGAGCACCGAGGTTTCTATAGGATAATGCATGAGTATTGGTTATTAAATTATTGAATGATATGCAATTGCACAGGTTCCCCTAGTTCTTCTGAGATATTCTCCACTGTAAGCCCTTCAAACCACATGAGTGGCCAGGCCCCTTCCCCAAGGCCTCCATCTGTGGGTTCCATCCACAGAATGGTGACTGCCCTAAGGGCTCGGCCTTGCCCCTGCCCTACAGAGTAAAAAGCCCAAGCTCTGGACTTGAAATCACACCAATCCCCACCCTGAAAAGCTTTGCCCTGAAAAAGTTCCACTCCCCTCACCAAGAACTCTATAAGCCCTGCCTTCTGTTCAGTTCTCTGCTGTGTCTCGCCTGAGCAGAGGCAGCCACCCTCCTGGTTTGTTCCCTATATAGCCAGAGCTCAAAAAATTCCTATCTCTGAGTTTTGCTTGTTCTCAGCTTATTGGATTCAGTTTTACAGGGATTTCGGTGTCTTTTAGGTATGAATGGCTCATAGCTCCCCAGATAGGAGATGGGGTCAATGTTAAACTTTACTATAGCATTTACCATAGCTGCCCATCAGGCACAATCAAATTCAGAGGGTACATATCCCATTCTCTCAACCCGTAGGTATTGACATAATAAAAGAAGTGATCCAACATTCCTCAAAGGTCCTACATCCCTAATATCACCCCCTTTAGATGATATTGATCTCATCCCTGTCATACCATCTGTTTTAGACCTTAGCCTCTGTGTAACAGCTATTAAATAATGCTTCGCAACCACCTTGGAGAATGTTGGCTATGTAACCCTCCTGTGTCAACTCATGACTACATTTGTGACCTCGCCCATTGTCTTAGATTCTCTCACCTCTTGTTAAATTGTTCTGAGCCAAATATCACTACCATCCCTTATCTCCACCACATCACTCTCTTTGGTGCCACAGACTTCTTTAATGCCTCAGGGACACATTTTATGGGGATCCTAGATTATTGTAGTAATACCATAACCCTTAGTACAACCACCCAGCCCATGCTCGAACATTCACAATGTCCCAGTTCTCTTTGGCACTCAAGTTTCTTGATGCCTACCTGCAGGGTGGTCTGGGAATGTACCCTGGGGTTTCTTTCTCCTTTCTTTCTTCCTTCCTTCCTTTCTTTCCTTTTTTTTTTTTTTTTTTTTTTTTTACAAAAACTAGGGGTGGTACCCAGTGAAGATCCCTTGCCAGTTCCCATCCCAGGGTTCATAGCCACATGGCATGAGAAACAAGTGGTTCAGGTCATACCCTCTCTAGCAGTCCTGGGTATAACCGCTGGTGTCACCAAGTGGAGTTGCAGGGCTGCTGACTTCCCTAGCTATTTACCACTGTCTTTGTGCAGTAGATGGCTGTTTGCACAGACTCACAACCTGAAAAGAACAACTGTCTATGGAGTATTCCAACACACATGGGAAATTTATATAACACTCTTCCCCTCGAAGGTTCAAGGCGTATCTCAGAAGAGGTGGTGGGAAGACTGTAAGAGCCTGAGATTGGGAGGACCAAAGCAAACAGTGTCTTCTGGATATGACAGAACAGTTACTTTCCTGATCTCACAGAAGCTGTGGTGCCTGCATAAGATCTGCACAAGATTAAGCCAGTCAACATTCTAGCATGGATGAGGGGGCATACAGACCCCATCCATAGAGGAGACGCTGTGGCCTTTTGGTGGCTGTTAGGGGAGAGGAGAGGGAGGCAGTTTTCTTTAGAGATGCCCCTTTAGAGATGCTTCAGTGGGTGGCCCCACACCCATACATGTATAGGCAGCACTGGTTGGACTCAGTCATTTAAGAAAGCAAGAGGAAGAAATGGAGGAGGACATGAAGTTGGAAGAGGATGGTGAAAGGGGGATTCTGGAGAAGTTGGGGGAGAATGGGGAGGGTACAGTCAAAATATATTGTATGAAAGAATAAATTTTAAAAATGTAAGAAGGAACTCAAGTTGGCACACAAAGCAAATGGGCGGATGCTGGGCTCTGTGCTTGTAGGTGGAGAGTCATCACCAGAACAGGATCCTGCCCACACTGAGTTCTCTCTCCTGCTCCTCTGGGTGGCATGAAGCCCTGTGCCAAGCAGTGTGGCTACAACCACTTGTAACTCCAGTTGTGAGCCATCGAATGCGGATGCTGGGACTAAACCCAGGTTCTCTGCAAGAGTAGCAAGTAGTCTTAACCACTGAACCATCCCTTCAGCCTCTAAATCTCCTTTATTAATTAGCTACCCAGCCTTGGGTATTTTTATTATAGCAACAGAAAACTGGTAAATACAATTTCTTTTGGGTAAATGTCTAGGAGTGGGACTTCTTGGTAATACAGTATGGATACATTTGACTTAATTTTTTTTTTTTTTGGTAAGGCAGTGATGGTGCACACCTTTAACACTCTGGAGGCAGAGGCAGTCAAATCTCTGTGAGTTTGAGATCAGCCTGGCCTACAACGTAAGTTCCAGGACAGCCTGGGCTGTTGTACAGAGAAACCCTGCTTTGAAAAACCAAAGGAAAAAAATTAATGCATGTTTATTTATGGGTGCCTGTTTGTATGTGTATGATGCCAGTGCAGGAGCCTTCAGGAGAATCAAATCCAGGTCCTCTGTAAGAGCAGCAAGTGCTCTTAATTTGCTGGTCCATCTCCTCAGCATCATCTTTAACCTTTTAATGAGTGTCAACCCATTCTTTAAAGTAGCTATACTTTTGTGCATGCCCACTGGTCATGCCATGAATCCTTAACAGATTTACAGTACCGGGCATGATTTCTCCTGCAGAGTGAGACTTCTATCTAATCAGAACGTGGTTGGTTATCTCATGCCACTACTACCTTAACACATAGCAGGCACACCTTAAAGCTTTATACACCATTAGGTCTGAAGATGGCAGTCCTCCTTCTTTCTCCAGGCTCTCCAGAGCTAGAATTACAGGCTTGTAAACAGAAATTACACCCTATTTCTGACTTTTTAAACATGGGTGCTGGAGAGCCGAACTCCAGATCTGCTGTGACGACGCGGCCAGAGTGCCGAACTTGGCAGAGGGTGTTAGGATTGAAACACTTAACAAACCACCACAAGAAGTGAAGAGGAGGCTGCTATATTTTAAAACAGAGAGTAATGGGCTTATATATCCAAGCCAGGGGATGGGCTAAGCATAGGAAGAAGTCATGCACCACCTTCACCTGGGGTCAAGTCACCGGCACTGCACACCGGAAAGTTATGAGAACAACCTTATATGATCAACCTTGAGAGCATGGGAGTTCTACAGCTGGGTGGGGAGGAAGAGAGCTGTAAGGGACAAGTACTTAAATTTCCCAACACAGATCCACATACTCACATAGCAAGCACTGTACTATGGAGCTATCTTATCAGCCCCATAATCATATTTTAAATACACTACACCCAGCTTAATTTTAACTTTTGTTAAATTTATTTGATAATGTGAACTACCTTAATTTTAAAGTTTGACTACACATTGTCTTATATTGTCTGCTAAGTAATAAATTTCTAAATCTGAGATTAAAAAACTATCAATTAGTGTTTTTGATCTTAGCTATTCTGATCAGTGTAAGATGAAATCTCAGAGTTGTTTTGATTTGCATTTCGCTGATGACTAAGGATGTTGAGCAATTCCTTAAGTGTCTTTCTGCCATTTGAGATTGTTATGTTGAGAATTTTCTGTTTAGATATGTAACCCATTTTTAAATTGGATTATTTGGTAGTTTGATGTCTAATTTCTTGAGTTCTTTGTATATTTTGGAGATCAGCCCTCTGTCAGATGTGGGGTTGGTGAAGATCTTTTCCCATTCCATAGAGAGTTGTTTTGTCTTGTTGGCCATCTTCTTTGCTTTACAGAAACTTTTGAGTTTCAGGAGGTTCCATTTATTAATTGTTGCTCTCATTGTTTGTGCTACTGGTATTCTATTTAAAAAGTGGTCTTCTGTGCCAATGAATTCAAATGTATTTCCCACTTTCTCTTCTATAAGGTTCAGTGTGGATGGTTTTATGTTGAGGCCTTTGATCTATTTGGACTTCAGTTTTGTGCATGATGACAGATATAGATCTACTTGCAATTTTCTACATGTTGACAGCCAGTTATACCAGCACCATTTGTTGAAAATGCATTCTTTTTTCCATTTTATATTTTTAGCTTCTTTGTCAAAAATTAGGTGTTCATAGGTGTGTGGGCTGATATCAGAATCTTTGATTGGATTCCATTGGTCCACCTGTCTGTTTTTAAGACAATACCAAGCTGTTTTCATTACTATAGCTCTATAGTAGAGCTTGAGGTCAGGGATGGTGATGCCTCCAGATGATCCTTTATTGTACAGGATTGTTTTGTCTACCCTGGGTTTTTTGTTTTCCCATATGAAGCTGAGAATTATTCTTTCAAGGTCTGTGAAGAATTGTGAGGGGATTTTGATTGTGATTGTATTGAGTCTGTAGATTTCTTTTGGTAGGATTGCCATTTTTACTATGTTGAGCCTACCAATCCAAGAGCATGGGAAATCATTTCATTTTCTGATATCTAATTTTTTTCTTTAAAGACTCGAGAGGATGTAGAGAAAGCTGAAAACTCCTCCATTGCTGGTGGGAGTGCAAATTTGTATAGCCACTGTGGAAATCAGTATGGCAATTTCTCAGGAAATTAGGAATCAACCTACCTCAAGTCCCTGCAGTACCACTATTGGTCATATATCCAAAGGAGGCACATTTCACACATCAAGGACATTTGCTCAACTATGTTCACAGCAACATTATTTGTGACAGCCAGATCTTGAAAAACAACCTAGATGCCCCTCAGCTGAAGAAGGGATGAATAAAATGTGGTATATTTACACAAGTGAGTACTATTCAGCAGTAAGAAACAATGGCATCCTAAAATTCACTGGCAAATGGACAGAACTAGAAAAAACAAAACAAAACATCCTGAGTGAGGTAACTCAGACCCAGAAAGGCAAATATAGTATGTGCTCACTCATAAGTAGATACCAGACATAAAGCAAATGATACCCAGTCTACAATCCACAACCCCAGAAAAGCTAGAACCCTCTTCCAGAAACAGATGGAAGTAGATGCAGAAATCCACAACTAACTAATGGGCCAAGCTCTTGGAGTACAATTGAACTGAGGGAGGAGCGATAATATGAACAAAGGTGTCAAGACCATGATGAGGAAACCCACAGAATCAGCTGACCTGAGCTAGTGAGAGATCTCTGACTCAGGTCTGACAAATGGGGAACCTGCATAAGACCAAACTAGATTGCCTTAGTATAGGTGACAGTGGTGGCTGGGACAATATGAGGCCACTGGCAGTGGGTCCAAGATCTAACTCTAATGCACAAACTGACTTAGTAGAGTCCATCCTATATGGAGAGATGGGGTTTTGGGGTTGGAGAGGTGTCTTGGTCCTGCCTCAATGAGATGATGAAACACCAACAGACTTAGTAAACTTCCTAGGAGAGGCCTTATCGTCTCTGAGGGGCAGATGGGAGGGGGGGAGGGAGAGGAAAGAAAGGAGGAGGAACTGGGATTGAATTGTAAAAATGAATTAATAAAAAGAATATTTATCAGTGTTTTAGAAAAAACAACCATCAGTTATTTATGTGTATACATATACTTACGTATGTATGTATGTATGTATAGTCCATAGCTAATAGTGAACTATGTACACTTTTCCTATCTTATTTTTCTTACTTAAAATAGATATAAGAAATTACATTATAGCAGTTTATAAAGAAATTCTTCATTCTTTGTCCCAGTTATTGGATGGGCATACCAGACACCAAAACACAGGTGTTTAGATCCTTCACAAGCTTTGCTGTTTCATAGTGTTGAAATGAGGAGCCTTGCTCATGCATCCTTCCACACTTTGGGTTAGTGTATCTTTGGAATAGACACTTGTAAGTAAAAGTCCTGGGTTAAGGAGTAAATGCAGATACTCTGTCAGCATTGCTACTAAACTCCGCACTGGAGTTTGGCTTGGACCAGCTTTACTCCCTTCAGCGGTGTGTAAGAGGGACCATCCCTCCACAGCTGCAGCGACAGAGTGCCACTAGACGTTGGTGTGTTGCTTCTGTCATCTCACAGGAAAGACACAGTACCGCTCTGTAGTTTTAATTTTTGCATTTACCTCATTACACAAGATGCAGAGCATCTTTTCAACCAAGGGTCGCTTCTATGTCCTTCTAAGACTTAGTTTTATGGTTGTATGTGTGTTAGAAACTTTTACGGTTTTAAGGCTATGTACATCTTTCTGCAATGTAAATTCCCCGTTGTTTTACACTGTGTACACACTCCAGTACCCCAAAGGCATCTCTGCATTGAACGTAGGTTTTCACCTTTATTGTTAAGGCAGTTGGCACTGGTCAACTTGTTGCTACCCTTTTCCTTTGTTTGACTGTTTAACATTTTATGTTTTGATTTTCTGCACTATGATATATTTAAACATATATTTCTTGCTTCTCTCTCTCCATCCAATTTGACCTCTTTGAACTTAGTGAATAACAAAGATTGGTAATTTTCATCAACTCTGTAAAATTCTTTAATTCTTTTAAAAGTGGCCTCTGTTCTGTGTTCAGTCTCTTCTCATCTTTAAGCCCCAATTAGATGAATGCTAGCTTCCCACTTTATCCTGTGTGTCTTACTCAACATTTTCTATCATTTAAAAATTTCGTTAGGCCACCTTTTATGAGTTTCCCTTTGATCCACCTTCCAGTTCACAAATCGTCTGCAGTCATATGGAATCTATCCATTTTGAAATGTACTTATTTTATTTTTCAACTCTGTAATTTCTGGTTAGCTCTTCACCAGTTTGCAATGTCAATTTTTATGATTTGGGCAACAAATTTATCTGCAAGTTGTAGCGTAGCTGATTCCTCTGGGTTGGATGTGACCATGGGCTGTCTTGAAAGAGACCAGCTGTGGTGACCACATGAACTCCTCAGGAAACCAGCCTTATTAACATTCCCTCATGGAATGCTCATGGGACTCGTGAGCCTTCTGGATCTTCACAGGCCCATCCCTTCCTCAAGATCCAATCACCACTATATAAAGAGTAAACAAAGTACAACTTCTCGGTGGTACAGCTGCCTTTAAGTATTCCAGAGTACTTGTCAGTGATGTTGCTGCCTGTGAACACCTGTACCCCTGTAGGTAACCCCCCCCCCAGAAACTCATCATTCCACAATGCTGGACTTGGATAGAATCCTTCTTTCAATATATCAGTGTCCTCTCTTTGTAGGATGAATAGACCTTTTTCATGTCTCCCCAAGAAAAGTCACATAAGCATATCAATACTATTGCTTAATAACATTTGTTTGGTACTTCTAATATCTGTATTACTAGTTTTCCTAAGATTTCATGTCTTATTTATGTGTATGGATGTCTGTGTATCCTACATGTGTGCAGGTGCTTTCAGAGGCCGCAAGAGGATCTCTTTAGAACTGAAGTTCCAGAGAGTTATAAGCTGCCCAATGTGGGTGCTGGGAACCAAATTTGGGTCTCTGAAAGAGCAGTGCATTAATCAGGGTTCTTTAATGGAACACAAATTTACATATTTAGATTTATTAAATTATTAGACTTATAGGCTGTGGTCCAGGTGGTCCAACAATGGCTGTCTCCCTACAAAAAGGCCAAGAATCCTGTAGGTTGGGTATCTCAGCAGTCCCAATATAGTTCTAGAGTGCTAGAGCATTTCTAAATAGCTGCTGTTCTTTGGTCTACATTGGCATCCCAAAGAATTAGGTTCTAATACTAGCAAAGGAATGCCTTAGCAACAAGAACAGGTGTAAGAACAATTGGGCAAAAAGCAAAATCTTCCTTCTCCCATGTCATTTTATAAAGGCTGCCATCAAGAACATGTGACCTAGATTTAGGGTAGGCCTTCCAACCTCAAACGATCCAATATAGAAAATCCCTCACATGCATGCCCATCTGCCTGGGTTTTGGTTGATGACAACCAAGATTAGGCATCACAAGCAGCAAGCACTCTTAACCATTTATCTAGGCCCACATTACTGTTTGTGTTGTCTACAGGTCTCGCTTACTAGCTTCTTTTAACTTGACATGTCTGGATTCTTCGTTTGCTTTATAATCTCTAATTATAACAAATTAATACTTAAAGGTTGTTTTTGGAGAAGATCCAAGATGATGCAATTTTCCATCACAATGGCTTCTCATGAGTTTTCTTCCCCCCTAAAAACACTCTTGAGTATATTAGCAGCCTGAAACAATAAAACCCATACCCTGTTTCTGGGTCATTATCTCAAGCCAGTGAGAAGGGTATCATGTTAAGATCGCTGTCTTTGGAAGGAGTGAATGCCAGTCCCCAGACCTTCAGCAGCTGAGTCCTCAAAAGTTTTTCTCTGTGTCTCAGCTGCATCTGGTGAGCTGCCAAGGAGTCTTAAAGCCAAAGTGGCAGTGCCTGTGGTTTCAGGACCCTGAGCATTGATTTCCCAGATCACAATGGGCCCTGCCTCAGGGCTGCTTTTTTTGTTATCAGCAAATCTTGTTTTCTGAGAGTGTTCTGGTCTATTTCGTTGAACTGTAATTATTTCCTTCTTCCAATTGCTTCCTATACTGTTAGGTATTATGGGTGCCAAATGCTCCTCACAGACTTATGAGTTGGACACTTAGTCCCTGGCTCTTGGCCTTGTTTGAGGGGTTCTAGAACCTCTGATAGAAGGCATGACTTCTGGAGGTGGGTCACTAGCTGAGCACCTTTGAAGCTACAGTCTGCTTTGTTCTGGCCCAAGCTCTGCATCCGGTTCAGTGCCATGTAAAAATGAATGGAAGCTCTTGCTGTCACAAACCCAGCCTCCCGGCCAGGATGACCCACATCCTTTAAACTATGCATCAAAATGAACTTCGCATTTCTTATGTTGTATATCAGCTACTTTTCTTCTTGCTCGAACTGCCTGACCAGGAGTGACCCAAGGGAGAAAAGATTTTATTTGACTCATAGTTGAGGACATGGCCTAGAAATCCTGGTGGCAGGAAGGGCTTGAAATTTGGTTGCAAAAACTTACTTTTATTGGGGAGATCAAGAAACACAGAAAGAAGGAATATCAGAGGGCTTTCTCCTTCCCCCTTTTTATTCAGTCTGTCATTCAAGCTCATAGCATGGAAGTACCCATATTCAGAATAGGTCTCCATCCAGTTAAACTCCCCTGTAAACATCTCACAGACACACCCAAGGCATGCCTCATTAATGCTTTTATTAATGTTTTTATTTCTTAATTTTTAGATTTACTTTTAACATGCAGCTACTTACAGAGGCCAAAAGACAGTGTCCTATCCCCTGAAGCTGGAGTTACAGGCAATTGTGAGCCACTCAACTTGGGTGCTGTGAACTGAACTCAGGTTCCCTGGAAGAGCATCAAGTGCTCTTAACCACTGAGCCTTCTCCGTGGTCCCACCTGTGTGTTTCCTAATCTAATCAAGTTAATTTCGATGAAATTAAGCATCGAAAGTTGCTTCCAGGATGTATTTGGTCTCTGTGATATAAAAGTAACTAATACATTACATTCCTGGTGTTTGCCAGTGTGTGTGTGTGTGTGTGTGTGTGTGTGTGTGTGTGTGTGTGTGTGTATGAGTGTGTTGATGAATTCTCTTCATGCAAGAGAATGATTGGAGTCACCTAATCTGCCAGTCTTCAAATGGAAAACATGGGCTACTATTTTAATGGGAGATACCAATAGTGTTCTGGGGGGGGGAAATAAGACACAATAAGGAAGTTAGTGATGTCAGGGATGAAGGAAGCAGTTGCCAAGGAGAGCTTTTCAAAGTAATGACACCTGCCCAGTGTGAAAGAACTGATTATTCTAGGAAGTTTTGGGGATAGCTAGACCTGTGTGTCTAGGGGGTACAGATAGAAAGAGTTAAAATTCTGACGTAAGGGCAGAAGCTAAGGGGAAGTTGTATACACCTTATAAATCATTGTATGGCATTGGATTTTACTCTGAATGAGACGGGAAAACATTAAAAAATGTTGAGCAAGAGTGACGTGACAGTACCTGCATTTAAACAGAGTCTGTAACAGGAGCATCCCATAGTGGACGGAGTAAGTAGTTTGAAGGCCTGCTGGAAATTGACTGAAATAATTTAGGTGAGAGAGTAAGGCAGGATAAGGAGAGGTGTCTTAAGATACTATCTTCCATTAAGTCTGGCTTTAACTCCTGAAGAAAGTAACGTGTGCCCATTTTACAGACAGATGAAGCTCAGGGCGAGGAGTAAGTTATTTGGCTAAGATCATACCTGTGAAAATTGCAGGGCTGCTACTCTGTGCCACCTCTTGGGCTCCCAAAGCCCATAGTGTTTTAGATAGCCTCTCAAGTTAGAGTTTGTCTTGGGAGCACTCCACTGTGACTCCCACTCACCTAGTCTAGATCATAACCAGACTTTCACAGGGTATAGAATTTATTCTTTCTTTCACCTATGCACTAGAGGCGCTGCAGAACAGGATGGGATAGTGCTCATAATGCTGCCAGCACCGGGTCTGTCTCTCTTGGTTCTTCTCTATGGAGTTTGAGCATCTTATCATCCTGGCCAATGCTTTTCCATGGTGGAAGAATTAGAAAGAGCTGGGTTTTGGCTGACTGTCCCTTCTGTGGCCCCGGGAACACAGGCACACTAATTGCCAGTCAACCTTGGGTCAAAAAAGTTGCCCGACTCAGCAAGGCTGCCATTTCCTCCTACACAGTTCTTTCCAGTTTGTTGGCAGTGGTACCCAGAGGTGGCTGGAGAGTTCTGATAACACTTTGCTGGTTGCATTCCAGGACAGTAGCTCTGACTCCACTGAAGACTTGTCAGAAGGTGAAGAAATTACTGACAAAGGAAGTTAATAATGGCCACTCTGGAAACTTTGCCTCTTCCACAATGCCTTCACAACTATTTAAAGCATTGCCTTGGAGCTAACTGAGTTGCCAGAAAACAAAACAACCCCATGAATGGAAATTAACAACTAGTCCATGACCCACTTAAGGAGATGCTATGTCTCTCACTTAAGGTGTGCTGGAGAGAGCATGCTCAGCTATTGGTGTCTGCTTTCATTCTGCGATGGAAATTATACAACATTCTCTGACTTTCCTTGCAGGACATAGTTCTCTTCTCATCTCTATTTCTGGGAGCTTTTCCTGGCTACTTAACTACAAGAAGAAAAGAGCTGGAATATGTTACTGGCAAGAACCATTGTGGATACTGATGTGTTAAAGTTACCTGCTTACTGTGTAATATTAAAGTCATGAAATGTGAGTGAAGATATTGTGTGTTTCTGTAAGTAAAGGAAAGTTTTGGCATACTCAGAGTGTTTCATAGATGTTCTTTGAAGGCCTTGCAAGTCTTGGATTTAATCAATTTTTCTAATTACATCTACTTATCTATGCTGTTGTCTTACACTGTCTAATAGAAGTCACATATGTCATTGTGAAGTTCCTTTTCTAATAATCAGAAATAAGTGAAATTAATATTCATTAACTTACTATTCAAAATATTACTTTAATACATAATAAATATAAACTGTATTAGTCAGATATATTAACTCTATTTTGAAGTTTTTAATTGAAATAAAAATATATTACTTTTCTCTCTCCTTCCCCTCTCTCAAGCTCCTTGTAGCTACTCTCCCTTGAACTCTTCCCATTCATGTCCCCTTAAGTTGATGGGTTATTTTCTTTATTTTTACATGCGCACACACACGCACACACACGCACACACACACACACACACACACACGCACGCATGCACGCACACACACACACACACACACCCTGCTGAGTCAATTTTTGTTGGTAGCGTGTATATGGTTTCATGGCTGACCACCACTCCGTATTGGACAGCCCAAATCAGGGGACATCTGGGAGGGGGTCAACCCTGGGAGAAGTTGCTTGTAGTTCTTTGTCTAGGTGTGGGGCCCTGAAAATTATCCCCTTCCTCATTACTGTCTTTTGATACTGCCATTGTTCTGGTCTTCTTTATGTGGCCATTTCTAGGAGAGACTGTTTCACAGCAGACTTCTTGATATTCTGGCTCTAACAATTGTTCTGCCCCTTCTGCAATGTTCCCTGAGCTGTGAAGATGAAGATAGTCGAAGGAGCTATGGTATAGATGCATTCATTGCGGCTGAGCTACCCACTATCTGTTTCTTTCTCCATGTGTCCAGTTTTGTTTTCTGTGATGGTCTCCATTTTCTGTAGGGAGATTTCTTTGCTGAGGGGTGATAGCTACACTTATCAAGGAAAGGCATCCCATACACAAAAAGGGTCCCTGGGTTGTGTGTATGTGGAGCTAGGTAGTATATTTGCATATTGTCTCTCTTTTTGTGATATATTTTTAAAATTTACTATGTGTCTAATGCTTGCAATAATTCTCAGTTGGGAGTACTCACATTTCAAAGGTTCAGTCACATCATGTGGGCATGGATTGCTTAATTGGATGGAACAGACCTATGTAAATAAGTTGCAGCAAAAAACAAGTAAGCAAGTAGTATTATTGCATGTATGAGACTCCAGAGAAAAGGAAACATAGGCAGACCTAAGGGATTATTTCTGCCAAATAATTCTTTTTTCTGTTAGGGATCTTGTAGAGATTCAGCAATAACTACTCCACAGCATCTTGCTGGAGGACAGTGGAAGCTGAGTGAAGAAGATACCCATGTTGCAGAGCATCCTAAAGACACACACACACACACACACACACACACACACTCTCTCTCTCTCTCTCTCTCTCTCTCTCTCTCTCACACACACACACACACACACACGGACTGGAGAATGAATTGAATTGAGGAGAATGGTGAGTGACATGAGAAAAAGTTGCGTGTGTGGAGGGCCCTTTAGAATCTTAACTCCATATTTTATAATAATTTTACATTAAGTACTTTTGAAGTGCTTTTGCCAATATTTCCAAAGATTCTTTAGAAATAATCTGACCTTGATATTTGTCCATGTATTTCTTTAAGTGCCTATCACACCCTATGCCTAGAAACACAGAGGTGAGACTGGGAGTTGAAGTGAAAGATGATTATTTCAGTAGGTATGCAACGTGACCTCAAACACATGAAGACTCAGCTATTCATTCGGCTCTCTGAAAGATTTTAGAGACACAGGCTCTCAATTAGTTATAGAAAGTGTGGCTCCACATGTGTCCATTGGACTCTACATACCATCTGCATGATGGCAATACAAACATCCCATGTGTTTATATATGTAAAGCCCATGCACCCTTAGCCTCTGTCTTGCTACATTGAAGTGGTAGAGTACTTTTAATTGTTTTCATTAAAATTTATTTCATTTTATGTGTGTGGGTGTTTTGTCTATATGTATGTTGGTGTACCACTTCCATGCCTGGTGTTCATGGAGGCCAGAAAAGTGCATCAAATCCCCTAGAACTGGAATTACAGATGACATGAGCTGCCATGTGTGTGTTGGAACTCTAACTTGGGTCTTGTGGAAGAGCAGTCAGTATTCTTAACTGCCAAGTCATCTCTCTACACATTCTATTATTGCTATTGTTGTTATTGTTTTGAGGAACTGCAGATTGAATCCAGCATATTACACACTCTAGGCAAGCTCTCCACCACAGGACTAGATCCCCAGCCTTATTTTAACTTGTTTATTTGGGACAGGATCTCACAAAGTTACCCAGGGTGGCTTTGTACTTTCAATACTCCCAGCTTAATCTGACTACATGAGTTTGGATCACAGTGGCACTGCTATTCCTGTAGAGTAGAATGATTGCGTCAATGTCTTCATGTTGGTGGGATTTTCCTGACAGCAACAGCCAAATTCATAGTGATCTAAAATATTATTTTTCCCTCTAAATATTATTTGTTTTCTCAAAATAAGGACAAGAACCCCTGAAAACTTACTGATGTCCCCCTGCCCCCAGTCCTCAGCAGCAACTGTGAGAACTAAGAAACAGAGGCCAGACTCATCTCTTGCCAGGACTCCCAAGGATCCTGGTAAGAATCTGTGGTAGGCTGTGGCTCACATTCAATTCAGGCTCCCTTGTGTGACCAAAAGTCCTGCCTGCTTTGAAAGACATGAAAACATGGAGCTTACAGCAACACCTCCAGCAGGACCAGAGGGACCCAGAGGCATTTCTGCTCTGTGCCGGTTCCATACACTGAAACTGCAGGAATGGTTTTCTAATTCATGAACACAGGTAAGCATCATTTTCTAAAACGTGGGCAGGAAATACAAAGCTGAAGCATTGGGTTTACGTAGCATCTCTGCTCAGGGTTAGGGACCTTCAGAAAGTGGTGCTTGGGGGACTCATGTCCTGTTAACATACCACTTTACACCTCAGCTTATTCTGTTAAACCACATCCTCATGTCCCCAGGTCACATGGTGTTTCTGGGATGTCATTCTGACCAGAGTGCTTTGGCCAACACCACTCTCTGAGGTCCTGGCTTTTTCTTTTCTCTTTTTCCTCCTGGCATGACTGCCTCAAATCAACTGTTCTACAATAGTGTTGGCTCATAAATTCTACCTTTGCTATTGATAATCCTAGAACAACCAGACGCATTCCTACTTGAGAAATGTAGGGTGCTCATAGGTAGAGAGCTCTTGCTGGGTGGTCTTGTTATTTTTCATTTTTCTTTTTTTAATTTTTTACTTAAAAACAATCTTATTTTACTTTCCAATCCCAGTTCCCTCTCCCTCCCGTCCTCCCATTCTCCCCACCAACCCCATCCATTCCACCCCCTATTCACTCCCCAGAAAAAGTGAGGCCTCCAATGGGGATAGGGGATCATCAAAGTCTGTCACATCATTTGGGGCAGGACCTAGGCCTTCCCTTGTGTATCTAGGCTGAGAGAGTATCCCTCCATAGGGAATGGGCTCCCAAAGCCTATTCATGCCCTAGGGATAAATCCTGGTTACACTACCAGAAGCCCCATAGACTGCCCAGGCCTCCTAACTGACAAGTAGGGTTGTCTTGAGCAACATTCTTCACCTCTCTGAGCATCTGTTTTTATTATTTTTAATAACACAAAATATTAATAATGTGTGATGCTTCAAGGTATACTATGTGAAAGCACTTTTCAGATAATTATAATAAATGATTTCTCACTTTATTCACTGCATGAAATAGGTATATTGTGGTCCCTATTATACAAAAGACAAAAATAATCCCCCAATCACATAGCTAGTAAGTAGAACTGGATCTGGGCTTAATATCCCCTGAGAACATGGCTACCTGGAGCACCCCATGGGAATCCATATTTGTAAATTCTCTGCTAGTCTGTGTCAGTAGCTGAACCAGAATGATAACACTGATCCCCAGAGAATCAACACAACTCTTTTTTTTTTCTTTTTTGCATCTACACATTTAAACAAGCCCCACACTTAAGGCTGGCAAAGTATTTGCAACTGTAACTGTGACTTATCACTTTCTATTAGGTTCCTGTTAGGCCTAGGGACCACACCACTCCTCCTGATTCTGGAGACGGATGCCCGCTGGTGACCGCCTGCGGCAGCTTACCTAAAAGCCCATGACAGGCTGGGCAGGCTCCCAACTGCAGAGATTAGCCTGCAGGATCCTTGTAGGCAAAGGTATATTTTAGGACAGCGAGGCTGAATGGTATCACAGAACAGCAAGTGATCAGAACACAGCCCCTTCCTCGTCTCCTCAAGTGTCCAGAGAGCTTGTGTTCATGCCTAACTCTGTTTGGTATGTTCCTTGAATAACAGGAAAGAGTCTATTTATCTGTGTATCAACCAGTATCTATGTACCTTCAACCCACAATCAGAATAATAATGAATTTTCCTGATAAATTTTAATTATGATAAAATGCTTTTCTTGAGAATACTGCGTGTTTTAGTCAGCAAATTCATCCACTGTGAATACTTTCATTAGCTGCTAGGCTCTCCAGGGCAATCATCAAGATCGGCGACAATAATGACTGCTAATAATGCTTTCTAATGAATTATCGAGAGCAATCTGTATGACTCAACAGCTCAGTGTGGAAAGAAGTTTCTGATCTAGGTCGGGAATAAGACAGAAGAAAACTTGGAATGCAGTGTTCCCACACTGCTGCAACCATATGCCCCAAATCAGGAAGCAGTCAATGTCCTTCTCAAGGTCATTCCTTGACCAGAGGCGAATGGGTCTTGACTTCCAACTAATGAAGCCACATCGCTTCACATCCGTGTCCTGCAGAACATCTCTGGCAGGAATTCATGACTCTCTCCATCTTCAGAAGTTATCCCACAGTTTATAACCACAGGAAGGATCCAAAATATTTATTCAATAGAAAGTACAGACAGGGCTAGAGAAGTTATTCGGCAGTTAAAATTCTTGCCATATAAACGGCAACTGGGCCTAGAAATTTGCCTGTAATTGTAGTCTCAGAATGTAGAGACAGGGCATCCCTCAAGCAAGCCTGCTAGCAAGACAAAGTTGTGTTGTATACTTTTGATTAAGAGACCTTGCCTCCTATCCATGTACTAACCAGACCTAACACTGTTCAGATTCTGAGATCAAATGAGATCGGATGTGTTCGGCATGGTATGACCTGGGCTCAGAAGCTTACAGAGTCTGGACCAATAGTCAGGGAGCCTGCACGGGACCAACCTAGGCCCTCTACATATGAATGACAGCTGTAAAGCTTGTGAGACTCCTAGCAGAGGGAGCTGGGGCTATCTCTAATGCTTTGACTGATTCTTGGGGACCTATTCCTCATATTGGATTGCCTTGTCCAGCCTTAATACAAGGGGAGGAGCTTAGACAAATCTCAACTTGATATGACATGCTTTGTTGAAAACCATGTGAGGCATGCCCCTTTCTGAACAGAAACAGAGGAGAAATGGATTTGGGGGAGGTTGGAGGGAGATGGGGGGAGGGAAGAGGAGGAGGGATGGGAACTATAGCCAGGATGATAAATAAATGAATAAATTTAATTAACAACAACAAAAAATGAAGAGACCCTGCCTCAAATTGTATAAATTGGAAGAGCAATCTGGGAAGATTCCTGACACCAACCTTGAGTCTCAACATGTATGCACACATGTGTGTCCCCCCCAACACAAATTCATGAAAACAAGAACAAGCAAAACAAGAGGGAAGGGGCTGAGGAGATGGCTCAGGGGTTAAGAGCACTGACTGCTCCTCCAGAGGTCCTGAGTTCAATTTCCAGCAACCACATGGTGGCTCACAACCATCTAGCATGAGACCTGGTGCCCTCTTCTGGTCTGCAGGCAGATATGCAGACAGGACACTGTATATGTAATAAAAAAATAAGTAAATAAATTTAAAAAATGTTTTTAAAAAAAGAAAAACGAGAGGGAAGAGACTAGAGACATAGAAACAATTCAAGTTTGGGAGGAATCTATGGAAACCTAGACATTCCAAGCACCCTTTCATTCCATCATGGTCACTCAAGGTTACTGCCCCATTTCACAGACCAAGAACTGGGACTCAATGAGGAGCTAGGCATGCATTGGTAACAACTAGTGTTTGGCACTAGACTTTGTGACTCCAGCCCTTTCTATTTCCTCCCAATCTTAGTTCATTAAAACTTCCTTAAGTATCCCCAGCAGGGAGAACTCTGGCTCTGTAAACCTACCAGAAACTTCATTCTATAACATACTCATTGTCTCATTTTAGGGCAGACACATATTTGGCTCAGCTAGAAGGAGGCAAAAACCATGGTCCTTTCCCTTGAGAAATTAGTCTTGCTTCTGGGCTGATAAACTGAAATTATTCAGAGAGATCTTGATTAAAGTGTGACTGCTGGCACAAAATACGGTGCTAAGTAGAGTAATAATAAATTACAAACTTAAGCATTCTCCCTACTATTTCAGTTTAGAAAGCATACTGATAAATCCTCTAACTAGCACAGGGAAAACTCAGCCAGCTCTGCATTTTCTCCAGATCGACAGCCACATGCCAAATGGGTTTATAACTTAGCATGTAATAATAACAGCTATGAGCCCATCATCTTGTTTATTTGCAGTGTTCATGTCACCCAAGCTGGTCTTGAACTCCTGATCTTCACACCTCCATTGAGCGCTGGGATTGCAGCCTCCACACCTTTTCTTGAACCCACTTCCTTCGCACTCGATTCCTCCAAATGTGCAGAGGTTCTAATTGTTTCCGACACCTGTGAGAATGTGAACCTTTTATTAAGATCCAAAACCTCCCACTCCTTCCTCTCTCCTTCTTTCCCTCCATCTTTTTCTCTTTGTATTTATTGCACTAGAGACACATGCTGGAAACATCTAAATATTTGAACAACAAAGAAGCCAAAATTAGAAGTTTGAGTCCCACCTCCCCTTTTTCGAGTAAGGAACGGTAAAAGTGCACCAACCCAGGGAGGCAAAGCATAGTTTGCTGTTGAGATTTGGGACTCTGCTGTTAGACTTGCTTGCAATGACTGTCAGAGGGTAGTGTGGTATGAATGAGTATGGTCCTACAGGTTCATCTATTTGAACCATCTATTTGTCCCCAGTTGGTAGAACTCTTTGGGAAGGATTAGGAGGCGTGGCCTTGCTGGAGGAGGTGTGTCACTGGGGATGGGCTTTGAGGTCTCAAAAGCCCATATTATTCCCAGTGTGCTCTCTCTGCCTCATGATTGTCTCAAGACATGAGCTCTCAGCTACTGCTCCAGCACCATGCCTGCCCGCTGCCATGTTTTCCACCGTGATGGCCATGGCCTCTAGTCCTCTGAAATTGTAAACCTTCAATAAATGGTTTCTTTCATAAATTTTCATAGTCATGGTGTTACAGCAGGTTTCCCCGCCGGCTGCCGCTGGTTCTGCCGCCATTGTCCTGCAACCACGTGTGCCCCAAATAACACTCAGAGACTCTGTATTTGATACAATCCTGTTGGCCAATTACCATTATTGTTTATGGGTTAGCTCTGCCTTAATCATTAACCCATTTCTACTTATCTAAGTATTTCCACGTGGTCGTCTCATCGGGGAGCTGCGTGGCAGGCATCCTGCGTCTTCCCTGGGCTACATCTCGACCCCTACTACTTCCTTTCTCCTCCTCCTGGTCTCCTAGCCCCGCCTATCTTGTTTTCTATTGGCCACAGGGCTTTATTAACCAGTATGAGAAACATATATACAGAATAACATCTCCCATCATCTCCTCTTTTCTGTCTAAAGTAAAAGAAGGGGTTTAACCTTAACATAGCAAAATATATCATACAACAGTTATCAAATAAGAATCACAGTTAACAATATTTAGTCCATTAACATTTTGTAAGTCTTAAAGAAAATATCATATATCCTATCTTTGTGAGTCTAAAGTCCTATATGTAATTTATCTTTAATCCTAACTAAGGAAAACTATAGTCATAACTACCTGTCTTCAACTCCATCAAAGACCACAGAAGGATAATATATAAACTCTAGAAATGACAGAGACAACTCATTGCCTGGTCGGTCACCCGAAGTTCTTCTGTAATGTTCCATCTTCAGCCCATAGGCCACAGTGTGTCTCCAGACTCCTCAGCAAAGCAGGAAACTTTAAACTGTCCACCTGTATTGACAGTGTGTCAGTCATTTTTCTCTGTGTCCTGTAGACTGTCTGGCTGTCTGGCAACCTCTTCCATGAAGCAGGAATCCTGTAGTAATGTCCATCTTGAATCAGCAGTCACCTTTTTGTGGGTCCTGCATGTCCAGTTTCTACAACATAAAGTCAAACAGTCCAGAAGAGCAGTACCTTGCCCAAATGGCTAGTCTTGCCATATTAGAAGCAAACTCCATAATGTGTTTCTTCGATGTCCATCTTCCTTTCTTCTGTAGGTGGTGTTACCAGGAGTAGTTGTGCCTCACTGTCAAGAAAATCCCTAAACCATTTTAAATGCCATATTCTGTAGGTCTTTGAAAGGTTTGAAGAATGCCTATTCATCTCAAATACATCTCTGCATATCTAGAAATCCTAATTAACTTAACTCTAAAGTTTTCATTATCATAGGCTACTCTCTAATCTGTACTAAATTATACATTACATTTTCCAATGAGCTATATGAACATAATACCTAAACAAGAGGAGAAATATACATATCACAAAATTGACCTTAAATTGTATCAATAAAAGAAAATCCATTCTAAAGCAAAGTATTCATTTCCATACCATAATTCCCCTTTTCCCTTTAAAAAGATTGCTTTTGGTTATAGTCATTTATAACCAAGCCCATTTAAATGAAAACAAACATTTATAAACAATATTTGGGAATTTGGGCATCGTTCTTTCCAAACTACTTCCTGCTGGTAGAGGGCGCTGTCATGGGGGTCCAAAGAAGATCCAGAAATCCTGGCTGTAGTGTGCAAGGCTTTGTCTCAACTGCTTTGAATGTTGGATCACCTGGGGAGCTGTTTCAGGGGGTCTGGCTTGATCAAACCATATAAGTCTGGAAAGAATCCATAGCTTTTCATTTCCTGTGGAAACAAAAAATAGAAATCCTTTTCCCCAGTAACTTGTCCTTAGGCTTTAATTTTGGAGTCAAAGCATTTTTAAAATATATAAATTGAATTAATTTAGCAGCATTTCTTTTATCAGTAGTTATTTTCTCAGCAATCAAATAATTTAAAGACAACAGAAGCGTGTATAGAATCCAAAATCTCTCTGTGTTTGCCACCTTTACGTGGCTTTTTTATTACTTTATTTATTCTATTTCTTTTTTTTTTTTTTTTTTTTTTTTTTACATATTTTGAGACAGGGTTTCCCTGTGTAACTTTTATCTGTCCTGGAATTCACTCCATACCAGGTTTACTTTGAAATCACAGAGATCTGCTTGCCTCTGTCTGCCCAGTGCTGGGATTAATGGCATGTCCCATTATACCCATTCATTCTACTTTCTTTTTTCTTTTTTAAACCATTGTACCCTGTTTCTTTTTCTCTCCCAAGCCAGCGTATTTTTTAAAACACTGTGTAAACCTTCATTGCAGCTCTTGTACACACCAATGAATTGTTAGCAGAGCTCTTTAAAAGCCAGGCGGCTTTTTGCCGTTTATGCTAATTTTGGAAACTTCCCTTAAAGGAGCCGCGCAAATCTCTGTCTACAACAAAACAAATCCAACCGAGAAAATGCTGCTACCAAGAAGTCTTGCTAGTCTCTGTTCCCTTGTTTCTAAAAACTATTTTTTAAGCTTTTGTTAAGTTTTAAGTGAAAGTTCTCAATCCCGCTTCTGACACCAATATGTTACAGCAGGTTACGTTGGGGTAGGGGTTTCGCATTTGTATCTACAGGAGAAGAAAAGCTATGGATACCATCTAAGTTGATCAAGATCCGAGTTGAACAAGAGAAACATCTTACTGAAGAGGAATGACAAGTCATTCAACAAATTGGGTCCCACAAAATGTGTGGAGACCTCTCAAAGGTAGGGGAAGTGTTCTTTTCTTGTCTTTACAGTAAAACAGAGAACACCTATCTTCAAACAACCAAGAGACAAGGAACATGTAGGTACCTACAGAAGACAGCTCTCCAGAAAGAATCATTTAATGAAGAGTAATCTGATTTATGGTAAAAATATTTAAGTCTAATAAACTGTTTCTATATGGAAATCTATTTCTCTTCACTATTTGGTATTCCTGTAGTCCCGATTCATATAAATCAATGCTGGCTTTGGAGTTGGATTTGGCTTTCCTTCTCTAAATTCAAGCATGTTGTTAAGATTGAATTCACAGTTTCTGCTTTATATCAAGAAGCCAATTGATGTAAGGCAGAAGAAAACAAAATCTAAGGACTCATATGTTTATATGCACTTTTTCTCTCTGAAATCCTCATTTTCTCTTATACATGTTAATGCTTATTGTTGCCTTTCCCCCTAATGCATACCGTAAAACTTGAAAAATTTACTTTGATATTGATATTTAAGTTTTCCACAAGGAATAATAACAGTTCCCAACAGCAATCCTTGAACACTCCGGAAGGAAGATGGGGCCCCAAATGGACATTTCCATTCTACTCACCCTGATGCATCTGAACTACAAACTTCACCCTTTAACTGGTTTGGGACTGCTTTGCTCAAGACAACTCCTGACTAGCTAGCTGTAATGGTGCACCTTCTTATTACAACCTGGCCAGAGTTCCAAAAAGAACTTCAGTCAAGCATTTTCTGCCACACTATGAATACCTACATATGTCACAGCCAATTCTGTTGAAAAATTTGGTTGCTAAACATTTTCTCCCTACAGGATCCCATGGAGCAATCATCGTCCCATTTCATCAGGAAGTAATCTTAAGATAACGACGCCCCTCTCCCCACTCTTGGAATTTAGGGATAATATTCATCTTCATAGGGTTGGTTTTAGTTACTTGGGGTTGGGTATGGAAAGTGATATCTAGACTCGGTTATCTCTTTTAGACAGGAATAGGGTATGGTTGGGAAAGGTATGGTTCAGTATGATATAGGTAGATTGGCCTACCTTCTTGTGAATTGTTTAGTAAGAGTGAGATATTAGTATTTCAGCTTACACTGTTATATATTCTTATCTGTGGTAATCTATGTACTGGAAGAATTGTATATTATATTTTGTCATATTGTGTGAAATCTTCCCATTTATGTTTCATGCACATTATTCTCCCTATATTCTATGTATGTATACTTTGTTTGAGTTCAAGACATTTTGTATATTGATACAGTTTAGGATATTTATCTTGCTGCCCTCTTGTCTAGACATTTCTACTCTACCTCTACTTTAGGAATTTACATGTGCATAATTATATTGTTTAGGTGTGTATCCTTGCTTTTCTCAAGTTTTAATCAGGTTTTTAGCTAAGTTCCTGAGTATTATAGATCATCCTCACCCATGTTTCCTTTGCCTATGAGATTAGTCAGCAATAGATGCTTAATCTCCAGTCACTTCATAGACCTGCAGAACACGGCATTTAAATGTTTTAATATTAGTACTCCGTTGACATGAGACACTGTTGCTCCTGACAGCACCATGCACTTTCCCGAAAGTATGTTGGACACTGTCGTTGCTCCTTCTGGAGTTCACCCTCACTTCGGCCATGGCCTCTTGGGCAAGGAACTGCCCCTACCTTGACAACTGATCTGGACATGCGGTCCTATGTGCTTGCAGGAGACAAACAGAAGACTGCTGAACCTTGCCATGTCAGGGTAAGACAGCCTTTCTTCCTCCCTGCTTTTGTTGTGATCTGTCAGGTACTCTTGGCCTTAGCCAAAACTGGCTGTACCAACATTGCTCTGAGACCTTGGGTGACTGTCCAGGTAGCTTGCTGTTTCTGTCTTCGAGGCATCTTTTGGAAGTTGCCCATCCGTACTTCCTGTCTATCCTAGTATTTCTATTTTCCTTCTCAGGTCTTGATGAGGTTGTAGATTAAACCATCACAACTATTATTCTCTCTTCCTAGTTAGATAGATTAGGTACTAGGCTTAAGCTTTCTAGCTTAGGATAACTCTATTGTAAACTGCGTTATGTCTTCATCCTAGGACTAGATATGTAGGTCGTTTTGTTCTCATTTTTTCCTTTTCTTAGAGCACACTTGTTATTCACTGTTTTGTATATAGTTTTGTATCAAACCCAAATCTTTTCTTTAGACTAAAAGGGGAATTGTAGTGAGATATTCACCTTGTCTGCACCTGTGGCTTAGGCCATGCCCATTGGGGCGGAGACAGGGCGGGATGGGAGCGGAGAGAAAAGGTTGGGAGAGGGTCGGGCCGCCCCTTTTGGGTGGTGGACGCTGGAAGGCTCAGGATCTGCTGGAACCCGCCGCGTGCATCTGCCTATGTTGTGAGTTATTTCTCCCTTAATAAACTTCTGTTCGGCCTAATTGTTTATCCTGATTCTTATTAAATCACAATAGTCATGGTGCTTTATCACAGTAATAAAAAAGTAACTAAGACAGTAGATATTGCTTAATTTTGTCTTCTTCAGAGGTTGTGTTCCCTCCTGCTTCCCTCCTCCTCCCTTTTAATTCCCTGATCCACTGCAGGCCAGCTGTAGGCTCACCTCCATCCTGGTGCAGCAATGGCCTCCTCCCTGATTTTATCAATTGACTTATATCCTTCTGCTTTATTGTTGCACTTTGTTTGTTTGTTTTGGTTTTTGAGACAGGTTTTCTCTGTGAAACAACCCTGGCTGTCCTAGAACTCACTCTGTAGATCAGGCTGGCCTCAAACTCACAGAGGTATGCCTGCCTCTGCCTCCTGAGTGCTGGGATTAAAGGCATGTGCCACCACAAACAGTTATTTTTTTTATTCTTTTTCAAACTCTTCTTTCTAGATTAGTGCTAACAGTTAGTGCCATTATCATTACAAGTTTATAGTCACAGAATGCTTACAATTTATAGGACAAATATTAAGTGCTTCATATACATGGTTTCACTGGAAGTTCATTGTCCCAGGAAGTAGATGTTGCAAATGTTATTGGTTTTACATTACAGAATGTGTATGTATATGTATATGTATATATATATATATATATACATATATATGGAACAAAAGATAAAGCAATTTGTCAAAGGGGACATAGCTAGTGAAGGGCAGAGCCAGATGAATACAGCTTTGCCTTGTGCTATGTTGCTTCACAGCAGTTACAAGAGAATCTTAATTGGCTGGGCTACTTTACCAGATTACCCCTAACTGGGTGACTAAAATTGCTTGATTTTGTGATCTGTGAAATACATGATCAAGATGCAAAAAAGACCTGGAAGATGCAGATTTAAGAAGCATATTGAGCCTCAAAGTGTTCCACACAATAGAAGAAGGGTCATTGCCAAACTCTTTTAGAGTCTACAATTATCCTGATACCCAAGCCACACAAAGACATAACTAAGAAAGAGAACTACTGACCAAAATCCCTCATAAACATTAATGCAAAAATACTCAATAAAGTACTGGCAAATTGAATGCAAGAACACATTAGAGAAATCGTCCACCATGACCAAGTAGGCTTTATCCCAGGATGCAGGGATGGTTCAACATATGAAAATCCATGAATGTGATCCACTATATAAACAAACTGATAAGGAAAATACACATAATCATATCCCTAGATGCTGAAAAAGCCTTTGACAAAATTCAACACCCTTTCATGATAAAGGTCTTGGAGAGAACAGGAATAACAGAAACATACCTAAACAAATATAAGCAATATGCAACCAACATCAAACTAAATGGAGAAAAACTCAATGTGATTCCTCTAAAATCAGGAACAAGACAAGGCTGCCCACTCTCTCCATATTGCTTCAATATTGTACTTGAAGTTCTAGTTAGAGCAATAAGAAAACAAAAGGAGATCAAGGGGATATAAATAGGAAAGGAAGACGTCAAACTTTTACTATTTGCAGATGATATGATAGTTTACATAAGTGACCCGAAAAACTCTACCAGGAAACTCCTACAGCTGATAAACACCTTCAGCAAAGTAGCAGGACACAAGATTAACTAAAAAAAAAAAATCAATAGCCCTAATATATACAAATGATAAAGGGACTGAGAAAGAAATCAGAGAAACATCACCCTTTACAATAGCTACAAACAACATAAAGTATCTTGGGGTAATGCTTATCAAACAAGTGACAGACCTATATAATAAGAACTTTGTGTCTTTAAAGAAAAAAATTAAAGAAGATACCAGAAAATGGAAAGATCTCCCATGCTCTTGGATATGTAGGATCCACATAGTAAAAATGACGATCTTGCCAAAAGTGATCTACAGATTCAATGCAATTCCCATAAAAATCTTGGCACAATTATTCATACACCTTGAAAGAATAATCCCACCTTTATATGGAAAAACAAAAGACACAGGATAGCCAAAACAACCCTGTAAAATAAAGGAACTTCTTGGGGCATCACCATCCCTGACTTCAAACTCTACTATGGAGCTATAGTCCTGAAAACAGCTTGGTATTGGCACAAAAATAGACAGGTAGGCCAATGTAATAGAATTGAAAACCACGATATTAACCCACAAACTTATGAACACCTGATTTTTGATGAAGAAGCTAAATTTATACAATGGAAAAAATAAAACATCTTCAACAAATGGTGTTGGCATAACTGGATACTGACTTATAGAAGGCTGAGGATAGATCCATATCTATTAGCATGCACAAAACTTAAGTCCAAATGGATCGAAGACCTCAACATAAATCCAGCCACACTGAACGTCTTAGAAGAGAAAGTAGGAGGTACCCTTGAACGAGTTGGTATAGGAGACTGTACATAACACACCAGTAGCACAGACACTGAGATCAAAAATTAATAAATGGGACCTCTAGAAACTGAGAAGTTTCTGTAAGGCAAAGGACACAGTCAACAAGACAAAACAGCAGCCCACAGAATAGGTAAAGATCTTCACCAATCCCACATCTGACAGAGGGCTGATTTCCAAAATATACAAAGAACTCAAGAAGCTAGTTGCCAAAACACCAAATAATCCAATTAAAAAGTAGGGTACAGAACTAAATAGAGAATTCTCAGTTGAAGAATCTAAAATGGCTGAAAGACACTTAAGAAAGTGCTCAACATCCATAACCATCAGGGAAATGAAAATCAAAACAACTCTGAGATACCATCTTACTCCTGTCAGAATGGCTAAAATCAAAAACACCAAAGACAGTATAGGCTGGAGAGAATATGGAGAAAGGGGAACACTCCTCCACAGCTGGTGGGAGTGCAAACTCTTACAGCCACTTTGGAAATCAGTATGGTGGTTTCTCAGGAAAAATGGGAATTAGTCTACCTCAAGATCCAGTAATTCCACTCAGGCATATACCCAAAAGATGCACATTCATACAACAAGGACATCTATTCAACTATGTTCATAGCAGCATCATTTGTAATAGCCAGAACCTGGAAGCAACCTAATTTCCTTCTACTGAAGAATGGATAAAGAAAATGTGGTGCATTTACACAATGCGATACTACTTAGCAGAAAAGCACAATGCAATCCTGAAAATTGCAGGCAATTGGATGTCACTAGAAGAAACCATCCTGAAAGAGGTAACCCAGTCACAAAAAGACAAACATGATATGTACTCCCTTGTTTGTGGATTTTAGACACAGAGCAAAGAATTACCAGCCTACAATCCACACCACCAGAGAAGCTAGGAAACAAGAAGGACCTTAAGAGAGACATACGTGGTTTCCCAGAGAAGGGGAAAGGGACAAGATCTCCCGAGCAAATTGGGAACATGAAGAGAGGGGAGAGGCAGAAGGGGAGAAGAGGAGGGGAGAGGTGGGCATGAGAGAACAGGAAGATTGAGACAGGAAAACAATAGAGGAGAACAAGAAAAGAGATATCATAATAGAAGGAACCATTATAGATTTAAGAAATTTGGTACGAGGGAAATACCCAGAGATCTACAAGGATGAACCCAACTAACAATCTAAGCAATAGTGAAGAGGATACATTAAATATCCTTTCTTGATAATGAGATTGATAACTACTTTATATGTCATGCTAGAGCCTTCATCTAATAGCTGATGGAAGCAGAAGCAGACACCCACAGCTAAACACTGACCTGAACTCCTGGAATCCAGTTACAGAGAGGGAGGAGTGATGAGCAAAGGGGTCAAGACAAGGCTGGAGAAACCCACAGAATCAGCTGACCCTAACAAGGGAGAGCTCATGAACCCCAGACTGATAGCTGGGAAAACAGCATAGGACTGACCCAGACCCCCTGAATGTGAGTGTTAGTTAGAAGGGATGGGCAGTGTATGGGGCCTCTGGTAATAGATCAGTATTTATCCCCAGTATATGAATGGACTTTGGGAGCCCATCCCACATAAAGGGATACTTTCACAGCCTAGACACATGGGGGAAAGCCTAGGCCCTGCTCCAAATGATATGACAGACTTTGAAAACTTCCCATGGAAGGTCTCACCCTCTCTGGGGAGCAGAAAGGGTTTGGTGGGGGTGATAGGGGAGGATGGGAGGGTGAGGGAACTGGGATTGACATGTAAAACAACCTAGTTTCAAATATAAATTTAAAAAATGGAAAAAATATGAGAAGAAGGAAAAGAAGAAGAAGAAGATGAAGAAGAAGAAGAAGAAGAAGAAGAAGAAGAAGAAGAAGAAGAAGAAGAAGAAGAAGAAGAAGAAGAAGAAGAAGAAGGACCAGCATATTGAGGAGGATGGGGGCCATGTCCCAGTGGTTCAAGTGCTTGCTGTGAAATGTAAGGACCTCAGTTTGAATTCCCAGAACCCACATAAAAGTTAGACACACAGCACTAGCTTTTGCAATTTCAGTGCCCTAGAAGGGGATGAGAGGCAGAAACAGGAAGATCCTGGAAGCTTGACTGGCTTCCCTGGTATGCACGGTGGAAAAACACAAAGACGCTTCTCAAACAAGGTGGAAAGTGAAAACTGACACTCAAGGTTGTCCAAAGATCACTACTTGTGCACCATGGCGCATGCATCTCATATACATGAATGTACACACACACACACACACACACACACACACACACACACACACACACACACAGTGGAGAGGGGGAGAGAAAAAGAGAAGCTTTCATACTGCTGTGTGTCATGTAGGCTGCTGGAGGAGAAGCATTAAACAATTGTCCTACCCAGAAGTGACCCCTATGAGATACAATACCAGCCTGAAAGCAAAATGTGTCCATTGGTACAAAGGTGGCATGTCTGTTATGGGTACAACCAATCACTTTGAGACTCATTCCATCACAGAATTCATACTGGGTACTGTGAACCTGGTCAAAAGCACATAGCTGGGTGGTCATAAGCCCTGGTGGAGAACTCATTACTGCTGGCTTACAAAATAGACTTGGTGTCAAACTGCCTCCCAAATATTTATATGTATACCCATACATTAGTACTGCTAGTGGTCTGAGAAGCTTGTTTTTGCAGTGGGCAGTGGTTAATGCACACTCATAACTGGTCAAAGGGCTAAGTGTAAATGACTGTTGAATGCTCAGCCTAAATGGAGCATCCATACCACACCTTAAAAGGTCAGGGAACATTGCAGAATTACAGAAGGAGGGGCAGAAAGAATGTGGGAGCCAGAGGATGGAGAGGAGTGCTGTGAAACACTATCTTCTGGATGTAGAATGATTGTTACACCCACTAACTCAGAGCAGTATGGCTTACCTGTATAAGATGGGGAGCCTGTTAAGATCTCATGGGTAGAGGGGTCTCAGAAGCCCCATCCTTCATGAGGAACTGGTAGTAATTAATTGTTTCCTAAGGAAGGGGGTGGTCATTTTCTTAAGTGGTACAGTCACTGGTAACATGTCTACGTGCCAGTAAATAACTCCCAATCTGTCCCTCTGTGCTCAAGCAAGCAACCTCATAAATCCAGTGAGTCTCTATCTCTGTCTGTCTGTCTGTCTCTGTCTTTCTTTCCATTTCTGCCTCGTCTATTTTTATCCCTGTGCCTCTTCTCTCACACATACATTATAGAAGTAAGAGGAGACTTCCTTGAAAAACACAGATATCCACGTTACGATTCATAACACTAGCAAAATTACAGCTATGAAGAAGCAATTAAACGAGTTTATGGTTGGAGTCACCACAACAGGAGGAACTGTATGAAAGGGTCACAGCATCGGGACAGTTGAGAACCGCTGCTTTACTATCACCGCCGAGTACGTGTACTGCACACAGTTACATGTGCCACACACATTTTATAAAGACTTTCACAAGACACAAGGCCCACCAGTCTCACCAAAATGTGACCCATTTGCTAGGATAGCATGTCATTTAGGCTGTGTCATCATCAGCTCGAAGGAATCCGAAACTCTCTCATGTCCTTATGGGATCACCGTTGCTAATGAAAATGTCACTCTGGCACACCACTGTAGCAAAGTAAAGGTGCCCTTCTCACACTGTTCCTTCCTCCATCAGCTCATGGAGAGGACCGAGCAGACAACAGAGAACCAGGGAGGGGTGGAGTGGCTGGCAGGCAACTTGCTGAGCACCCGGGGAGTGTGCTGTGATCGAAAAGTATGCTTTTTGTCATGGTGGTCCCTAAGATCTGTGAGATTACGTTTTGTGACATCAATACTGTGCTAAACTATTTTGTGTTTTGCCTTCTTCACTTACTATTTTATTATACACATTTTCCCTATCCATCAGAAGTATTTTGTAAATAATAGTTTAAACCCACAAACAGGAGTACCAGGTGTGGATAAAATATAACTAAAATTAATTTCTCTCCCTTTGGCCATTTTTATTCCATGGCAAACTACTTCACTATGCAGAAACCATTTCTAGGTCAAGAAAATTTATTATTATAATTTTTGTTTCTGCTTGTATTTGTGTGTTTTTATTTCTCATATCTCTGATTTCAGTACTACATAACTATCATATTTTATCTTTATTTTTTTCATCCCTTTTCCTTTCCCTTCACAATATCTTAAAGTTGCTGAGCACAAATGCTGACCACCTTATGTACTTAATTTTCTAGGGTCGAGTCTCTGTAGAGCTTCATATGCAGACGTTACTCTGCCTCTTGACCTTGAATTAACCAGTGTTCTCTATTATTCCAGCCACTACATTTTAGCCTCTCACGGCTCTCTAGTCTTTCCTCATGGGGCTTTATTCCTCTCACAGACCCAATCCTCCTGTGCTATGCTATTATTTTACATCTTCCAAGTCCCTCCTGTTGTTCCCACTGTCTCTGCCTTGGAAGGTGACATAAACAACACACACTTTGAGTTCTTTGAAAAGTTAATCAGTAGCCAAGTGTACATCGGTAATCCCAGCACCAAGGAGAACCAAGAAGGAAGCTTGTGAAAGGCAGCCTAGACTATAGTGTGGAACCCTGTTTGCTTCTTGGTTTTCTTTTTCCACTTTGTTTTGTTTTTGAAAGGTAATGGGCCCCTTCTCCTGCTTTAAATGAAATTGAAAGTGTCCCTAACCATGTCTACCACTGACAAGCTCCAAAATTATGCAATCTCTTATTAAGTTCCTTGTTTCTCAGTTTCATTGTTTCCTGATGCCCCCAATCGAGCAAACAACCAAAATGCCTTAACCACTGATGGAGAAAAAAACATCATGATGCCTATGAAAGAAGGAAGGGAACTTGGCAACATCAGGGCAGTAGGGCTACGACAATTCAGGCATAGGAGATGGCAGTTTGCAAACACTTTCAAGGAGCCCTCCCTATGATATCTAAATCTAGTTCTCTTAGTACCACAAGGCCAAAGGCCAAGGTGTCTACAAGGGGGATTGTTACAGCAGGTTCCTCCCCGCCGGCCTCCCGGTCTTGCCGCCAGTCCCGCAGCCACATGTGCCCCAAATAACACTCAGAGACTCTGTATTTGATACAATCCTGTTGGCCAGTTACCATTATTGTTTATGGGCTAGCTCTGCCTTAAATATTAACCCATTTCTACTTATCTAAGTATTTCCATGTAGTCGTCTTATTGGGGAGCTGCGGCGGGCGTCCTGCTTCTTCCCCGGGCTACATCTCGACTCCTCCTTCCCATTTCCTCTTTCCTCCTTGTCTCCTAGCCCCGCCTATCTTGCTATCTCATTGGCCACAGAGCTTTATTAACCAGTATGAGAAACATATATACAGAATAACATATCCCATCATCTCCTCTTTTCTGTCTAAAGTAAAAGAAGGGGTTTAACCTTAACATAGCAAAATATACCATTCAACAGTTATCAAATAAGAATCACAGTTAACAATATTTAGTCTATTAACATTTTGTAAGACTTAAAGAAAATATCATATATCCTATCTTTGTGAGTCTAAAGTCCTATATGTAACTTATCTTTAATCCTAACTAAGGAAAACTATAATCATAACTACCCGTCTTCAACTCCATCAAAGACCATAGAAGGATAATATATAAACTCTAGAAATGACAGAGACAATGCATTGCCTGGTCAGTCACCTCAAGTTCTTTTGTAATGTTCCATCTTCAGCCCATAGGCCATAGTGTGTGTCCAGACTTTCAGCATACCAGGAAACTTTAAACTGTCCACCTGTATTGATAGTTTGTCAGTCATTTTTCTCTGTGTCCTGTAGACTGTCTGGCTGTCTGGCAGCCTCTTCCATGAAGCAGGAATCCTGTAGTAATGTCCATCTTGCACCAGCAGTCACCTTTTTGTGGGTCCTGCATGTCCAGTTTCTACAACATAAAGTCAAAAAGTCCAAAAGAGCAGTACTTTGCCTAAATGGCTAGTCTTGCCATATTAGAAGCAAACTTCATAACGAGTTTCTTCAATGTCCATCTTCCTTTTTGACACAGGTAGTGTTACCAGGAGCAGTTGTGCCTCACTGTCAAGAAAAACCCTAAACCATTTTAAATGCCATATTCTGTAGGTCTTTGAAAGGTTTGAAGAATGCCTATTCATCTCAAATACATCTCTGTATATCTAGAAATCCTAACTAACTTAACTCCAAGTTTTGACTATCATAGGTAACTCTCTATAATCTGTACTAAATTATACATTACATTTCCCAATGAGCTATATAAACACAATACCTAAACAAGAGGAGAAATACCCATATCATAAAATTGACCTTAAATTGTATCAATAAAAGAAAATCCAATCCAAAGCAAAGTATTCATATCTATACCATAATTCTCTTTTTACCATTAAAAAGATTGCTTGTGGTCATTAACCATTTATAACCAAGCCAATTTAAACGAAAACAAACATTTATAAACAATATTTGGGAATTTGGGCGTCGTTCTTTCCAAACTACTTCCTGCTGGTAGAGGGAGCTGTCATGGGGATCCTAAGAAGATGCAGAAATTTTGGCAGTAGTCTGCAAGGCTTTGTCTCAACTGCTTTGAATGTTGGATCACCTGGGGAGCTGTTTCAGGGGGTCTGGCTTGATCAAACCACATAAGTCTGGAAGAAATCCATAGCTTTTCATTTTCTGTGGAAACAAAAATAGAAATCCTTTTCCCCAGTAACTTGTCCTTAGGCTTAAATTTTGGAGTCAAAGCATTTTTAAAATATATAAGTTGAATTAATCTAGCAGCATTTCTTTTATCAGTAGTTATTTTCTCAGCAATCAAATAATTTAAAGACAACAGAAGCACGTATAGTATCCAAAATTTCTCTGTGTTTTCCATCTTTACGTGGCTTTTTTATTACTCTATTTATTCTACTTCTATTTTTACATATTTTGAGACAGGGTTTCTCTGTGTAACTTTTATCTGTCCTGGAATTCACTGCATACCAGGTTTACTTTGAAATCACAGAGATTTGTTTGTGTCTGTCTCCCAAGTGCTGGGATTAATGGCATGTGCCACCATAGCCATCCATTTAATTCCTTTTTTCTTTTTTAAACCATTGTATCCCGTTTCTTTTTCTCTCCCAAGCCAGCGTATTTTTTAAAACACAGTGTAAACCTTCATTGCAGCTCTCGTACACACCAATGAATTGTTAGCAGAGCTCTTTAAAAGCAAGGTGGCTTTTTTGCCGCTTATGCTAATTTTGGAAACCTCCCTTAAAGGAGCCGCGCAAATCTATGTCTACAGCAAAACAAATCCAACCGAGAAAATGTTACTACCAAGAAGTCTTGCTAGTCTCTGTTCCTTTGTTTCTAAAATCTTTCTTAAGCTCTTATTAGTTTTAAGTGAAAGTTCTTATAGGCACGTTGGGCGCCATCTGTAGCATGTATGTTTCCGCCAGCCCGCCAGTATGGGCCCACAGCTGCACCAGCCCCAAATAACACTCAGAGACTCTGTATTTGATACAATCCTGTTGGCCAGTTACCATTATTGTTTATGGGCTAGCTCTGCCTTAATTATTAACCCATTTCTACTTATCTAAGTATTTCCACATGGTCATCTTATTGGAGAGCCACGCCGGGCGTCCTGCTTCTTCCCTGGGCTACATCTCGACTCCTCCCCTCTACTTCCTCTTTCCTCCTTGTCATTGTCTTGTCTCTTTTTCAAACTAGGTTCATTACTATCTGGAAATGGTAGGCTACGATGAATTCGATACTACAGTGGTAGACTGTCAGGAAGGTAATAAAAATGTCTGCAGAGAGCTGCAAGCTGAGCTCTTTTTGTAGTTAGAGGAACCTTTTTATTCTTGTGATATAACATTTAAAAATATTCAGCAACTGTCTCTAAAGACCTCGGGCCTCTCTCTCTCTTTCTCTTCTCTCTCTCTCTCTCTCTCTCTCTCTCTCTCTCTCTCTCTCTCTCTTCTCCACAAGACATCAAACAACCTGTAAACAATAAACAGGATAATGAAGTGAACAGTTCCAAAAGATGAAATACAAATAGCCAGTAAACATGAAAAATGTTCAACTTCACTAGGCATCAGAAAAGTCAAATCAAAGCTATGTTGAGATTCCATCTTGATGTTTTTTCTCCCTCAGCAGCCTGCATAGCATCTTCTGGTACTAATGAATGCTAGCAGTCTTTAGAGAGGAAGCTTCCGGGTCAATACAACAGCTTGATTTCTCTGAGTCCTGTGGCCAAAGTGCATAGTACCTTCAGCCACTTGGTCTTCCCATAAAATTCTGGTAGGCAACCAATACTGAAGAGTTGGTGAGGCCTCATCTCCAGACTTCTTCAGGGATGAAAGTCTCAACCCTCCCACCACACATTGGACCTTTCCAATGACCAGTTCTCATCCCAAAGCAGTCAGTGGCTCTAGACAACATTAGCATGAATTTAGGTAGAGTAGGAAGGGGATTAGCGATGAGCAATGAAAGATGTTCCCATCAGGAAATGCTTAAGGGTGTTAGGGACCCTGTGTTGTGAAGTAGAACACCAAGGTGTGAATCCTGCAAACTATAATAACACAAGGCATGAAAAGATATCGGGCTTCCATTTCTTTTCTAATATTTCTAATTTATGTGTATGAGGTTTATGCGTGTGTGCATTGCCACCTGGAGTGAGCAGAGCCAGAAAAGGGCATCAGATCCCCTGTTACTCTGTTTTTTCTGCACACACCCAGTTCACTCACCAGGGCGTCCGTTAATGGAAGTTCCCTCCAGTACAAATCCCCACTCAACCACAGCAGATAGCCTCTTCATCTCCATAATATCCCTTTTGTATCTTTTCTTAGCACTTCACTGGGAAGCTTTGGAAGACCAGGCTAAATACTACCAAGACAGAACCATGCAAACTCCAGACTCCATATCTGCCTGCTTTCCATCAGGTTAAAACTTGAAAACTTGAAATGCCCCAAACTAAACTTCATTAAAAAAAAAAAAAAAAAAAAAGCTTGAGGAAGGAAAGGCTTGTCCGGGCTCGCAGTTTCAGAGGGCTCATCAGTGAATGCCTGACCCTGTGCCCTGCAGAACATCACAACAGACAGCAGGAGGGTGTGGCAGAGGACAGCCACTCACATGGCGGGCAGGAGTGTGACAGGAAGCAGCCAAGGTAATTACCAATAAGGGCCTTCTTCGCTGACCTACTCCCTCAAGCTAGGCCTCACCTCTTAATGATTCCAGAACCTCCCCAAACAGACCCAGCACTGGAGACCAAATATGTAAACCATGAGCCTGTGGGGGACTATTTCAGATTAAAACTGTAACAACTGGCTCTAAACATGCATTATCAGCTTATTCCTAATAGAACCTGGGCCTAAGAGACAAGGGTCTAGGCTCCTATTAAGATTTTGCCTTGAGCCTCGGATGTATATTAAACCCATAATATGCATTCTGCAGAGAGGAAGAAAAAGGAAGAGCCCTGAGGGCAATGCTTGCAGGAGTGAGAAGGTAGATGATTTAGAGCTCACCTGAGGGCAGGCACTGGGCAAACTCCTGACTCTCAGTGTCTATGCCCCCAGTCCTATCCATGAACTTTGCAGAACGCTAAAGACTTTAGTGAGCTTTCCCCAGCGTTCCTCAGCCATCATTTTCCACTCTGTTCTTCCCAGGCTCCTTCACCACCAGGATAATCATTCTTGGTCAGGAAAAAAGCTTCATTCCAAGACCTTTGGCACCTGTAGCTACCTCAGGAGCCTAGCAATGTGGTGCTCAGGCAAAAAATTGGACATTTTAAAATATTGATTTAACATTTATTTAATGGCTGTGTCTTTTATTAATAAAACCCAGCACTACTTCAGTTTATATTAAAGATGTAACATAGCAAAATTATTTATTTTTACTTTTTAATTTAAATTGGAAACAAGCTTTCTTTTTACATTTCAATCCCAGTTCCCTCTCCCTCCCCTCCTCCCCTGCCACCCCCAACCCCCTATCCTATCCCCTTCTGCTCCCCAGGGAGCTTGAGGCCTTCCATGGGGAGTCTTCAAAGTCTGTCATATCATTTGGAGCAAGACCTAGGCCCTGCCCCCTGGGTCTAGGCTGAGAGAGTTTCCCTCTATGTGGAATGGGCTCCCAAAGTCCATTCGTATACGAGGGATAAATACTGATCTACTACCAGAGG
This sequence comes from Cricetiscus sungorus, assembly GCA_030556225.1. NCBI lineage: Eukaryota > Metazoa > Chordata > Mammalia > Rodentia > Cricetidae > Cricetiscus > Cricetiscus sungorus. The sequence goes on from JANBXA010000734.1 coordinate 49,445,748, forward strand.
CCCCATAGACTGCCCAGTCCTCCTAACTGACACCCACATTCAGGGGGGTCTAGATTGGTCCTATGCTGGTTTGTCAGCTATCAGTCTGGGGTCCATGAGCTCCCCCTTGTTCAGGTCAGCTGTTTCTGTGGGTTTCTCCAGCCTGGTTTTGGCCCCTTAGCTCATCATTTCTTCCTCATTGTAACTGGATTCCAGGAGTTTGACTCAGTGTTTAGCTGCAGGTGTCTGCTTCTGCTTCCATCAGCTTCTAGATGAAGTCTCTAGGATGGCATATAAGGTAGTCATCAATCTTATTATTAGAGAAGGGCACTTAAGGTAGCCTCTCCACTATTGCTCAGATTGTTAATTGGAGTCATCCTTGTAGGTCTCTGGACATTTTCCCAGTGCCAGATTTCTCTTCATACCTATAATGGCTTCCTCTATTATAGTATCTCTTTTCTTGCTCTCCTCTATTCTTCCCCTGACTCAATCTTCCTGCTCCCTCATGCCCTTCTCTCCCCTTCTCTTTCTCCTGACTCCCTCTCCTCCCCACCCCCACCCCACTTGCTCAGGAGATCCTGTCCCTTTCCCCTTCTCTGGAAAACCATGTATGTCTCTCTTAGGGTCCTCCTTGTTTCCTAGCTTTTCTGGCAGTGCTGATACTCCTTTGCTCTATAACTAAAATCCATATATGAATGAGTACATATCGTGTTTGTCTTTTTGTGACTAGGTTACCTCACTCAGGATGGTTTCTTCTAGTTCCATCCATTTGTCTGTGAATTTCAAGACACCCCCCCCCGCCCCTGAGTAGTACTCTATTGTGTAAATGTACCACATTTTCTTTATTCATTCTTCAGTTGAGGGGCATCTAGGTTGCTTTCATGTTCTCTCCCTCCTTCCTTCCCTCCTTTCCTCCGTCCCTCCCTCCCTCCTTCCCTCTCTCCCTCCCTCCCTTCACCCTTCCCTCGTTCCCTCAATGGCTTTCCCCCTCCCCTCCTTTCTCTCTTTCCCTTTTAGCTCTAAAATGCTATCTCCCCCAGAAAGAGCAGGTAAATTTCTCTTTTCTGGTTATATAACTAGTTGCCTGTGGAATCTGGAGTTAATAGGAACCATATTCTAATGCATCTGAATCTAATTTTAGCATATCAATCTGGAGCCCAAGTTAGCCTTCTGGCTCATTGCCAACCTCTGGATGTGTGCCTTGTGCACCTGCACCCTTCATGGCACCTTTGTGGCAAGGCTCACAGATAGGGTGAAATGTTAATTTTTGCAGTATTAGGTTTTTCTTAAGGTAAAATTTCAATTACTTTTCAAACCACAGGAAAATATTTGTGACTTCAAAGTAGTTGGATCACAATGGCTAAGTCAGAATGGCAGTATCAAAATGTCAAATACTGGCTCTGCATTTGAGCATGGGCAGGCTAGAACATCCACGTCCCCAGACACTGGGGTGATCCTGGTTCCAGCTGAATGGCATCAGCTGCCTGAAGCTGCGGAGGAAGGCAGCGTATTGTGACATGCCCTTCAGTGTCTTCCCTTCCTCTCCCAGCTCTGATCCTATGATCTGAAGGCACAGGAGTTGTAAGACTAGAAATCTAAGCAGCAAAGATCAAGGCCAAAGAAACTGCCTCTGCATGCCATGCTACAACCTGGTCTATGGGGAGGCAGCAATAGGATCATTATAAACCTAGAAATAGAAAAAAAAATGCTGTATTGATCTGAATTTAGCCATTTGAAAAACAATTTTCTAGTATTCTCCTATATTTTTAAATTTTTATTTTAACTTTATTATTATTAAGTATACACACACACACACACACACACACACACACACACACACATATATATATATATGCATGATGGGTGTATGTGAGAGAAAGCAGGAGGGAGAGAGGGATGGAGAAAGAGAAAGCAGGATGGAGGGAAGGAGAGAGAGGAGAGATAAACAGGAGAGAGAGAGAGAGAGAGAGAGAGAGAGAGAGAGAGAGAGAGAGAGAGAGAGAGAGAGAGAGAGAGTACATACATGCCAAAGCCCTGTGTGGAGCTCAGAGGACAACCTAGGGGAGTTGGATCTCTTTTTCCACCTTTCCATGGAATGAACTAAGGTTGTCAGGCATGGCATCTAGCATCTTTGCTTCCGAACATCCCACAGTCCGTCTGTACTTTTGTATGGATTTCCATGCTAGATCCATTGACATCTGCCTGTTAGCAGTGTGATGTAAGTTGTATTTTGAGATCTCTCAGTGCCTCAGAGGGACAGTTCCTATTCAACATACAGGGTGTCCCAGCAGTCTTGGTTGCACTCTCCAAGGCTTCAGGGTCCCTCAGAGAGCTCAGGTTCTTATGTAGGCACTGTGCCCAAAATGACGCCTATAAGCCTTGGCTTGTCCTGATTTCTGACAAGGGCTGTTCTCTATTGTCTTTGGCCCTCCCAGACAGGGTCCTTCCAAAACAAGAGCCTCTTGAGTTTCTCCAGCTTGGCTTTCAGTTCTGCACCCCACTGTCACCCCCGTTCCCACCTCAAGCAGCATACTGCCCTGTAGCTTGTATGTTTCCGCCAGCCCACCAGCCTGAGCCCACAGCCGCGCCAGCCCCAAATAACACTCAGAGACTCTGTATTTGATACAATCCTGTTGGCCAGTTACCATTATTGTTTATGGGCTAGCTCTGTCTTAATTATTAACCCATTTCTACTTATCTAATCATTTTCACGTGGCTCATTTTATCTGGGAGCCGCAGCTGGCCTCCTGCTTCCTCCATGCTCACATCTTGACTCCTACTACTTCCTCTCTCCTCCTCCTGGTCTCCTAGCCCCGCCTATCTTGTTATCTCATTGGCCACAGTGCTTTATTAACCAGTATGAGAAACATATATACAGAATCACATCTCCCATCACTGCCCTGGCCTCCTTGTGCCCAGAAGGGAACACATGGCAGAAAAGGCTGAGGCACTGAAGTGTGGCCAGCAGGAACTGGTCAGGTCCCACATGACTTACATTCCAGGGCTTCAGCTGTCTCATTTAGTTAGTCTGGCCTCAGGAACTGGATTCAACAATTCTGAAAGAAATCTCATGGAAAGCTCTAGAATTCCACTGAGCATTTGGTGTGCACATTTGCTTTATTGAAAATATGCTATGTTCTTATCTGGATATGAGAGCAGACTATTTTAAAAGACAGAACTTGTTCTTAGAAACTTACTTCTAGGCACGGAAGGATACTTTAGAAATATTGACTCATATTCCATCCCCGCTTGTCTCCCAAGCCCATTTTTCCTGCTCAGAGAAGTAGACAACTTTGTGCTCATCGCCTGGGGAGAGGTAAGGATACAGATAGAGAAGGAGAAGGGGATCTTCCCTGCTCTGGGTTCCTAAGTTTAAGCTGTTAGAGTTGGGGCTAAAAACTGGTGGCCTTTGGGGACAGAACTGAGCCATGGGCATGCTTTGATTTTGTGTGTGTGTGTGTGTGTGTGTGTGTGTGTGTGTGTGTGTGTGTGTGTGTGTGTTTGTGTTTTCTCCAACATGAATATCAACATTTCAAGTCAAAAACGGTTGCATAAAGTGAAAATTCACACTTCAGAAAATAAACTGGGAATTTTGAATCTTGGACCTTGAAGAGACTAACTTGCCTACATTCCTTTTTCTAGATCAAAACTTCTGAGCAAGGAAGCCACACTGTAAAACCTTAGCTTGAGCAGATGGAGCCACACATGTTCCTGAGGCTCACCGTGAGCACAGTCAGGATAAAAGGCAGACAGATTGGTGGTAACATGGTCCTAGAGCCAAAGGTCCAGCAAGATAAAGAGTGGCTCTCAGTGTATCTCCACATATATCCCTTTCCTTGATCCACGACAGTTGCCTCAGTCCTAAGCAAGTGCCTCAGAACTCACACAATCATCTAAGGACAGAAAGTCCTTAATGTAGCTTAGTTGATATAACGTCAGCTGGGAGAGTAGCTTAGTTGATAGAGTACTTATCCACATACAGGAGTCACTGAGGTCAATTCCCAGCACTGCATAAAACCAGCATGATATCCATGCCTAAAACCCAACCCTGGTGAGATGGAGGCAGCAGGGTCATGAATTTCACAGTCATCCCAGTTATATGAATAGTTCAGGCCAGCCTGGGGTACATGAGGCCCTATCTCAGATAGATGAATGGATGGATGGATGGATAAATGGATGGATGAATGGATAGAGGAGAAGAAAAGATAAGAGATTCCCTAATATTAAGCCAATACTGAGATTAAGTCTGCCACATGTATACACATTAATACAATACATAAAACAGTAGCTCACAATAGAAATGGCCTTGAACTCCAAAAAAGTCAAACGTCTGTCTTCGGCACACCTCACTGTGTGACATAGACACACACACTCACCACGAAGGAAGTCAGGCTTGTCTTATAAACTTGCTATCTAAGGGAGCATATTCCTTTAAAATAGCTCCAGGCATGAGCAAGAAGAGAAAATGACAGCTGTGGCAGACTCACCTCTTTCAAAAGGAGATGAAAAGCCGTTCCCTCCACAGAGTGTGAAGATGGACTTGGTTGTTCTTGGTGTGTTTAGGTCAGGGGCTCTGTTGTGGATAAGGATCCTCTGTTCTGAAGAATACGCATAAACACAAAACTTGCCCAATTTTGTACAGGTTCCAGGGGCTTCAGTACCCATTCGTTTGGAAGCAAATCCACAGACCCCAGGATAAGGAACCCCACTCAATCTGGCACTCTTCCTGTCCCCATTTATCCCAGGGAAGGTTCAGTGGGAAAAAAGAGAAAACTGTCAGTGTATTAGGAATACAAAGAAAACTGTCACCCACAGACTGTCACCCTGGCACCCTCACCATCTGCACCCTCTTCATCTAGCTCCACTGCTGCGAGCATGCCATGTTCCAAGCTCTTTCCTGAGACAGCCTAGCACCAACACACACTACAAATAGAGAAGACTGAGGTCCTGTGTGCTCACACCACTTCTGACAGGCGGGAGAACTCCACATTGCCTGCCCATTATGAAATTCACTCTGGCCATAAAAACATCTGGGGTAGGAGACGTTCAACCAGAAATAATGCAGATACACGAAGCCAAGGGTGATGAGAAAGCATCCCCCACAGGCTGGATGCCACTGGATTGTTCTGTGGAGCTGACTGAAGCTAGAGACTGGTTTATTACACTAGTATACTGTGGCAGTTTGAGTGAGAATGCCCCAATGGCTCCCATATTTGAATGCTTGGTGGAGCTGTTTGTTTGAAAGAATCACAAGGGTTAGGAGATAGGGGCTTGCTGGAGGAAGCTTGTCGCTGGGAGTGGGTTTTGGGGTTTCCTAAGCCAGGCCTATTCTGTCTGTCTGTCTGTCTCTGTCTCTCTCTCTCCCTCTCCTCTCCTCTCCCTCCCCTCCCGTCTCCTCCCCTCCTCTCCCTTTCTCTCCTCCCCTCTTTTTCTCTCTTTCTGCCTGTGGATCATGAAGCAGCTTTCATCTGCCACCATGACGCTAATGGACTAAAGCACTGAAACTGTAAGCATGTTCCCAGTCAGATACTTGCTCTTATGAAGTTGCCTTGGTCATGGTGTCTCTTCATAGCAAAAGAACATGACTAAGACACATTGATGGAGGGAGCCTCCATTGTGTGGGGAACCATGTTAGTGTAGGGCACCAAGGGGAGGCATAATGGAGGATTCATTCCCGGATGGTGTCACTGCTGTATGTCTGCCATTTTGCCAGTCTCTTGAGTCCTGATGCTCCCTAGCTTCTACTGCAAGAATGTGTAGCAAGGACATACCCATGCATACTCTGTATGGACAAAGGGCTCTTCCTGGCTCCTTAGATCATTACAAGACACCCAGCAAATGTTTTCCTCATTTGCAGCAGAAAGTATTAGACATCATGATCCAAAAACTTCTCTTCCAGGTTCTGAGAATTTTCCAGTCCACCTGGCCTACATACAAAGCTTTTGTCGGAAACTTCATTGCTATCTTTGAATCACCAGATGGTAATTGTACTTAGTTTAGGAAAAACACTGCCTCGCAAAGATCACAGGCAAGAATAACAACTGAAAACAGACACAGGCACAGACACACACGCACACATGCATGCACGCACACGCGCGTGTGCGCACACACACACACACACACACACACAACACACATATTCACAAATGGGTTGCGTAAGGCAGTGAGGAAGTGGGCAAAGCCAAAAGCAAAGCAGCCATCTGTTACTCAGTGATAAAATACACCTAGAGCATTATCCAACCACCACATCTGAGCTGCTCTGCTGACTCAGAAGGCTCTTGGGGTTCTGGGCAGTAAGTGTTGGGCACTGACATCAGGAGACCTACTTTTAGTCCCAGCTTTTGCCCAAAGACACTCACTTTGGTGAATCACATATCCTTCCTTTAACTTAAATTATACATTTTAAAATTAGGAGGAACCCAACCAGACTGGGCAATAACCCCAGTTTTAGTCGTTCATGACTCCGGATTAAACTGTCATATCTTAGTTAATAATCAATCCCAGCACTAGACATGGGAAAGAAGCATTACTGTGTTGGCCTCTAGAACAAGAGAAATAAACCCTAATGTCACACACATTTTTTAAAATTTTTATTTAAATTTAAAACAATCAAATTTACCTAACAATCCCAGTTCCCTCTCCCTGCTGTCTCCCATCTCCTTCCCCCCTCCACTCCTTAGAGAGGGTGATGGGGGATCATCAAAGTCTGTCATATCAATTGGCACAGGACCTAGGCCCTCCCCTCCATGTATTTAGGCTGAGAGAGTATCCCTCCATGGGGAATGGGCTCCCAAAGCCCATTCCTGCACTAGGGATAAATACTGGTTTCACTGCCAGAGACCCCATAGACTGCCCCGGCCTCCTAATTGACACCCACATTCAGGAGGCCTGGTTTGGCCTTATGCTGGTTCCCAGCTGTCAGACTGGGGTCCCTGAGATCCCACTTGCTCAGGTCACCTGTTTCTGTGGGTTTCCCCAGCCTGGTCTTGACGCCTTTGCTCAAGACTCCTCCCTCTCTGCAACTGGATTCCAGGAGTTGGGCTCAGTGCTTAGCTATAAATCTCTGCTTCTGCTTCCTTTGGCTACTGGATGAAGGCTCTAGGATAGCATGTAAGGTAGTCATCAATTTCATTATAGGGGAAAGGAATTGATAATGCAGCATGTACAGTGGTGATTTGAGATAGCTCCAGGGTGTATCTGTCCTTTGCCAAGTTAAATAACCCTTTAATTGCACAGCATGATTCTTTGCAAAAGATCTAACATATCAGACAGGCTAAATTGTCACTCTCCACATGGGAGATGTTCCCTCAGGCATGTTGTTTGGCAGAAATCTTCCAGCTTTTTCTAGGACCATCACCGTTTCTTTCTCTCCCTGGACGTCCTCCATTCTCATGGTTGCAGGAATGGCTGTGGCAGGAAGGACCAGCCAAATTTCAATCATCCCCCTAGGGGCTTTCCAATCCAGCATTAGTCCCTACTGATTTAATTTTTCCCAACTTCCCTTCCTTTGAGGCCATCAAAGTTTCCCAGTCAGCAGAGGAACTTGTGGCTCTCAAGAAGGAAAAATATTCCTCTTTAGAGCCCCAATGTCATGTATGGACTAGAACTACAATCTAAGCACTCATTGTGGTCTGTTGACTATGTGTATCAGACCAGATGATGCTACAAATGCAGCCTGTGGGCCCCACCCGAATCTATTGAAGCAGGGCATCTAGGGGAGATCTGAGATGGGAATTTTCCCAAGTATTCTGGGTGAGCCTAAAGTTTGAGCCTCATGGCCTCACAAGGCCTCTTTTCCGGTCTAAGGAATTATGGGTAATTTCATGAAATATCTGGCAGTTATACTGCAATGAGGAACAAGATCATATGATTTGAGAAATCATGCATGGCATTTCTTTGAAACAAGAAAATAAACAAACAAAACAAAACATCTCACGGAGGTCTTGTGGGCTGCTGCTCATGTGGGGCTCTCTGAGCACAGAGCTTTTGTAGAACCCAGGACTGTTCATCTTCTGGAAGAGGAGACTAACATTGATGTAGGGAAAGCAAGCTGTTCCAATTAACCATCTCATAAGAGACTGTCAAACAGACTACAATGCTATATTGTTAATTATACAGAAAGACAAAACACCTAGTCAAGGTGAAATATTCGTATCAGCACATCAGAGAGTTGCTTCTCTTGTAGAACGCATACAGGAAGACAAATTGCCTTTGCATGCAGTTTGCTGGGCATGAACCAAAATAACAAGGGATGATGTTAAGGCTCTGGAATGTGACAACCAGTGGCCCAACACTATCAAAGGGGAAGAGATGAGAACAGATATGTCCTTTGGTAAATTACTTCCTAAGGGCCAGTCACCACCCTGCTTTAACCCCTACATATGGTGAGGGATAAGAATCTTCTCACTAGCTGTCTGAACTTCATGAATCTGGAAAGTCAGCCATAGACCTTTGCTCTATTTTCACACTGCTTTTTGCTATTTGTTTTCCTAGTCCCTTGTGGGTACTTCACATCTGTCAATTCAATCTCTATTCTGTCCACTTATAAGACCATTGAATGAGACTCTCTCTCTCTCTCTCTCTCTCTCTCTCTCTCTCTCTCTCTCTCTCTCTCTCTCTCTCTCTCTCTCTCTCTCTCTCTGGTTTTTTCCAGACAGGGTTTCTCTGTGGCTTTGGAGGCTGTCCTGGAACTAGCTTTCATAGACCAGGCTGGTCTCGAGCTCACAGAGATCCACCTGCCTCTGCCTCCTGAGTGCTGGGATTAAAGGCATGCACCACCAATGCCCAGCTTGAATGGGACTCTTAAACAGTCTGGTCCTGTTGACTAATAAAAATCTCATTGTGCAAATTTCTTTGCAAATAGGACTAGTTTATCCATTCTCTACAGTCCCATTGGTAATTTTACCTAATCTGTACACTTGACAAACACATACTTTTTAGCAAGATAAAGAATAACAAATAATGATACCTGCTTTTGTACTAAACTATGTTCAGGTTATACATGCACTCATTCTCAGTATCTCTCCCAAAGCACAGCTGAACCACAGTGTGGTGTGAAGGTGACCTGAACTTTATTTATGGGTGGACATCTAGCACAGGTATTAGGGTCAAAACGGTGCAACCAATTTCCCTGGTATTACCCATCATCCCATGAGTCACTTTGCTACCTGTAGTCAGTCATTAGTCATATGAGTTCTGTTGATGTGATCTATCCTCTTTGGTTCTACAGTTTTCTTATGATCAACATAACTTTAGGGAAAAAGACAAAGCCAAGGACAGCAGCTGTACAGAGGGACTGCCTAGGGTTATGTTAATAAACACTGCTGGAAAAAAAGAAACAATTCTCTCCAAAGAGTTTATATTTCAAATAAAAGCAACAATAGCAACAATGGCATTCGTGTATGTATAGTCTAGCATCTTAATGCCGGACCTCCAACTTCAGATTTCAGTGTAAAGAGGAGATTATCTGATGGAAGAGAGCCAAAGACACAGATTGTTACAAAGTAGCAATCTACCAAATATTTATGTTTTTAGTTATAATGCTTCTTTGTGTGTTGTTGAATACCAAGCCTCAAATACTGGGATATTTGACACTGCTGCCTGTTCTCCTCTTAGAATCTCCCTTCTCTAATTTCCAGGCTGTATGATGCTGACTCCTAAATTGGGTCTCCAGCTAAACCCTCTCCTTGGAGCCTCAGACTCTCATATGAAATTGCACAAGAAAATGTACACCTGGATCCTAACTGTTTTAGTTTCATTTCTATTGCTATGATGAAATGCCTTGGCAAAAAGCAACCTAGTAGAGAGGGGGGTTTATTTTAACTCAGAATCCCAGCAAAGCCCATCATTGTAAGGAAGTCAAGGAAGGAACTTGAAACAGTTAGCCACTGTCAAAACCAGAGAAATAAGTCCACATAAATAGTTGCCTGCTCGCTTGCTTGTTCTTAGCTAGACTTCTCCTCTCTTAGACCATTCAGGACCCCTGCCTAGGGAGTGGTGCTGGTCACAGTTGGGGGAGGGGATCTCTCTAGGAGATTGTGAAATGGTTCGGTGATTAGACACACGTAATGCTCTTCCAGAAGACCCAGGTTAGACTCCCAGCACCCACATGGCAGCTAACAACTGTGTGTAACCCTACTTCTAGGGAATCCAATGCCTTGTCTGGCCTCAATGGGAACAATGTGGTCTGTAAATGCAGGAAAAACATTCAGACATGTGAAATGAACTTAAATAGCACCCCCAAGATATGCCTGTGGGCCAATCCTTGACTGAGATGCTCTTCTCAGCCTATCCTACACTGTGTCCAACTGACAATTAAAGCTAACCACCACAGTAAGGTAATATATCCACGATGGATCTCATTGATGAAAATCTTCCTTCTGTGTGACCCAGTGCATTAGTTACTTTTTGTTGCCGATCAAACACCAGGAAGACAAATAGAAGAAAGGGTTTGTTTGCGTTTAAACTTTCAGAAAGAGTTTATGATGGGGGAGGCATGGCAGCAGACAGCTGGAGCAGAGAGCCTGAAGATCACCTCTTCAACAGCAAACACACAGCAGGAAAAGTAGGCGAACTGGGGTGCAAGGATACACACTCTCAAAGCCCACGCCCAGACTTCCTCCAGCAAGACTACCCCCTAAAGGTTCCACAACTCCCCAGAACAGCACTGCCAACCAATATCAAGTGTTCAAAGGAGCAGCCTTTGGGGGACATTTCCCGTTCAAGCCTCCATACCCAGTCACCACGCCAAAGGCTGGGAGGGGCTCTTGTCTTCTCCCAAGGCCTCGAAGCCACAGTTCTTTCCACCACCCTCCTTTCTGACTTACTGAAAGAATTTGTTCTCACCTGGAGAAAGTCTGTGTGCAAACTGATATTCCCAGTTGTTTTCCCTCTGATCTTCAACAATGATGCCTACTCTGGATGGAATCTGCAGGCTGGGGAGGAGTGAGCTTAACTTCCCTGAAAGAGATCAAGTGTTAAATTGATCCCGGTTTTCCCATATTTGTGTGGAATGAATAGTGTTTTGAAAACCACGGTCATCTTGAATTATGCATGGCCATGCTGCTTTAGTGAAAAGGTAAAAAGCCATGAGCATGTACAGAGTCAGGGGAGGGCCTGGGGGACAAGCACACCAGGTGACAGGACATGATGTCACACAGGAAGACAGGCTGATCCTGGGACTGCCTGGCCAGGCAGTCTACTGAGAGACAGTTTCAGAAAAGTAAGTGAAAGAAACTAAAGAAGACACTGACACTCACCTCTGGCCTCCACCATGCATGTGCACACATGCACTCACCTGTGCATGAACACACACACACACACACACACACACACACACACACACACACACACACACAGTAAATATGTTTTCAGGGTTTCACACATTCCTATTTCAGGTCTGTCTGTGTATGGCTACTGACTAAACAGGGAGTTGAACATTATTGAAACAGTTTGGGGGGCTATAATCATTTAAAAATAAGATTCCCACTTAGGGTCTCAACCCTCCTAATCACCCAGCCTTTCAAGCATGCTGCTTTCTCATTTGCAGAGAATTCTTGTGTGACATTCTGGGAGTGGGTGGGGGCTCTCTCAGCTCATCAAAGCACACTCTTTCTTGGTTAAGCCAGTGTTTACCCAACATAAGGCAAAGGAGAATGTGGACTGTTGCCTGTGTCTGTGCCCAGGGCTGCAGGACTGGCTGTATCAAGCACAGGCTGGCTGGCCTTCAGCTATCCCCTGTTGTCTTTCTTTCCCATTAAAAAGAGATTCCTAACTCAGAAGCCAGGTAGGAAGTAAGGGGTTCAAGATGATATGTTCCCAAAGACACAAAGAAAAGCTAGTCTGGCTTGGCCAGAGCTCTGAGTCAGAGATGGATGCCTGGGGGGTGGGGGTGGGGGTGGGGGGAGGAGACAAAAAGTCTTGAAGGACTTGGGAGATTCTTAATTGGCCTCCGGGAGCCCATGAAAGTGGGGCTGGCACGAAGAGGTTCATGACTCCGGGGAACATTCCTCGCAATTAGCTCTTCTCATTGCTCAGCTTCACCCATGTTCTCAAAGGTGGGGAAGTACAGGTCAGCATTTGTCACCACCACCACCACCACCACTCCCCCCACCCCGTCACTAACATGAGACTCTCCACAAGTGCCCTTTCCAGGGTGTTGAAAGACCATACTTACCTCTTGCATTTCCAGACAACTCCAGAACTTTTCAAGCACTATGAGGAGCCAGCCCTTTTACTTCCTTCTAGTCTCAAGCCATGAGGCAATATTTTGCATATGATAGCATCTTGACAGACATAAATATCAACTTCTCTAAATGGAGGGACAATTCCAAGATTGTTTCATATTATTTCTGGAGAATCACATAAAATAAAATGTTGGCAGAATTCCACAAGGGAGAGTAAAAATTTCAGTAGCTTTTTACATCATTCTGTTCCATCATCGTTTCCTAGACTCATGAATTGTTGAAACATACTGAAAAATGTCACTGGCACTCCCTGTTTCAAGCATTACTGAAAAAAGAGAAACTCCTAAATGCCTGAGACAAAGCAGAAGAGGGACCTGCATAAGACAAGTGTTGACAAGAGAAATGGTGCACACTTGCCTACACCAATCAGTTATGTACAGGGTAAGGATATTTTTATTAATATTTTTATTTAATGCTTTTCTTATTTTACATATCGATCCCAGTTCCCTCTCCCTCCCATCCTGCCATGCCCCCCACGACCCTCCCATCCCATCCCCTATCCACTCCCCAGGGAAGGTGAGGCCTTACATGAGGGATCATCAAAATCTGTCAAGTTATATGAGGCAGGGCCTAGGCCTTCTCCCATGTCTCTAGGTTAAGGGAGTATCCCTCCATGGGGAATGGGCTCCCGAAGTCTGTTTGTGCACTAGGGATACATCCTGGTTCGATTGTCAGAGGTCCAGGGGAAGGTTTTGACAAGGTGTTTTAGTTCATGTTTACTTTTTAAAAAGAGCAAACCTCTTACTTTAGCTTGCATTATTGAGTTGTCTTAATATGCTCAGTGTCTTATGTAGAATAGAATAATTATGAAACAGACACTTTCTGAGCAAGAGTAGAGCCCTTACACTCATAATTCTATCTGCCTGGAATTCCCCATCCTGTATGCATGTCAATGAGCATGTGTGTGTGTGAGCACACACGCATGTGTGCACAGGTGTGTGTGTGCACACACACACATGATAGCTTATTCTAGGGTGTATTAAAAAAAACAAATTGGACAAGTATTTCTAAAGTCCATTTTGGTGGAGAGAGACTGAATGAATGGATTTGACTTCTAACTCCAATAGTTAACCCCCTGTGCCATCCCATCCATAAGAGGCACCTGCAGGAGGGTAGCCTTCAAGAGCCAGCTGTGTGACAGGTGCTCAATGAATACCGGTTGAAGAGAAAGGCCTGTCTCTATGAACTTTACTTACACCCCAGGGCTGGATTCTTCTCACAGGAAATGGTCCCACTTGTCACACATAGTCCTTTCACAATCTGGAGTCAAGCCTTGAATGGGTGGGTGGCCCACTCATGGATCCTGCTCCAGGCTGACTGTTATTGAGTTTTTAATTCTCATAGTTCTGCTTGTTAGCTAAACAGGCCTAAGTTCCCACCCCCAATATTAAAGCATCTCACCACCCCTACACCTCCTTCTCAAACTGTGCCTCTGAGGAGCCAGTGTGTCTTGGCCCTACATGGCCAGAGCAGATGTCTCTCCCAGAGTCAATCTTGGGGTTTCACCTTAAAGCTCAGGATGGAGTGGCCATCTTAGATGGGTTGAGCCTTTCGTTAACCAGAGGAAGACCATGCAGCAATAACCTTGCTTGACTTACCTGGTCCTTCTGGCTAGGGTGCTGAAGGAGGCTTCTTGTTGGGGAGGCAGGCAATGAACTTCACCCTCAGCAATAAATGGAACAGACCCCATGGGAAGGGAATAACACCTTCAAGGGGTGTGTCTTTAAAAACCTCCCAGGATGGTGTGAAGAGAAAGGCAGGTGGGGTGGAGAGGAGCCCCAAAGGTTTTACCTTGGGGAGCCTGCCTGCCTCCCTGACAGCTTGATGTATTTCAGGGGTGGAAACTGCTGACACAACTCTTTCTAAGTTAGCACATTTGTTGGTTTCCTTGTTGTCTGCACTGAAACGTTCTTTCTGAGTCTGTCTCCATTCACTTTTCTCTCTAACACACTCATGTCTGGGTCTACACTCTTAATAAGGAAGTCCAAGTGTCCTGTTGCCAGGACTCTCAGGGGAAAAACAAATAGACAAAAAATTGAACACAAAATATTAAGAAGGCTCTGGAAGAAAGAGGAGACTCAAACTGTCCTCTGTGAAAGCTGGAAAACACCACTAGTCTCTCTACAGCCGCCACATGCCTGAGAACTTCACCGTCAAGACATTTGTTAGTGTGCACAGCTAATGAGACCCTCAAGTGGCTGGAACAGGAGCAGCAATGGGAAGTCTCTCTGTGTACACTTGGCAACACCTGGTCCTGGTCCAGCTAGCCAACACCCTGTCCTGGCTCCAGTCAGGGAGGGATTTTGCTTGAAGAGACATCCCTGGGGGATATCTTGGTTGGGACTTTGCTCTAGGAACAGGGTTTTATCCTTGAACAATGTCTTGAGGAGGTCAATTTTTAGTTCAAGAAGTCTCCTCTGAGAGCCCAAGTAGAAGCAATAGAAGGGAACTGTTCATTTCTGAGGTCTGTAGCAAATATTAAACTGTCCGTCTGCAGTTTAAATGTTGACTATGAATCTTGGACAAGTCACTTCATCTCTCAGAGTCATAGTGACATCAGCACACAATGAACTCTTGCTTGGTATTGTGAATATTAGAGTTAGTGTCTGAAACCACCTGCCTTGTAAGAGGCACTGGTGGTATGTCACAGTAGTACTGGGCTGTGGTGATGTGACATTGTGGCGAAAGTATCTCTTACATTCTAACTTTTGCAAGCAAAGTTGATAATACATCCCGAGGTCACTTAAGACTGCTGTGTGTTGGGTGTGGTAGTGTACACCTTTAGTCTCAGCACTCTGGAGCAGAGGCAGGAGGATTTCTGGTTCAGTGGTTTTTGGATGATATATGGAAACAGAATCCCTTCTTTCTCCCAATGAAATCATACAGGGTACCATTCTCTATTTCATAAGATGAACAGGGCACAGTTCTGGGAGACACAGGGCAGATAGCCTCGACTCTTGCCAATGCTTTGCCCCGCTTTCATGCAAGAATTCCTGAAGTTCTTGGACAAAGTTCCAGGACAATTCACAATAGTGAAATGTCTGATTTACTTATGTCAGAGACCTAAAGGGTACAGCTGGAACTCAAAGGCTAGAATATGTTCACAATGGGATGAGATAGGTCCTTGACACACAGTGATCTTTGTTCATTCTGGGGCCTGATCCTTGATCACTGGGACAAACATGATGCCTCTGGCTCAACATTTCCCTGACTCCCAGCTGATTCATCACAGCCAGCTGAAGTCTGCTTTGAACAAGCCTAGCCCTTCTTCTTCCCTAGACCTACCAATCACAAACTAATATGGCTTCTCCTGTTACATTAGTATTTCTGCATTTGTTTGTTGCCTTATTTGTCTATCTGTCTGGATCCTCATAGTGACCAAACAGCAAGTTATGGAACAGTGTGCTGAGCAAAGTTTCTGTGGAGGTTCAAATACTGTGAGAACTACATTCCAAAGGAGGTACCACAGCAGACTTGGAACTTTGAGATGGTCCTCTTCAGTGAAAGTAACAGCCTTGACTGAGGGCTACTGAGCAGGGTCTTCTTCAGAGATATTGTGTGGCTCCACTCCCCAAAAAGGGGTCCCATACTGGCTCCTTTGTGGCAAGTCTTCAGGAAAATAGGAGGCTTTTGCGTGAGCTGTTGATACAGTATTACATCTGGGATAAGGTAAGACATCCCAATCCTAGAGAGCTCCAGGGCATGTCTCTGCTACAAAATGGTAGGATTTATGGAAGCTGATGCAGCAGCAGAGTGAAGAATGAAGTCTCATCTGGCATGAAGGGCAAAAATGGTGCAGGGACCTTTCAGACCAGATATGACTCCTGCTGGAGAAAGTCAGTATTGAAGCCATCTTAGTTGTTCCCACGAAGATTACTCACAGAAGCTGAAGGTGTGGCTGGATTTCCAAGGTTGGAGGAAGAACCATCTGGAATAGAGGTTTGTTGATTTTTGTTGGTGGAAAGGAAGTGATTGATCAGCCACAGAGCCCGGGGTACCTTCAAGGATGAAAGCACTTGCCAGTAGTTGTACATCTTGAATACCTGTCAAGCTAAGAGACCAAGTGGACTTATTACCAAAGTGAGTCCTATGGCTTGGACCCCTCTCCCTGATTCTATCCCAAAGATATAAAAGTTCATGTACCAGGATTGGGGAAAAGGAGATGATGTGACAGGAAAATGACCATGCCCCTTCCTGCCAGCAGCATATCCAAGCTGGAACAAGCATGAAACCCCAACTTCATATTAGAGCGAATACTGAACATTTTATGATTGGATTGAGGTTCTTCATACCAGCCAGTAGTAACCAGAAAACTCATCAAACTTTCAACTAGTCTCTGAGGAAAATCAGTCTCACAATCTAAGTTAAAGGGACAGTGGGAGACAAGACCAGTGACATTATAATGACAAGGTTGGAGTCTTATTCAACATTCAGAGTTCACATGTGACCTTTTCATCATTAAGAGTTATAAATATATCAGTTCAAATAGTTATATGATGTAAATTATTAGGAAATTTACTTGTTCATGAAACTGGGAAGTCTAGGGAGAAAGCAGTTTCTAGGAACTCAGCTGAAGCCATTGGTTTACTGTACTCATCTTCCCATGCAAATGGGTTTTATTTGTGCAGAGGACACATCCCAGGCAAGCAGCCACAGGCTAAAGAACCTCAGCTAAGCTCGCAAAGAAAAAGATTTTTCAAGTTCATCTTATATAACTAAAACCTTAGGATACCTGATTGGGTATAATAGTCTGTCATATAGTCACCAGTCCACAACCCAAGGAGCAAGGAACTTGATTGACAGGCTCCCCAGAGCCTGTGTGGAAGAGTTAGGATTAACTGAATGACAGAGCATCAGACAGAACAGCATCCACCATCATTATCCACATTGTGCAGAGCAAGAGAGGGTGCATGTATACATACACACACACACACACACACACACACACACACACTGAAGCTCATTGATGTCAACTGAACATTCTTCCTATGTGACAGGAAGTATTGACAGCTTCAATAATTAACATCTCCCTGCTGGACTTTGGCATTTGCCCTCCCTCCATCACAGGGAGATGGGTTCTCCTCCACTGAAGATCTGCTTATCAAAATTTTGTACATATTCAAAGCTCATAGCAAATATCCCCTCCCCACTGAAGTTGTACATGATTTCCAAAAGTGGAAATGACTCCATCCTTGACTGATAGTTGTCAGCATCATCAGAGTCATTTGGGCTGTGGGTTCAAATGCTGCTCCTCCATTCAGTCGTCCCTGGATGTAAAGACACCAGCACTCTCCTCTTCTGCAACAATTAGAACTCTTAAAACTCAGAACTCCTGAATCAGCTGTTTCTTCGACAATGAAATTAATGCCTGGCTTTGCATCTTGTACACCAGAAAATGCAAATTTTATTGAATAAGGCAGAAATTCCCTTTACATAATGTAGTGTTTCAGGAATATGGTCATAACTTTTTAAATCTCTCTCTCTTTAAGACCATCTTAATTCCCCTCCCGGTGATTGCAGGTAGAAACTAGTGATTTGCTGAACATAATTTGAATGGAAGTTCCTGTAACAGTTTGCACCTTTGGATGTAAGGTTTATACTGTTCTGTGACCTCCTGTCACTCTCTCCCGTCCCAGTCAAAGCCTTTGGATGACAGGACCCCTATGATAGCTTGACAACAATGACTAGAACATGCTAATCTAGGACCTCCCAGCTAAACTGCTACATATGCTTGATCTATTCAAACTGAGATAATCGGTTTTTATTATTTGTGGGTGTGTGTTTGTTTTTTAATAATTTTTAAATTCGCATATAAGATATTAGACATCATTATAGCATTTCTGAACAAAGTATATTTTAGTAGATTCCCTTTCCACTATCTTCTCCCTCCATCCCCTTCCCCCCAGTCTCCTCTTGTAGCTTCTAATCTCTTTTCCATTTTCATGTCACATATGCCCTCTTCCCCACACCCTTTCTCAACATTGTTTTGATCCACTTTTGGCCTCCATTAAATTGCACCACAATTTGTTATACAGCAACGAAGACACATACCTACACATAAATCTAGTGAGGGCTTTAACACGAGGTATCTTAACCTGGGTTCCCAGGAGACAGAATGTGAAGAAAGCTAATGTGCTACTGTGTCCGTGCGGGAAGCAGGGAGGATGGAGAGGAGAAAGGATGGGGAGCAAATCCTAGAATGCATTTCTGAGCATTTCTGAAGCATCCCCAGGATGACCTCAATTGCAGCTGACTCTTTCATAGTGTGGGGCAGATCTGAAAGGGATCTCGTGTTAATTTGTTCAGGGGAAGAAAGTGAAAAGGATTTATTCATCAACTCCACCTCCTTAGTTAAGGGCTCCTAGCAGCACATTAACTTTCCATAGTTCCTGGGTATGCTTACATAATGGTCCTAGTCAGTTCTTGTCACTATAAGAAATATATAAGGGGATCAACTTATAGAGCAAAAGGATTTATTTGGCTTGTAGATAGAGGTTTGGGTCCATGATCAGTTAGTTCTGTTGATTTTTGGCCTTGTTAAACACATAGTGGAGTAAAACCAATCATTTCATGACCAGGAAATGAAGGAGAGAAGAGGCTGTCATAGCATCATGATACTCTTCAAGGGCATGGCCCCAATGACCTAAAGACCTCCCCATAAGTTCTGACTCTTAAAGATCACACAGCCTGCCAGTAGAGCCATTCCCAGGACCAAGTTTTAAATATGTAGACCTTTAGGATCACTTAAGATCCCCATACAAGGCCCCTGAGTCACATGCCTCAGAGTAAACTTTAAGGGCTGTATCAAGTAAACTCACTTAAGTAGCAGAATTATTTCCTGTCAAGAGAAGCCAGAGTTAAAAGAAATGAAAGGTCTTGAGGAGGTGATTATGGGATAGAAATCCAGCAAGAAGGAAGTAAGCAGTAGCTTCCAACCAGGTCTAGGTGGGAGAAGGGGACACCATGACACCTTTGTGTGTGTGTGTGTGTGTGTGTGTGTGTGTGTGTGTGTGTGTGTGTGTGTGTGCGCGCGCGCTTGAGTGTATGTGTGTGTAGCCAGTGAGGCAGGCACACAGAGAATGAATCTGACTCTCTGTCCCACAAAGCTTCATGCACAGGCATTATGAATTTACAAGGCCTAGTCCTCATCTTTTATGCCTCATCTTTTATACTTCTTTTTTTCTGAAATTAATTTTTTTTCTTATTTTACTTATCAATCCCAGTTCCCTCACTCTCCCACCTTTCCATTCCCTGCCAACCCCCCATCCCATTCCTGACCCACTCCCCAGGGAGGGTGAGGCCTTCCAGAAGGGATCATCAAAATCTGTCAAGTCATTTGGGGTAAGGTCTAGGGCCTCCCTCACGTCTCTAGGTTAAGGGAGTATCCCTCCATGGGGAATGTGCTTCCAAAGTCCTTTCATGCACCAGGGGTACATCCTGGTTCCACTGCCAGAGGTCCCTTAGACTGCCCAGGCCTTCTAACTGAGGCCCACATTCAGGGGGTCTGAGTTGGTCTTATGCTGTTTTCCCAGCTATCAGTCTGGGGTCCATGAGCTCCACCTTGTTCAGGTCAGCTATCTCTGTTGTGTTTCTGTAGCTTGGTCTTGACCCTTTTGCTCATCACTCCTCCCTCTCTGCAACTGGATTCTAGGAGTTCTACTCGGTGTTTATCTGTGGGTGTCTGCTTCTGCTTCCTTCAGCTACTAGATGAGGGCTCTAGGATGGCATATAAGTTAGTTATCAATATCATTATCAGGGAAGGACATTTAAGGTAGCCTTTCCACTGTTGCTCAGATTGTTAGTTGAGGTCATCATTGGAGGTCTCTGGACATTTTTCTAGAGTCAGTTTTCTCTTCAAACCTATAATGGCTCCCTATATTATTATATTTCTTTTCTTGCTCTCCTCTATTCCTCCCCAGACTCAGTCTTCCTGCTCCCTCATGTTCTCCTCTCCCCTCCTCCCCTTCTCTTTCTCCTAGCTCCCTCTCTACTCACTGCCCATCCCCCCAACTCCCAATATGCTCAGGAGATCTTGTCCCTTTCCCATTCTGTGAGGGACCATGTATGTATCTCTTAGGTTCCTCCTTGCTTCCTAGCTTCTCTGGCAGTGTGGATTGTAGGCTGATAATCCTTTGCTCTATGTCTAAAATCCATATATGAGTGAGTACATACCATGTTGGTCTTTTTGTGACTGGGTTACCTCACTCAGCAGGAAATCTCAATTAGCAGATAACTACTTCTTTGTTGTGCATCTTCCCAGATAAACCTCCCAAAGAGATAAGGTGTTTTAATGTACACAGACCAGGATCCAATTCACAAGACAATTCCAATTGGTATAAGTCATTCAACCCAGGCAGGGGGAAATATGCCATGACTCCTTTATCTAATCAAATGCTTATGCTTTTCTTTGGAGAAGGTCATATCCCAGGTGACCAGCAGCCTTCTACCATGAGACCCAACTTATCTGCTCTCCTCTTCATTCTGAGCCTCATACAGGCTTCTAAACAACCATCGGGGAAGAAGGCAAGGTTTATTCTGCACTGCACAAGCAGATGTGCACAAGCTGTGTATGGCATGTGGAAGTCAGGACCTTTCTACAAGAGATTCAACTCCAACTGTGCACCTGAATTTCTAGAATCTTTGGAGACTTTTTGAAAAGTCACTTGTGCCTTAGCTCCACCCAGTCTTCTGACTTGTACTCCTAAGCTCATATATCCCTGTGCAAATGTGCCACATGGATTAACAACACTTTCTTCCTGCCTTATGATTAGAGGAGTTTCTGTCCAGAATGTAACTGAATAGTTAAAACTAAATTTATGCCTAAGAGTGGAATTGCTGGGTCTTGAGGTAGACTGATTCCCATTTTCCTGAGAAACTGCCATACTGATTTCCAAAGTGGCTGTACAAGTTTGCATTACCACCAGCAGTGGAAGAGTGTTCCCCCTTTCTCCACATCCTCTCCAGCATAAACTGTCATTGGTGTTTCTTATTTTAGCAATTCTGACAGGAGTAAGATGGTATCTCAGAGTTGTTTCTGTTTGCATTTCCCTGATGTCTAAGGATGTTGAACAATTTCCTAAGTGACTTTCAGCCATTTTAGATTGCTCTATTGAGAATTCTCTCATTCTGTACCCTACTTTTTAATTGGATTATTTGGTGAAGATCTTTTCCCATTCTGTGGGCTGCCGTTTTGTCTTGACTGTGTTCTTTGCCTTACAGAAACATATAACAAAAGGAGGCACATTCATACCACAAGGACATCTTCAACTATGTTTACAGCAGCATTATTTGTAATAGCCAGAACCTGGAAGCAACTGAGATGCCTCTCAACCAAAGAATGGATAAAGAAAATGTGGTACATTTACACAATGTAGTACTACTCAGTGGGAAAAAAACAAAACAAAACAAAACAAAACAAAAAAAACAATGACATCTTGAAATTCTCTGACAAGTGGGTGAAACTAGAAGAAACCTTCCTAAGTGAGGTAACCCAGACACAGAAAGACAAACATGGCATGTCCTCATTCATATATTAATATAGGACATAGAGCAAGCATTGCCAGCCTATAACCCACAATCCAGAGAAGCTAGGAAAGAAGGGGGATCCTAAGATCCTCCATGGTCCCCTGGAGAAGGGGACATCTGAAAAGAGCTCCTGAGCAAATTGGGAGCACGAGCACGGGGGAGGGAGGAGAGGGACGGAGGTAAGAGAAAGGGGAGTGTGGAGGAGAACATGAGGGGTCAGGGAGATCAAGTTGAGGGAAGAATAGAGAAGGAAAGCAAGAAAAGAGATACCTTAATAGAAGAAACCATTATAGTTTTAAAGAGAAATCTGGCCAGAGATCTACAAGCATGAACCCAAATAACAATCTAAGCAATAGTGGAAAGGCTTCCTTAAATGCCCTTCCCCTATAATGAGATTTATGACTACCTTAAATACCATCCTAGAGCCTTCACCCAGTAGCTAATGGAAGCAGAAGCAGAGATCCATAGCTAAACACTGAGCTGAACTCCTGGAATCCAGTTGTAGAAGAAGGAGTGATCAGCAAAAGGGTCAAAACCATGCCGGGGAAACCCACAGAAACAGCTGACCTGAGCAAATGTGAGCTCATGGACTGGGGTCTGACAGTTGGAGAACCAGCATAGAACCGAACCAGGCCCCCCCTGTCGGGAGTGTCAGTTAGGAGGCCTAAGCAATCTATGAGGCCTCTGGCAGTGAAACCAGTATTATGCAGGAATGGGATTTGAGAACCTAGATACATGGGGAGGGGAGTGAGGTCCTGCCCCAAAAGATGTGACAGCCTTTGATGATCCCCAATGGGAGGCTTCAAACTCCCTGGGGAGTGGATAAAGGGGGATTGGTGGAGAGGCATGGGGAGACAGGAAGGAGAGGGACCTGGGATTGGTATGTAAAATAAGATTGTTTTTAATTTAAATATAAAAGGAACTTATCAAAAAAAGCTAAGTTTAAATTTTTAGATTAATACTTGGAATAATATGTAATGTTTACTGCTGAATTGTGATCTAGGCATCCCTTAGTTATTTAGATTTTTTTGTTTTGTTTGTTTTTTGAGACAGGATTTATCTATGGTTTTGGAGGCTGTCCTGGAACTAGCTCTTGTAGACCAGGCTGGTCTCGAACTCACAGAGATCTGCCTGTCTCTGACTCCTGAGTGCTGAGATTAAAGGCGTAAAGTCTCAGTATGGGCAGTCACTGCAGCTTGAGTAGTCTCAGCTTTGAAGTTGAAGATAAGCCTGGAGGAAGGACTGCTGTCAGGCTCCTCCACACACAAAGCAACCTTGGCTTTCTCTCTCTGCTCCTGACTCACTGAATCTGCCATATGACAAGAGGGCCCAGAAGAGAGGACACTGTGAGCATCACATGACTGCCAATTTTCACATTTCAGAAAGGTCTAGAAATGGAAATGCAGGCTATCAAAAGCCCTACAACCACACATCTCCCTGCTGTATACATTTGTTTTCCATTGCTAATGTCATCTGTGTGTCACCTAGTAGTGACATATACTGTCCATCCTCAAAATCCCTTAGGTAGCAAATGTCCCATGGGGTCACCTTCTCCATCAGCTGAGTCAGAATCACAGAATTCAGAAAGCAAAGCTGACAGAAATCTTCCTAGGGACAGTATAAGTGTTGGCATTTCTGAAGGGCTTACCATGGCCCAGACACTTCAAATATATTTAATCATCATGCTAACTCTGCCATGGAGGTTTTGCTATTTTCATAGTTCAGATGAAATGAAAAAAGCAAAGCAAACAAACAAAAGACAACAACACAACATGGTTTAGAAAAGGGACTCTATCTGTTTAAGGTTAGACTGAGTAACCCAGATCTACAAAAATCTAAAGCAGTGTGTCTGGAATGAGCAATGTATGTAAGGTAGTTTACCAAGAATAGTAAGAAAGCTAGCTCATAATTCAATACAGCGTATCATGCCCACTTCAGCACATATACTAAAGGGGAACAATGCAGAGAATACATGAAGTGTTCCCTATTTTTTTAATATGTCTGTATTTAAAATAAAATAAGTAGAATGTCCTCTGAAGTGAAGTTTTTATTCAAGAGTAAATAATATAAAACCAGTTTTATTCAGTAACCATGAATGCACTATGGAATTGTACAAATTTAAAGATAAAATATAAAGCTTTAATAAAGATATTCATATGTAAAGCTATTTCTGGTTTTCTTCTGGTCTTGAGGGCTCTGCAGCAGTCCTTTGGCATAGAGAAGATTCTGGTAGAAAACTTTAAAACAGTGGTTCTCAACTTTTCTAATGCTACAACATTAACAATTCTTCCTGGTGTGGTGGCCTCCGACCATAAAATTATTTTCATTGCTACTTCATAACTGTAATTTTGCTACTGTTATGAATTGTAAATATCTGATAGGGTCATTCAAGTCTCAAAACGCCTGCGACCCACAGGTTAAGAACCATTGATTTAAAGACTTGGCCAGAGGCTTAAGTTTCTGCTAAATGGAATTTAAGAGTGGTGCCCCTGGTGGACCAAAAAAGAAACAACACATCCTTGGTTCTTACATTTTGTTTAAAGGTTCCAGTGCCCATCACTGAAGAATATAAATTATACAACTTGTCTTAGTTAGGTTTTATGACTGTGAAGAGGCACCATGACCACAGCGACTCTTACAAAAAAAAAAAAAAAAAAAAACATTTGAGGTGGCGGCTTACAGTTTCAGAGGTTCACTCCATTGTCATCATGACAGGGAACACAGCAGCATGCAGATAGACAGGGTGCTGCAGCCAAGAGTCCTACCTCTTGACCAGAAGGCAGCAGGAAGTCAACTGACTGTCACACTGAGGGACACTTGAGAAAAGGGCCTCAAAGCCCACCCCCACAGTGACACACTTCCTCCTATAAGGCCACACCTCCTAATAGTGCCACTCCCTTTGGGGGGTATTTTCTTTTAAACCACCAAGTAATACCAAGGATTGACAAGCCCCTTCTTCCTAATTCACTCTCTTGTTTGCAAAGAGTTCAAGTGTAGAGATGAGCACCTGTCATTCAATGAATGAGCCAGAAGTAAACTTACCCACCCTCAGCCCCTACCCTGAACTACTTCTGGCCCTTCCTACTCAGATCTTTCTTCTCCCATGGGAAGTTTTCCCCTATGAAACACCCAGAATCATCCTTGAGGTGGTTCAAATCAATGGAAAAATGATTCTGCATCAGTGTGCCGGTCTCTATGGCCCTCTGGGCTTGGTATCTCTCCACAAAGTAAGCACAGAATGCCTAAATGAAAGGAGATTACATCAGACCTTCATTTTATAACTCACTGTATTGGCTAGGTTTCTTATCATCGTTGTTGTTGTTTTGTTTTCCAACACAACACAACCTAGGGTCATCCCAGAGGAAGGAAACTCAACTGAGAAAATGTCTCCATCATATTGGCAAGGCTGTGGGGCAGTTTTTAAATTATTGGTTGATATGGAGGGGGCCCAACACACTGAGGTCAGAACCATCCCTGAGCAGGTGGTTCTGGGGTGCATAGGAATGTAAAATAAACAATCCAGGGGAGCAAGACAGTATGCAATGTTCTTCCATGATCTGCTTCAGTTTCTGCCTCCAGGTTTCTGCCCCAACTTCCCTTCTTGCTGCTAGAACAGTAAGCTGAAATAAACCCTTTCCTTCCCAAGTTGCTTTTGGTCATAGTGTTTACCACACTGTGATAAAATTACTGTTGCAGGAAAAGGGAAGCTAAGGCGGCACACACCGTGATCTGGCATACTGATATCATGTGAAGTCAAGAAACCCACCAAACAGGCAGAGACAGCTACAGTCTGGTTGGGCTACGAAGGGAGCCTGTGACCAGGAAGACCTTCACGCAAAGCTTAAACCGGGAGTCCTCTAAATGGAGGCTCTTCTAACCCTCTCTGCAGCTGAGCTGCACCATGCTCAGGTTCCCAGAAACACCTACTTGTGGATCACCCTAATCTGCTGGCTCTGGTGGTTGCCTTGGCTGGAAGCCCCTTTCCTTGATCAGCTCCTGCTTGCCTCCTCATTACCCTTTAGGCATTATCATCAATAATGTTTTTCTAAAGTTTCTCTGGCCCCTACCAGTCTGAGAACACCACGTTTACTCCTATACATTCCATATTCCCCCTACACTGAGGCTTAGCAGGACAGGCGCATTCTAATGAGCACCACAAGAACACGAGTCTCCAGAGAAAATCCCCAGCATACAATAGATGCTCTTCAGTTGGTTTCTGACGGAAAATTAAAGATATTCTGTAGCCCCTTTGAGGCCCCTTTGAGAACTGGGGTACAGGTTCCTGGAAATTCTGCCAGACTAGCAAGCGCATAGCAGCAAAGGGCAGCCTTTGTGATGGCTGAGAAGGGGGAAAGAGCTCATACCCGCCATGTGCACTGAGAACCAGCAAGGGAATTGAAAGGGTTTTATTGCCGAACTCAGTCTCCTGGGGGAGATTATTAGGAACACAAGAGCAATATAACAGATTGCTTCAGTTCAAAACCAGAATAGGGACAAATGTGAAAACCAAGCTGGGTGAGCAATGTTATTGCCTGCACACCCATCTTAGACAAAGATGTCAGGAAGAAATGCACAATAACTGAGATGCCAACAAACTTAATTCATATACATCATTTTATTTCACTTTACTCATGCATCACATCCTTTGGGGTAAAAAAAAAATCCTTTGGGGTAGCATCCAAAGCTAACTTAATGGGTAGTGTGGGGAAGATACTGGAAGGATTTGAAAGTGACTGCGAGGGACTCTAAATGGAAGAGAACAGTTAGCAGCCATGTTTCAGTGTAGACAGGTGCATGGCAGTTATGTGGGATTTGTTTCAGTTGTAAGAGAGTGGACCTGGCTTTCCTGGCATAGGGAATCTATTTCTCATATAGTGAGCATTCTCAGAGTATCTCTGAAGCCTAGGTGTAGGCTCATCCAGGGCATTAGATAATGTAATCATCACTTCACTACTCTCTCAGTCTGGGCTGCCACTGCTTTCAGGATCTATATGGCAGCCAGTCTCAGCTTCAAGCTCCTGTCCTCCAAGGCTAAATTTAATCTGAAAATAGAGATTTTCTTTGTCAAATTTTTAACATCATCATCATCATCTAATAACCAAGGTTTAATTATCATTGATAATTGATAGATAAGTGTGTCCCCACTCAAGAACTAATCCCTGAGCCATAGGGAGGGAATTAATCGACAGGTAAGCTTAGGGTGCATGCCCAGACCTGGTGTAGGATCACTGTCTTGGGATTTCTATTGCTGTGAAGAAGCACCCTGACTGTGGCAAGTTTTATAAAGGAAAACATTTAATTGGTGCTGGCTTACAGTTTCAGAGGTTTAGTCCATCATCATCACTGTGGGAAGCATGGCAGCATGCAAGCAGACACCATTGCTGGAGAGGTAGCTGAGGGTCCTACATCCAGATCAACAGGCAGCAGGAAGTGAACGGGCTCTAGCTTTTGACACCTCAAAGCCAACCCCAAATGAACCTCCAACAAAGCCACACCCACTCCAACAAGGGCACACCCTTGTTGTGCCACTCCCTATGAGTCTATGGGGGCCATTTTCTTTCAAATCCCCACACACACACACCCAAACCTCATGCCCTGGCAATCAAGAGTCAGAAGAGAAATTCTAATAAAAGGTTGAGACAGTTGCCATTACAGGGCAGTGTCCCCGTCCATTCTTCATATGAAAGCAACAGGGAAGAGCTAATGCAGGACCAGAATCAGCTCTGCTAATTCTGTCCTGGGCTCCATCTGTTTGCCAGCAAGCACTGATGGAATTTGGGATGCGAGGACTCTTCCTTGTGTAGAGTTATGCCAAACATTACCGCACATCACACGCAGGATTCTAACCTTTGTGATACCTGCCTCCCATTGCAGCCACAGTGAAACATGCTTGCACACACTCAAAGGTCCACTTAGGGGGCAGTAGCACGCCTGTTGGAGAGTTCCACACTTCCAGACCTATGACTCAGAGAGAGTCTAACTCCTGAGAGGATGCAGTGTAGAGATGAGCTAGTTCACTGCTTGGGCCAGTTCCTGTGGCCTGGAGGACAAGGGTTGAGTGAGGATGGAAGGGAGAGGTGCTATGACACAACAATGTTCCCAAAGGTCCAGGTGTTAACAGTTTGATCCTCAGGATAGCACAGATGGGGGTGGTAGACCATTAGGGAATTAAACCTAATGGGGGGTCCTTAGATCAGTGGGATCATGCTCTTGAGGGGGATTGTGGGACCGAGGTCTCTTCCTCTCCAGTTTTGCTTTCAAGCTGTCCTCACCAGACACTCAAAGTTAGGGTTACCTGATGTGGGGAGCAGGACCTCCACAGCTGTGAGTCAAATCAAACCTTTAATTCTAAGAAGCAATACCCAGTTGCCCAGGTAATTTATTATAATCATGCAAAGCTGACTAGTGCACCAGGGAGTGCATCCTGGGATGGTGAGTGTGAGCTTGGAGACAGTAGGTTTCCATGTCCCTGTAACATTTCTCTTCTTCAAGAGTGACAGCCCATTGTGATAGTCAGGGTTTAGTCTGTTTCTTTCTCCTTTACTTGAGTAAAATATGAAACAATAGCACAAAATGGCAGTAGGTGTGTTACACAGTGCTAACAAAAACACAAAGAGGTTTTGAATGGTGCTCAATTCCTATTAGAACAACTGTAAGATCAAACCCTTCCCTCTTCCACTAAAAATGTCTATCTGAACCTCTGCATATGAGGTTTTAAGATAGAATTTAATGCTTAAATTAGCACATAAAAATGGAAATCTTTGATAAACGTCTATACCTTTTTCCTTTTCGTCTTTCTTTCTTTCTTTCCTTCTTTCTTTCTTTTTTTAGACAGGGTCTGTCTCTGTACAGCCTTGGCTAAGTGCTGGGATTAAAAGCATGAGCCACCATCGCTCGACCAAACATCTGTAGTTTACTGATAATAAGATACATTTGTCTAGACAAATTAAGTTAAGAAGTGCTGGCTTAAGAGGTACAATAAATGACCCTTAAGGTTGCTCCAACCAAAAGCTGAGTCTATACTCCCTCTTCCCTGGGTTAGAGTAACAGAATGGTCCATGACACCGTGCTTCTGACTACCCTTCGGAAACAGAGGAACAGAGGTTAAGGCCGAACTGGCTTCACATTGTCACATTAGTGCTGCCTGGAAGGAGTGGTGGCAGATCTCACAAAGCCACCATGGCTTCCTTATGTCATCTCCCCTCTGGAGACATGCCTGCAGAGACAGCTCTGTCTACGGTCATTTCTGTGAAGCATCGGAGCCCTATTGTGATGGCATTAGGCATAAGAGCCTCTACCCACAAAGCCACGTTAAATGAGAACTGCCACAAGTGTGGGTGCCAGAGCAGGTGTCCCTGCTGCTGGATGGCCCCAGCTCACCTGGCAGTGCCATCATGGGGCTTCTCTGCATTTCCATTTTGACAGCTACTGGAGCTAGCAGCTCACTGAGATATTTCCACGCCATCAAGTACCCAAGTAGCAATGGTTTCTATTTCATGTTAGAAAGGACTGGCATAAACTCTAGGCCACAGCTTAAACTTAAAACACATACATTCTGTGGAGCACCAGAGGCTTGAGAAACTTTATGGCAATGCAAAAAAGATGCGGAAAAGTGGACTATGTCCTTGTCAGAAAGTCCAGAGGGTCTGTTGTGCCTTACTCTTACAAAGGAATAAAGACACCCTTTCCTGGCACCGGCGCCCCTGTCTTCTGGGCATCTAAAGCATTCTGCCCATCATTAAGCATAAAGTAAGGTTTCTGCTGCTTGGTTGCAAGGGCTCATGGGAACAGACATTCCTAAGAGTGCTGGAGCATTGTAGATGGAGCCGCCCCCAACCTTGTTGCTATGGTAGAGTGTACACCACTGTTTCCCCCTATCCTTCTGCTGTATGGCCAGGTCAGCAGCACTTTCTTTATCATCTGAATGCAAATTGAAGCAGGGCCCTCCCACTTCTCCTGGTGCTTGTTATGTCAATACTCAACACCACACTTTCAGACATATCTGTGTACCCTTGCTTAGGACAAATGCCCAGCTTGCAGATAGATTCATTTTCTGTCCCCATAATTACACAGATGAATGAAGGTAACACATTGAAGTTAGTGACATCACCCCTCTCTACCCATGATGTTCTCTGTATGCATGTTGGAGTACACTGCCATTTTGTGATTATAATTAACACTGCCTTTTCACCTTGCCAGTGCTGATTCAGGTCTATGTCCAAATACTAAACAGTAGTCTCAAGAAAGCTAGTGGAAAGCTAATTCCAAATATTCCAAACCTGATCCTCCTCTCTCCCTCCCTCCCTCTGCTCTCTCTCTCTCTCTCTCTCTCTCTCTCTCTCTCTCTCTCTCTCTCTCTCTCTCTCTCTCTCTCTCTCTCTCTGTGACACATAGGGGGTGTCAAAGGAGAGGGGACATTTCTCTCCTACCACTTGCATTCCAGGGATCAAATCCAGGTCAGCAGGCTTGCTAACAAACACCTTTCCCCACTGCACTAGCCCCAGACAAGCCTCTAAGTCCAGATGTCAAGTCAAGGTGACCAGCACAGCTACTGTAAATTTTGGGAGACTCTAGGCCATCCTGAATTGTCTTATCTGGGAAAACATTGTTGGCTTACATGATAGATGTCTATGTACTAAAGGAAAAAAGACACTTGATCCTAGAAAATCTAGGGCTATTGGGATTATATAAGTTTGTGTAAAAGTAAGAATGAAATCACTTTTAAACTCAATTCTTTCTAACTAGGAATACTGATTCTTACCTTTGTGTCGGTTGAACCATGTCAATCAGAGCTGAAGGTGACAAGTTAGCTCTATTCTTCATGAAGACCAAGGGCTCTGCATTACACACCAAAGTACATAGAACCTGCTTTTGTCTCCTTAAGCAACACAAATAAAGCTTCCACAATTTTTTCGTGGCTTTATTTTTAGTAATCATTATGATTCCCTTTCCTATGAAAAATTACTACCGAGGTATTGTTCCTTTTTTTTTTTTTCTAAACACAATTGAAGTTGCACATGGTAGGGAAGTTTTTAATTAGTCCATCGCTAGCAGGAATTGTGTGTGCTCCCTGCAGGAGGAGCCTAATAAATTACTTGGTAATCTCCATCGGAGGCTTTGTATAGAAAAATGCTCATTAGTCTGTACCAGCAGCCAGCCGCTCCCATGAAAGGGTTCAGAAACGTGCTGTGGCAGGTATAGCTCAAGCTGTTTGGAACAGAATTTCCAGGGCAATGGAAGCAAACAGGCCTGGGGTATGAGGGAAGCCACGTGGATCTGAGCTACAGTGTCTGGGGACAAAAGAATTCTGGGGATCTTCATATGGCCTCCTCCTTCTCACTCCACGTCTCCCACCCCTGAACACATCAATTTCCAGATCACTCCAATGTCCCACCCTACTTTTCCAAGTGTGGAGACATCAAATGCTTCAGAAACGGCTGTCACAAACAAATACTATTTATGCTCCCTATTCAGAAGGACAGACAGAGATAAAGAAGATGGAGGCAGACTAGTTATGTTAGGTGAGAGCTTAAGATGTTAGATCATTCGACTCAGGAAACAGTGTGTGATGTGCAGAGTCACTGAGAGTAAAGACAAAGCCTCACAATGCCATGATTTTTATCATGAGGGGGTCCGTGAGCTGCTCTCAGGGACAATCCGTTCCACTGACTTTAGTACTGTTAGTTGCACCACGGTAGCTTCATCAGGACATTCGGGTGTAGAAATGTCCTGCCTGCCAAATCCAGGCTGAGAATTTGAAACCCAGGAGAGAATCAGGCAGGAGGATGAGCCAATAAAGCCAGGCTTTCTAGGCATGGAGGGGAAGGGCAGGGAACAGCAAACAGCAGAGCACGATGCCTACGGGCATTTTCACAGTTATTTGCTGTAGGACATCCATAAAGCCCTCTGTTCAGCTGCCCTAGAAAACACTCCTAGAGGCAGAACTGAGACCAGCATTTGCGTGCATTTGTTGAAGACTGGTAGGGGAATGAGAGAAGCCAGATTGAGACAAGGAAGTAGTCTATGGAGAGTGGGATCACAGGCAAAGTCCAGGCAGATCTCGTAGGAGGGCCCTGGGGATGAGCCAGCCAGGGAGAGGGTCAGGCCTTGAGGACTAAGTTCCCAGCTCTTCTGGTTCTCTGCTGTGGAGGAAGAATGACTCCAGTAGGCAGCGGAAGATTGTCAGATACTGATGCCACGGGGATGGAGTAGAGCACAAAAGGGAGCAAGGGTATGAAAGGCACTGATACCACATACGTCTTTAACAAACTGTCTGGTCAGTAATGCTTGGGTGCGAGCCAGTTCTCCACAGTAAGGAAACAGAAACACATGCAAGCAGGCAAATCTGGAAGAGAACTACCACGGAGCCTGTCTGGGAGCGAAGAGCACCCGACATCTAGGTTCACACCCTGGAAAGCACGGATTCCTGTTTCTCACTATTTCTGCTACTATCCAGGTTCCTCCCCATACCCAGCTGTCTCCTAAGCTTTTCTAAGTCA
Source organism: Cricetiscus sungorus (assembly GCA_030556225.1). Lineage (NCBI taxonomy): Eukaryota > Metazoa > Chordata > Mammalia > Rodentia > Cricetidae > Cricetiscus > Cricetiscus sungorus. Next base: position 49,477,996 of record JANBXA010000734.1, read on the forward strand.
GTCTCCTGCCTAGTGCTCTTCATCTACACTAATTTCCTTGTCCTGTGGCCATCAACTAAGCGTTAACATCCACCAGGATGCCATCTAATCGCCAGAACTCTGTGCCTTGTTAGCTGGTTGACTTGTTAGCTGGGATTTAAGGAGGTTCATTCAAGTTCTCCGTCTGAAGTGTGCAGCCCCATGTGGACCACGAGCTGGTGACTTCGGACTGCTAAAAACTGCTCATGACCAGCCCTCCTTCTGAAGCCCTTTCACCTCAGGGAGTCTCTGTTCCCTGTCTGCCAAGTCCCGGTTCAGACATAATGTCTGGTCCAAACCCTTAGAAATTAGCCATGGCTCTCAGAAGGAAAAGATGGAAATCCAACACACAGGGAAGGAAAATTATTAGTCTTGGCAGTTGGGAAGAATATTGGGGCGGCTTATATGCTTGAAGGGACTGACACTGGAATTAGGACCTAAAATAAGGGCTTCATTTTTTTTTTTAATCGCCTTACTCACTGCCTTGACCTTAGAAATGGATCCACACCTCTCCTCTCCATTACAATCCACAAAGGACCCCACTTAGGCATATTCAGGTCACATGCTTACACCTATCCTATTCTGTTGTTGGAGGTTTTCTTTCTCGATAGCCCACCACCCTTGTCAGCCCCAAATGAACACACGGGCACTATATTAGTTATAAAACTGTTGGCCGGTGGCTTGGGCTTCTTATTAGCCAGCTCTGTCTTAATTAACCCATTTCTATTCATCTATGTATTTCCACATGGTCTTGGCTAACAGAGAATGCCTGTGGCACATCCTCTCTTCTAGGGTTCTACATTGAGCACTGTCTGGTGGGCTCTCCTGCCCACCTTTCCCAGAATTCTCCTTGTCTCCTAGTCCTACCTGTCTTCCTGCCTTATTGGCCAATGGTGTTTTGTTTATCAACCACTAAGAGAAACATGTATACAGAAGGACTTCCCTCATCATGTCCTGACCACAGAGTTTAAGGAACAGGTACTGTGCCCAATCAGGCAAAAGACTTTATTACTCTTTGAGGGCTGGATAGAAGAAAAAATGTTATGGGCAGTGTCCATGATCCATTACAGTACCTGTAAGACCCAGAGTCACTCTACGTTTTTCTGGCATAAATAACTATTTTAAATGCTCACATATCTTTTGGATCAAGAATTTGGACATAGTGGCTATGGATTGCCTCTGCTCCACACAACACAGAAGCCTGAGTGATGGCTCTAAGGCAGAGCGCCTCTGTAGCCAGGCTGGTTTCACTGAGTCTGGCTCCTGATGCTTGCTGCCTGCAGCAGGGGGTGGGGGTGGGGGTCATTCCTCTTCAAGCTACTCCATCTTGTGATTTGATCTGGGTTTTTCTTCACACCAGGTGGTTCAGTTCCCCAGGGTATCAGAAGACCGGGCTAGAGAGCAAGGCTCAAAGCGAGACTGAGAGGCTGAGTGGTAGGGGAGGGGAAGAGAGGGACAGACATGGTGGGTGGGTGGGGGAGCCAGAAAAGAAAGGACTGTCCCGCTTTTCTAACTTAGTTTCAAAGGGTCTGCCACTTTCTATCAGCTTGAGCCCTTCAGGCTCTTCAGGCTCAAGGGGAGGGAAAACATTCACCCTTGAGAAGGGGAGAAATTGCTGGAAGAGAATTTGGGGTCTGAGATATTGCTATTGATATTTTCAGAAAACACAGATTTACTCCATTTTTTTGTCTGCATATTTTCTTTGTGGACATTTTTTCATAGCTTCTCTGAACCGTTTTTCCATGAGATGTTCGCTCTGTACTTTTCTGAATCGCTGTGAATGCTGTGAGATGTTCACCTCTGTGTCTATGCAGCACCTTGTACAGAACCTTACATATCAGATATTCAAAATGCACCGATTGGTGAAATGCCTGTGAAATTAAGTATCACAAGTTTTCTACCGACTAACCACATGACTGAGAAGGAATCTATACCATCTCTGAGACTCCGGAAGTTCACAACTGAGGAAGATGAACAAAAACATTGTGGTTTCTAAATAGCCTGGCTTAACAGAAAATTATAAATAACTTTCTTCAAATTACATCTTACCCAGAATCCCAGTATGTAAAACAGGTTCTTATGAAAACAGCTATGCTATGGTTGATGGTATATGAAGACTGGAGAACTGTTCACGTCCTGTTCCCTCCTGCAGGGACAGTGACTTTGAGCTGGCAGCCACTTGTCACCTCAGCTTTGTTCAGAATCTCTACTGACAAAGTAACCCACTTTCCTGAGGAACCACCTAAATATCTCCCCCCCCCCTCTCCTGCTGAGCTCACACAGTGCTGACTCCAAGCCTGAGCTCTTAGGACAGAATGTGACAAGTGAGGAAGCCATGATTACTTTAGGAATGAGCTCACTGCTGGTTCAGGACCCAAAAGACTCAGCCTTGGGGCTTTTAACTGACATGATCAGAAGGAAAAAAGCTTTGCTGCCCAGTCTGCTTGAATAGTAGAGTAGAGGCAAAGTTGTTCTGTAGAAGAGAGGCTGAGTAAGAACAAAATTCCCAAGTCAAAGAAAGGTAAACTAAGAGGCAAGGTAAAAGGAATAGGGAGGGTGACTTGACAACTTGAATGTATGGAACCAGGCGTCTGTCTGTCTGTCTGTCTGTCTGTCTGTCTGTCTGTCTGTCTCTCTCTGTCTCTCTGTCTCTCTCTGTCTCTCTGTCTCTGTCTCTCTGTCTCTCTGTCTCTCTGTCTCTCTCTCTCTCTCTCTCTCTCGTGTGTGTGTGTGTGTGTGTGTGTGTGTGTGTGTGTGTGTGTGTGTGTGATGACACATCTGGAACCTTCCTCATTCACCATCCACTGAGGGACCCTGCTTTTCAACATGCATAAGTTCCACAGTAAAAACCCCACATCTCCTAAGTGTTGTTTGCTGTGGAGAGAGAGGTGCACGCAGGGCATATAGTTGAAAGTCTATTTGGCCAGGAGAAGAGGAAAAGATTGACCAAATGTGACCAGCTGGTTGTGCTGGCTTCTGCCTTGTCCTAAGCAAAGTGCAGATGCTGATTCTGTGTGTGTGGAGAGTGACCCTCACCTGTATCCCCAAACACACATTAGGAGTTGTGAGTGCTCTGTGGGGCTCTCGGGCTATTTCCCTACACACATCTCTGGATATGTTCTAAAGGTTTTATGTTCTAAAGGAGACATTTGTATTTTCTCATCAAAGCCGGAGCAGAATCTTGCTCCTAAGTGAACTGATGTCTGTGATGGAGTTTTTACTACAGCACCTTCAGCCTTCAGAAGTTTTGGTACTGGTGCCAGCCAGTCAAGCCTACGCTTAGCCTCCACCAGGTACCACCTTTCTTCACCTTCCTGGTTCTCATTTCGAGTAGATTGAGCAATGGAGGAAGATTACCACCAAAGAGGTGATTTTTACTGAAATAGGAACCCTTGCTCTTTTCCTGTGCTCTTCTGATGTTACCCATGTACCCTTTCCATTTGCAAATTGTACGGTTGGCACAGTTGTATCTTAAATTGAGCCCCTACAGCTCTCGAGATTTCCTTTTGTTCCTGCCTGGAGTCAGATTATGCCATCATCATTTGCAAGAACACAGGCAGCTGCTGCCAGAGGGCAGGGGCATAATTTTCTGGCACAGAACAAAATATTCTTTAGGGCTGACATTCTTAGGAACACTTCAGTAGCCTCAGAAACATACAGCAAAACAAACACTAGGAGGCAATAATGAGGCAAGAGGCGGGCTGGCCAGGAGGATTGACTTCACAGGTCTTCTCCCTCTGCCATGAAGGCCTTTCCTTACTCATGAAGAAGTCACAAGTAGGCACATAGAAGGTACTGAGTAAGTGTAGAATGAATGCATGCATGCATAAATAGTAGAATAGAGTACAATATGCAGCTTCATTCCATTTTAGTGAATTCTTATAGAAGTAGAAAAAATAATAGTTAATTATTGGTTGCCCCTATAGTGGTACACCTGAGGATTCAAAACTAATTTCCTATATAGTAATTTACAAAGCTTTAGCTCATCCATCCTTAGAATCTATGAACATCACCACGGGAGGAGCCTTACCTATAGAAATTCTCTTTGCCCCGAGGCCCTCCAGACTTTTCCTGGATTTCATGAGAGAATCATGAAATATTAAGTGAGAAGTGTATTTTTAAATATTTATGCACACTGTTTTATTTTATGTATATTTTATTTATGTTTCTTTTTATTTTATAGTTTATTTTATTTTTTAAGCATCTTTATTTTTAAATTTTTTTTTCTTATTTTACATATCGATCCCTCTTCCTTCTCCCTCCCTCCCTTCCTCCCATTTCCCCAACAGATCCCCCCCATCCCATTCCCCATCCACTCCCCAGGGAGGGTGAGGCCTTCCACAAGGGATCTTCTAAGTCTGTTCAATCATTTGGGGGTAGGGCCTAGGCCCTCCCCCGTGTCTGTGTCTCTAGGCTAAAGGAGTATCCCTCCATGGGGAATGGGCAGCTGAAGTCCATTCATGCACTAGGGATACATCCTGGTTCCATTGTCAGATGTACCATAAACTTCCCGGGCCTTCTAACTGAGACCCACAATCAGGGGTCTGGGTTGGTCCTGTACTGGTTCCCCAGCTATCAGTCTGGAGTCCATGAGCTCCCCCCTTGTTTAGGTCAGCTGTTTCTGTGGGTTTCTCCAGCCTGGCTTGACCCCTTTGCTCATCACTTCTTCCTCTCTGCAACTGGATTCCAGGAATTTGGCTCAATGTTTAGCTGTGGGTGACTGCTTTTGTTTCCATCAGCTTTGAATGAAGGCTCTAGGATGGCATATAAGGTAGTCATCAATCTCATTATCAGGGAAGGGCATTTAAGGTAGCCTTTCCACTATTGCTTAGATTGTTAGTTGGGGTCATCCTTGTAGATCTCTGGACATTTCCCTACTGCCAGTTTTCTCTTTAAACCTATAATGGCTCCCTCTATTGTGGTATCTCTTTTCTTGCTCTCCTCTGTTCTTTCCCTGACTCAATCTTCCTGCTCCCTCATGCCCTTCTCTCCCCTCCTCTTCTCCCCTTCTCTTTCTCCTAACCCCACCCCCACCCACCTGCTCTCAATTTGCTCAGGAGATCTTGTTCCTTTCCCTTCTGTGAGGGACCATGCAGGTGTCTCTTAGGGTCCTTCTTGTTTCCTAGCTTCTCTGACAGTGTGGATTGTAGGCTGGTGATCCTTTGTTCTATGTCTAAAATCCATATATGAGTGAGTATATACCATGTTTGTCATTCTGTGACTGGGTTAGCTCTCTCAGGATGGTTTCTTCTAGTTCCATCCATTTGCCTGAGAATTTCAAGATTCCATTGCTTTTTTTTACTGAGTAGTATTCCATTGTGTAAATGTACCACACTTTCTTTATCCATTCTTCAGTTGAGGGGTTACTTTATTTTTTTTATGTATACAGTTTATGTATTTTATGTATAGAATTGTGTTGCCTGCATTTATATCCAGGTGTGTGTGTGTGTGTGTGTGTGTGTGTGTGTGTGTGTGTGTGTGTGTGTGCTTGCTTGCTTTTGTTTTTAGAAGTTTCCCCTGTTGCTCTTCCAGAGTCCTCTGTAGCACAAATTTGGAAAGACTTTTCTATTTCTTTTTCATTTCTCCTATTGCATTTAGCATTTGGGGCAATCAATTCCCTTCCTGACTCTGAGCTGGAGTAAGAGTACAGGACAACATGCCAGCTCTCCCTGAGTTATGTGATGAAAAAGGAATTCTAAGATTCCTTCCAGCCTTTAGGTGAACAAACAAAGGCAGTAATTCTTTAGGTAATTCAAAGATTCCCTGTCAGATGTCAAAAGATATTATGAGGACAGTGGCACCAACACATAATCAAATCAAAGGAGCAATGGGACAGATTTCGTCCAGAAACTGACCTGGTATATACAGGCACCTAAGTCAGTGGGGGAAAGGTGACTCACGCAGAATATAAGCTTGGGATATTACCTAGTCATGAAGACAAAGAAAAAGTTGAACCCATGCTTAGCATACATCAATGTTGTATATTTAATATATCTGCTGCCTCGGCATCTGTTTTTAGGCCAGATGTAAGTTATTTGCCACCTAGTCCTACCCCATTACCTTTTCCCTAATTAAGTCTCCCTTGCTTGTATGGGTGGCTGTGATTCAGCCTACTTGTTCCTAATTTTGCTGACCCCAACCCAACACATTCCACAGCAGCTGACCATGGCAGAACCTAAAGATCACAACCAGTAAGTAAATATAATCCTCAGTCCACAAGCCTTGTCACACACACACACACACACACACACACACACACACACACACACACACACACACACACACTAAAACTATTAAAAATAAATCTTTCTAAAAACTTTCTCCATTTCATCTCTTTTGGTTTTGCCTCTATGGTGTCTTACCTGCCAATCATCCAGACCTCATATCAGAGTTCTCCTAGGTCATGACTTTCTTTGCTTACAGACACACTTGAGAGGGCTCTCAAGACGGAGTTAGAAATCACTGTTAACAATAGAAATCACAACCTGATTAAGTTCCAGTGGAGAAAAGACAAGTATCAACACTGACGAAATCACAAAAGAATGATTATATAATCTCCAAGTGGGGAAAGCCTAGCTACAAAGAATACCCAGAATTCAGAAGAAAATCCATGATTCCAAACAAAGTGGGTAACTGATTGCAGCTCATGTCACAAAGAAGGGGCACATTCCCTGGGATAAATGAGTTCCTACCTGAAAGACCCCAGAAGAGGACTTCCCTCCAGGAAGAGACCCCTGGACCCAAAGACCAAGCCGAGACCACGGATGCGGATGCAAACTGCAAGAGGTTTATTTGAGATACACAGGTACCTGTGGGCGACAAAGTCTCTCGGAGGACTTGCGCGCCCACAGGCTGGAGAGAGGGACTTTTATAGGGCTGGGTAGCAAAAGTATGGGTACAGAAGCGAGATGCATAGTTACAGGGGTCCCATTGGCCAGCTCAAATAAGGCATTGAGTCATCCGAGGACAAGTCTGTTACGTGTTTGGGGATCTGATAATAGCTGACTTAACTCATGTTTGGGTTTTTCTCCGAACTCTCTGCTCCCTTCCCAAGGCCAGATGTGGCAGCCTGTGAGTACTGACCTTGTCCTGTACTTTTACTTGTTTATGTGGAAGCCTTGCAAAATGGTGTTACCATTGCTAAGCCAGGCCTTAAGCTACTAGCCTTGAGTGGGGGTCTTTCACACCTACCAATAAAAAATAACCATGCAATCAACTTAACAAGAGCTAATGATGTGACCACTCCACATACATGTTAATCTTTTTTGATAAAGTCTCACTATGTAGCCTTGGCCATCCTGTAACTCTTAATATAGACCAGCCTGACCTCAAACTCACAAAGACCTGTCTGCCTCTGCCTCCTAAGTACTGGTATTAAAGGTATGCACCACCATGCCTGGTTAAAAGAGTTTCTTTTTTTTTTTTTCTTTTTTAATACATATTTTTTTCTTATTTTACATATCGATCCTAGTTCCCTCTCCCTCCCTAAAAGTGTTCCTTAAATTATCAGAAAGCATTGCTGACTCCACCCATGACAAGAGATATGCAATTTAAACTAACCTGGGCCATCACGTATAGCAAACACAGTAATTACTATAGGTAGAGAATTGGAGAGAGACTGTAAGACATGCACAGAATACATCTGCAGGTTTGCCCAACTTTGGTTGCTTGTAGGGAAACTGTGTGGATGAGGGAGTGGGAGGAGGGAGACGTCAGTGTCTTTCCTTTTGTGCCTTTAGGATTTTGACTCATGTGAATAACGTTAAAATGTAAAAGAAAAAAAAATGAAAGAAAACTGTATCTTGAAAAAATCTATTTCATTCTCTTTTCACTATTCCACTTTGCTCAGCCTTGGCAGGCCTTCCCCGGGTTCTCTGGCCTCTCTTCAAGGACTGCGTGGACTGTTCGCAATCCTCAAGCTCAGAGCTGGCTTTGTAGCTTATGAAATGAAAGTCAGCCCCAGAACATTGCCAAATGGTCTCAGAACACAATTTAATGCGACGTTTCTGACAGAGCAGCTGTGGCTTCATTTAGCAGAATATTTGAACATTTTAGTCTCAATACAGCAGTTGGGTTCCTAGAACAAAAGGTGGTTAAAGGGACAGACGTGTGAAGAACGTGAAAAGACTAATTGTCTGTGTGGTATTCGAGTCTTGCTTTCTTCAGGATAGATTTGGCATTATAAATGAGAGTCATCTTACTTGTGTAAGGCATATATTTTGCTTTTCAGCTCCTGGGCATTACAAATCTGATTATTCTACCTGGCATGTTTGTTAAATCAGGGAGACCTGGGAGCTCATTTAATGGGGATGGTGTTTTTGTAATCTGTTTCTGGAAAGACAAGGGTATACCAGGTGCCCCCCTCCATCTGTGTTTGAACTTTCACCCCATTCCTGGTAGGAATTGATTATGACAATCCCTTTCAAACCCTTTCACGGGCATAGGGCCATGACGTATTTTAAGCACCCAGAGTGTAGCAAGGAGCCCTAGGGAGGGAGTCTAATCTCTCAGAAACTAGACGCTAAATCTAGTTAGCGTCTCGGAGACAGCCCCGACCCACCAAAAACGACAGGGGAGTTTATCAATATCTAAGAAGTCAGAAACACAAATTGGACTCCAAGAAACCAAAGCTTGAGAGATTTGCTCAAGTTAAACCTCATTTCTACACTGGTGCAGTCATGGTGTAGCTCAGACTCCTCCAACAAAGCACACCTTAATAATGATGCTTACTTCCAAGTTCAACTGCATTGAATAACTCCAGAATAACTCTGTAAACTCCAGAACAATATATGCAATCTCATGCTGAGAGCTGCACCCTGAGGGCTTATCCTCTGTTTGCTAGAGGCATGTGGAGCTGAGAGCAATCTGATATACCAAAGGGTTTCTGGTACCATCCGGAGGAAGGCAAATATGGCCACATGAGCCGCTAATCTGTGGGGTTTGGGTGGTAATGAAGTTCTTGAGTAGATCTGGCACAGTGAAGAGAGGATGCTGCCAGGGGTGGCTTTCAGTGACAGTTTCCCAACCAAGGAGCAAGAAAAGCTGGCAGGGGTGGAGGGTGGAGGTTATGCTGCCAGGCAGGAGGTATGAAAGGATTCTTGGGTGCCAGAAGACATTTCTATGCATTATGATTTGCATGTAACGTGTTTCCCATGGGCTCATGTGTTTCAATAGTTGGTCCTAAGGTAGTGGAATTTTGTGGAGACTGTGAGCTCTCTAGGAGGTAAAGCCTACTCCTGGCCCAGTTTTTTGTGATGGACTATATCCTCTCAGATTATAGCCCAGATAGGTCTTCCCTCTTTTAAGGCATGTCTTATCAAATATTTGACCAAAGAAGAAAATAAGCTAAGGCAGTACTCCTGAGCCTGGCCTTGGCCTGAACCGGTTTAAAATGGCAACAGCTACAGTAGTGACTAACTCCTCACTGTTTCAGAGCTGCAAAGGGCACCACCAATAGGAGCTTTGTGGGAACAATGTCTATGCATGTCTTTGGAAAGAGTTCAGGGCCAAGCCTCTGTGAACCACAGGTAGGAGCACTCAAGGAAACAGGGCTGATGGTGAGGCTCTACATCTTCGCTGCTTTTGATCAGCATCCTTGTCTTGGATCAGCATCCTCGTTGTTTTGGATCAGCATCTTTGTTTTGGATCAGCATCCTTGTTTTGGATCAGCATCCTTGTTGTTTTTGATCAGCATCCTCACTGTTTTAGATCAGCATCCTCATTGTTTTGGTTCATGAATGTGTCAGTTCACTAAAGCTTCCATAACAAAGGATGACTCAAACAACAGAAGTTTATTTCCTCACAGTTCTGAAGACCAGAAGTCCAAGGCTAAACTGTTGACAAAGGTGGCTCCTTCTGAAATCTGTAGGGGGAAATGTCTCACGATTCTTTTCTAGTTTTTCCTGGTTTTCTCACAGTCTTCGGTCTTCCTTAGCTTTGCTCTGCATTTCCTGTGTGTGTCACCTCTGTCTTCAAAGTTCCTCCTTTTATAAGACTGCCGATCACACGGGACTAGAGCCCATCCTAATAACTCCATTTTAACTTGACTAACTTATAAAGCCCCAATTTTCAAATAAAGTAATATTGTGAGGTATCGGAAGTAAGGACAGCAATGTATCTTCTCAGAGAAACACACAACAAAAAAAAAAACTGGCCTTAGAAGCAGCAGGTGGGCGTTAGAAGTCTATGGGATTATGTAACATTCTTTAGTCCAGAATATGGCTTCTGCAGGGGTTTCATTTTCATCCCACTGGGAAAGATGATGTACCCAGGCCTACAGAAACTGGCATTTAAAATGTTCCAGATAGATATAAGAAATACCCAGTCTAAATGTCTGAACAATTTTGTTTTATGATTTAGCCAAAACATAGCTCCAAGAAAGATGGATCATCAACATCATATATAATTTTTTCACAGATTTATATGTTTACCTTTTTATTAGTTTTTTATTTAAAGATTTTTTATATAATTTTTAAAAATATATTCTTTCCCCTCTCCAACTTCCCCAGATCCTCTCCACCTATCCCCTACCCACCCAACTTCATGCCTCTCTCTTCCTTCTTCCCCTCTCCCTATCTGCCTTTGGAGAATTTGTCACACTGATTTTCAGAATGGCTATCCCAGTTTACAATTCCACCAGCAGTGACTGAGGACTCTCCCTTCTCAAAATCCTCACCAGAATCTTAGACATTCTGACTGGTGTAAGATAAAATCTCAGAGTAGTTTTCATTTGCATTTCCTTAATTTCTAAGAATACTGAACACTTTGTGAGATCTTTCTTAGTCTTCTTCTTTTGTTTTTTACAAGACAGAGTTTCTCTGTGTAGCCTTGGCTATCCTGAAACTTGCTCTATAGATCAGGATGGCCTTGAACTCACAGAGATATGCCTGCCTCTGCCTCCCAAGTGCTGGGATTAAAGGCATGTGCCACGGTCCCCTGGCCCCCTTCTGTTTTGAGAACTCTCTGTTCAGATCCGTGGCCCATTTTTAATTGGGTCACGTGTTCTCTTGAATCGTTGTGTTCAATATATATTATGGCTACTAATCCTCTGTACAGCCAGCAGACTCTCTCCCACTCTGTGGGCTTCCTCTTCACTTGGTTGATTGTTCCCTTTGCTGTACAGAAGCTTCTTAGATTTATGAGGTCCCATTGATTAATTGTTGGCATTAATTTCTTAGAGAGTGAATTCTATTCAGAAAGTCCCTTCCTATACCTACATCTTGTAGCAGAGGCCTGTTTTTGAGATCTACTACATGACCTAAGTGTCTCACTGGCATAGTCCCAAAGGGTTCGACATCCTAGAGTACATCACTCGAGTACATTTCCACTCTATTCACAATAGCTAGGGAAAAGAAACAAATGTCTTTCAACTTTTGAATGAATAATGAAAATGTGGCACATAAACACAATGCTATTTGTCAGTTTGGAAAAAATGAAAATTTCAGGTGGATAGAGCGAGGCAGCTCAAACCCAGAAGGACAAACTCTGCAATGCTCTTTCTATTTGTTGGTCCTAGCTCCAAACCTTTAGATTCCAACATAAAACCTAGAGTGACTGCACATACCAAGAAATGGACCACGCTGAAGAGGTTTCTAGCAAGGAGAGCTCTAGAGTACTGCAGAGGAAGAAACTGGAAAACAGGGCGGGGAGGAAGAAGAGATTTTGGGTAGAGTGGGAGCATGACACAGGGAGAGGGAATCGGGAGAGATAAGTAACCTTAAGGAAGTTTGAAAAAGCCACTGGGAATCATATTATTTTATGTTTATTTATAATTATATAGAAACATGAAATTATGCCACTTGGGGTGCTAAGGCATTGATTTTTTTTTTTTTTAAATCCCAGTGCCAAGCATGAGAAATCTTTTTGGTCAGAGGAATCTAAGAGACCCTGAAAACAATATGGGATGTTGCTTTGGTGTCTGTGATGGATAGTTTTATGACAACTCAGCACAACCTAAAGGTTGAGAGAGGAGAGAACCTCAATTAAGAAAATGCCTCCATAAGATAGGGCTGTAGGTAAGCCTATAGGGCGGTGGTTCTCAATCTGTGGGTAGTGACACTTTTGTGGTGTAGGGGATCACATATCAGATATTATATGTATCAGATATTTACGTAATGTTTTATAACAGTGGCAAAATTGCAGTTATGAAGTATCAGTGAAATAATTTTATGGTTGTTGGGTAAAAAACTATGTTAAAGGGTCACAGCGTTGACCCTTGAGTGGTTGAGAACCAGTAGAGCATTTTCTTAATTAGTGATTGATGTGGGAGGGCCCAGCCCATAGTGATTGGGACCACCCCTGAGTTGGTCATCCTGGGTTATGTGAGAAAGCCGTGGAGAACAATCCAATAAGCAGCACCCTCCATGGCCTCTGCATCAGTTCCTGCCTTTAGGTTCCTACTCTGCCGAGTCCCTGTCCTAACTTCTTTCTATGATGAACAGTAATATTGCAGTGTAAGCCAAATAAACCATTTCCTCCACATCTTGCTTTGACTATGGTGTTTCATTACAGCATAAAAACCCTAAGACAGTTTCCTACCAGAAATTGAAGCTACCACACACTTTGGACAGAGAACTTGGGAGATTTGAGCTGAAACCAACCTTGAAAGCTCCTCTCCGAGGACTAGCTCTCATAGTACGGGAAGGAGCTTATGCAAGATGCCAAGAGCGAAAGGCAATCAATCATCTCTCTCAGCTGTAATCACAGCAATGACCAGAATGGTAAGAAACTCTGAAATATACAATAGAGGCACTTACATTCTGGAGTAACCAACAGCCTTCCTATTGGACTGAAGGTCTGCTCAAGAGGAAAGAGTCCATATCTGGCACAGTAAGCCTAGCTGACTTACCAGTGGCTAGTTAGTTCCAGGACCCCAGAGGCAAACCCATTACTGTCATTTCTCTAAATCAGTGTAATCTCTAACAAATTCTAAATTCTAATCCTTATGCCCACAGATAAGTGTGGCTTTCACCCATCAACAAAGGAGCTTACTTTGGAGCAGATGAAATCTATCACAGAAAGACACAACTAGTCAAAATGCAGAGAACAACTGATCATAAGGCACCCAACACCAATTGACACATGTACAAAACAACTCCTACACCCAAGGCTCAGGAAACATCGCTATAGAGGAGACAAAAAAAATTAAGAGGCATCTGCTTTGAGATTGTATCTTATATGTGACAGAGAAGCTGCACCCATGAGATCTTACCAATGTGCTTACCTAGACGAGACCTGAAAGTTGACAACACAAACTGGCATGCTAACACGGAAGGGGAAGTCTCACAAGGTCCACACCTAGATGAAGGCCTATAGGCAATTAATGGCTCCTGGGAAATGGAGAATTAGTTTTATCCAGGGACAAACCCCCTTGTTATAGAATAGTATTTTAAGTATGTAAAGGTGTGTTACACTTGTTTATGTTGAATTTTTTTAACTATGTAAAGATGTGTTGGATCTGTTTATGATACATTTATTTAATTGTGTAAAGATGTGTTGCTGTTTCACTTGGCCTAAGGTACCTGACTGGTCAAATAAAAAACTGAACAGCCAACAGCTAGGCAGTAGAAGGACAGGCAGGGCTGGTGGGCAGGGAGAATAAGTAGGAGGAGGAATCTAGGCTCAGGGAGAACAAGAGAAGAGAGGACAAGGGAGAAAGAAAGAGAAATACCTGGGACCAGACAGACAGACACAGAGTAAGACACACAGAAGGAAAGAAAGGTAAAAAGCCCCAAGGCAAAATAGAGATGAAGAGAAACAGGTTATAAGAGATAGCTAAGGCAGAACATTCATAACTAATAATACATCCCGTGTCATGATTTGGAAGCTGGTTGGTGGCCCAAAAGAAAGCCTATTATACCCCCTGATATTTTATCCAATCTGAAGGGGTCAGCCCTAAACACATCTATATATGAGCAACACTAAATGAAATGAGCAGGTTGTATTTATACAAGTTTATGTGTAAATATATGTAACATTAATACTTAAAGAAAAGATACAATGATTCTGAGACAGAGTAGTGGGGACACAGAGGCACTGGAAGGAGGAAAGGATGGGGAATGATGTAAATGCAGTACTTGTATATGAAATTCCTCAAAATAAGTGAAATATTTAAATTATTTATTTTTATTTTTTCAATATGTGTAGATGTGTAAGTTTGTGTGTGAATACATTCACTTGTGAGCAACTGTGCTTGTTGAGTACAGAAGAGGGCATTAGATCCCCTGTAAATGGAGTTATAAGTGGTTGTGAGCTGGGAAATTAGCTCAGGTTCTCTGCAAGAACAGTATGTGCTTTTATCCACTGAACCATTTCTTTATCTCCAGATATAAATTCTTGTATTGTCTCTTTATGTTACCAAACTGAGCCCTAACTCTAAATTTGTTTAGTTATTAACAAGGCTGTAAATTATCACCACTAGGTAGGCAAGATGGTGGATGCCTATAATCCCAGCAGTCTTGAAGGCTGAGGAGGGAGGACCACTTGAGCTCACAAGTTCAAGACCAGCCTGGGCAACAAGAGGCCTTTCACAAAAATAAATAAATATGGCTGGGGAGATAGCTTATTTGGTAAACATTTGTCTTGCAAGCATGAAGACTTCAACCCACAGAACCCACATTAAAAAAAAAATCCACGTTTGGTAGTGTATACCCATAATCCCAGCTTGGGGGAGGTGGAGGCAGGCAACAACCTGGGGCTCTCTAGCTAGCCTTCCTAGTCTACTTGATAAACGTCAGGCCAATAAGATAACTTGTCTCAAAAAACAAAGTAGGTAGCATCTTGGGAAAGGAACCCCAAGGTTGACTTTTGGCCTACATTTACATATGTTCACATGCACACATGTACACATGTACCTCCATATACACTAATGCACTCACACATGAACAAATGCAATCAATCAATCAATCAATCAATCAATCAATCAATCAGTCAATAAATATTGAATGGAACTGAGGTATCTCTGTTCCCAGGCTTGTCCTAGGCTTTGAAATGGCCAAATCTAGAAACAGCCTTTCTACTCTTTCCTCTCTTGAACTTAAATTCAATTGTTAGGGGTCTGCTTTGTTTCATTTACATTTCCAGAACCAACAGAAGGGAGCCCTTTCAGCCTGATGTTGTGTAATTCCTCAATATTCATTACAAAGGTGGAATTTACCATTCTTTCTCTGAACATAGACTGAGAATGCTCAGGATGGAACTTTTAAACTGAAATAGGCCTGTCCCCAAGATTAGAGACAGAATTCTAAAGTGCTCAGAGTTTGGCTCATAGAGTTGTGGACATTTGTCCCTGAAGAAATCAAAGACAGTACTATGAATAACACAAGGTGGGAACAACATTGCTGTCTTGTTGGGATAGAAAAGGCTACTACTATAGCTTTGAGTTTATGAGATTTTGACAGCTTCAGATGTGGCTACCTCCTTGGAATTGTGTAGACAGTATGGATTCTCATGTCTACAATAGAAAGTGGCATTCCATAAAGTATAGGAAATAAAAAGTACCCTTTCTTCTTTCTCTAGTGAAGGAACATCAGTAAATAAATATGACACTCATAAATGCTCAGATATAACCTAAGCGTGCTGCTGAATACATTGTTCCTGTCTCACATAGCGAATAATTAGGACTGGCTGCAATATAAAATATGTTTCTTAAGCTTGCTTCAGATTTTACAACTGCTCCATTATTGGTATCTTGAACTAAATAATTCTTTCTTATGAGTAGCTGTCCTGTGCATTATAGTTGTTAATCAGTATCTCTGGCCTCTACTTACTCAGTACTAGCCGAGTTCGCTCCCAGCTTGATTTTTCTCTAGCCTTGCCCTTACCAGAGACCTGAAGCTTTATATAGTGACTATTTCAGCCAGGAAAGAACAGCATGAATAAAAGTGCCTTCAGATGGCCACCAACTCCCATCCTAAAGTCTATTGGAAGATAAGTTCTCATGCAATAAGTTAATCTAATTAACTCTGGATAAATAAAGCAGTTTCTGCTGTGGGAGCCAGAGGGAACTTGTAGAAAGCTCTTGTTTGGAGCTTTAATTAGTTAAGAAGCCATGTGTCAAGAATCGGTCACAAGCTGAGTTTGGAGGTACATGCCAGTAATCCCAGTTTAGAGGAGGTAATGGAAGGAGGATAGTGAGTCTTGGGTCAGCCTAAGATAGTACTATCTTGCCTTAGAGGAAGAAGTAGGAAGAGGAGCAGAAAGAAGAGAGACAGAGTAGCAACTGTAAGGAAAGGAGGTTCTCTGGGATCTTTTAAAGGTCCCTTTATCCTACAGCTGCCCAAAGTGCCCAAAACTGAAAGCTTGAATTATTGAATTGAATAATTATTGAATTATTACAAATCAAACCATTTAGTCTTATTCTGGGGTTCTATTGACTAGATGATATCAGTTTGGCCTGTGTAGAGCTAGGACACTACAGCAAAGAGACAAAGTTACTACTAAGTAACAAGTCTGTTTGTAAACAATGGAACTCATTCAAAGACTAGCTGAACTGAGTATGAATGTGTGGCTCACACTCAGGACACAAAGATGGTATCAGTACAATGGCATTTTAACACCCATTTTGATGCTCAATGTCTTTAATCAGCAGGTATTAAAGTTAAAATCACAATGAGATTTCATCTCAGCCCAGTCAGAATGGCTATCATTAAGAAACTAGACAAGAGGGCCCAGAGACCCCTGAGCTTGAACTGACTTGAATGCCTTCTTCCTGGTCTCCAAAGAAGGAGGAAACCAAAAATCCTATCCATCTATGAAGCCAATGAACCACATCTATGATCAACAAGGCACTATAACCATAGGGACAGTGGTAGAACACATATCTTGGCAATAATCAGTACCTCTCTAATTGGACTTACAACACACTCGATACTTGATACTGGAAAGGTAGCTAATGCTCAATGCTAAGAGAATAGTGGTTATTGGACAAGAATCTACCACCACTTTATTAAACCAGTATAATCCCTAACAACAACCTATAAATATTTGTTCTTATGTCTACCAGTAAGTACAGTCTTCATCCCTCATCAAGGAAACCTCTCTTTAATAGGTGGAGATGACTACAGAAAACCACAACCAATCAAAATGCAGCCTTGTGTTACCTAATCCAACTGGATACATCTACAAAACACTCCCACACCTAAGGTCTATGGGACATTGCAGAAGAGGGCGTGGAAAGACTGTAAGAGCCGAGGATCAGAGAGTTTTCTGATTGTATCTCTTTGAAATGTCAGAAGCGGTACCCATGAAGTATCACCAACAAGACTGCCCAAACATGAGCTGAACAAAGACAACTCTTTCCCAGAATAGAGCACACAAATTGGTTGTCCAGTGTCAAAGGGTGTTGTGCAGCAGTTTCCCTCAAGATTAAAACATTCCATCCTTCGGGGAAGCTCCTTGGGTAAAACAGCTCAAAATAGCTTCAGGAAGCGCCTGAAACTGGCCAGATTTAATAGGCCCCCTCCCACCTAAGCGTAAGCAAGAAAGACTTCTGGGAGTCACTCTCAGACAAGCCAAGCTGCAAAGACGACTCTAAGACCAGACCAGCTCCCTATAAGAAACAGAAACCACCCAAGTTGTCTCAAAGCAGTTTAGACCAGCTGAGTCATTTGGAAAGGACACTCTCCAACCTGTGGAGCTGTCAGCAGTGTGCTCCAGGTTCCCAACTTTTGTGAGCTGTCACTCATGCTGAGATGGGCTTTGGTGATGCATATGACTTCAAGCCATTTCTGTTTCTGCAAATAACCCCTCACCCATACTCCTGTAAGCAGCAGCAATAAAACTCATTTGCTCATGAAACTGGACTTCAGTGGTTTCTCTACTTGGGTCTGTCATGAGTTCTCTATCTGGGGTGAGTAGACATGTGTGTTGCATCTTTTCAGGAAAAGTCTTGTCACACAGCAAATAGACATCCCTGAAAACATGTAAGTAACATTATATGGCCTGAGCTGGTTATACTTGGGAATATATATACATGCATATATGCACGCAATAACAATTAAAGAAGAGACCGTGATTTTGAAGGAAAGTGGAGAGTGGTATATAGGAGGGTTTGAAGGCAGATAACGAAGAAATTTTGTAATCATGTAATTTTAAAAAGAAAAGAAAAAAATAAATAAAAGAAATAGCAACATACGCTGGCAAAAATATGAGGAAATGCAAACCCTTATATACTGCTGACATGGATGAAAATTGGCCCACCCATTATAAAAATAAGTATGAAAGTTCCTCAAAAAACTGAAAATAGAGCTATCCTATGGCCCAGCTATACCACTCCTGGGTATATATGCAAAAGACTCTTAAGTCAACATACTTTAGAGATACCTAGACATTTATATTTATTGGAGCACTATTCACATAAGCCAAGTTATGGAATTAGCTTAGAATTCCACCAGTAGATTAAAAGACAACTAAAATGTGAGACACACACACAACAGAGTAATATTAAACAGAAACAAAGATGAAATTATGCCAATTTCCTGAAAATGGATATAATTAGATAACATCATGTTAAAGAAGCCAGACTCAGAAATACAAATGTCTTGTGTTTTCTGTTATTGCATTTCTTAAAATCCTAAAGGGACATACATATACATACATATATACACATATATAAATGACATGAAAGCAGAAGGAAGATAAAAGAAGGAAAAGACTAGTTGGGTGGAAAAGGAAGGGGCAGAGGGTGGAAGGTCAAGGACTCTGGGTAAATATGGTCCCAGTACAGGAAGTATCTGAGATAAATTTATGAAACCCAATACTATATGCAACAAACACCCTCCAATAAAAATCTTTTGAATAAAATTTTGTAAGTACTTATTGAATCCTGGGGCTAGCTTAAATCATCTTCTTCCACGATAAAAATAGGAACAAATTATACTAGATCTGTTCCTCACCAAGCAGAGATTCAACTTTCCAGGATGAAGCAAAGTTCAAGCCATATTTGTTGAATTTCAAGTCTATATCAAAAGTGACACACATAATTGTGATGGCTCATCTTGACTGACATCTTGGTGGATCTGGGATCAAATGGAATATATGTCTCTGAGTGGGTCTGTGAGGACATTTCCAGGATGGGCTAACTGAGGGGGAAATCCCCTCTTGCGGAGGGGGTGCCACCTTCTAGTGGCAATTGTGTATAAAGATGTCCGAAAGAAAGTCAGAGCTGCTTGCAATGCTTTGCTTCTTGCTGAGAGTATGCCTGTCCTGTTGCTGCCACCACTACACCATCCTCTATGACTTCTGGCACATCTGCTCACACTTACATTCTTTCTAAATAAGGCAGCTTTGTTGCCTACCAGGTCAGCTGCATTTGGCCTGGATTATAGAAAACCTCATAATGCCAAAGCATGGGTAAGGTCTTCCCTGGTGCCAAGTTCTAACCCAACCAGAATCCTATTAGCTTTGTGGTTTCCCTTTTGCCTCAACAGGCTCTTTGGGGAGTCACAAAGGAAATGCAGCCTATCCATACTGTGTTTGGAAGTTCCTGGAATCTGAGAGCCTTGCCATGAAGGTGGAAATTCCATTACCTGGGCTCCTGGCCAGCTTCAGTGGACTAATTCAAGCCTCCAGCCTCAGAAGATTCCTTCTCAGGGACCTGCAGTGCTTTGTTGTGCTGAGAAGTGTTGCAAGTCGCCAAAAGGAAAGTTTCTGTACTTCTTGAATGTCTCACCAGAAGTCAACTGTCTATACAGAAGTTCTGAGGTGAACCGACTTGACCCAGCCACTTGGCTTTCTTACAGAAGACTTAACATTCATAGCAACTACATCCCTAATGAAGTTTTCCCAATTGCAATGCGCATTCTACAAGATGGCTGACAGAGAAGAGCAAGAAGTGATGATGCAGACTGCTGTGCTCCCAGTGTTCAAAACTAAGATCTTAGGGTTGAGATGGTTACACTCTTTTCAGTATTCACACCAGAGACCTGAAACCCACAATCATGCAGAGTTGAGTGGATATGAGCTTGGAGGACAGACATGGATGTGATTTAAACATGAGTCAAAGGCCATGGAGGCTCCAGGCAAAGCTGTTTCTCTTGTGCCAGCAATCTTGTACATGCCCATTTTATGTTACCATTTTACTGAAATTAAATTTTGAATACTCCAGGAATGGAGAGCCAATTACATTAGGATTCAGTTATAAAACCTGTCTACTGAAGCCTTCTAGGGGAACCCTGAGACGTTAGAGTAGTCATGTTGGGGAGGGTAGATGTCCCCCCCCCACTTCTCGGTCTGCATCACAAAGTGATTAAATAGAAAGTTTTTAAGTTATCCTCATCCCCACTTTCAGATGGGCACTTACTATACCATATATCAAATGTGCAATACAAGGTAAATTGCTCTTCATAGCCCAACAAAAATGTGCCTATTGTCCTGTGAAAAGGCTTGAAATTCCCCTTCTGCTGGCTTGAGAAAGTGGGGGGGGGGCAAACTTAGGGCAGTCATCCAGGAGAACACAGAGAATCCTCATTCTGCAGGGATAGATAGAAGATACCCCTGCCACTCACCCCATCAGTGTAAGCAGAAGTCTGTAGAATTTCACTAAGAAACTGGTGTAGGTGGACATTGAGAAGAAAAAATTCACAGTCTTTGAAGACGTTACTTTCAAAACATTGTGGGTACAGAATCAAGAATTAAGTAATAAGGCACCAGAAGGTGTAAAAAAAGTAAACTTCTATCATAAGATACTATACATTGTACGTGCCTACCCCTGCCAGCAAGGAAGATGCGACTCCAGGAAGATCTTCATGCAGCTTTAATCAGGATCCTTGAAACATGTTCTTCTGACCCGCGGGACCCCGGGGAAAATGCCTGCGCAGGCTTAAAATCCCCTTGTGCTAACCAACCCCAGTGAGCTACGTGGACCCTGCAGATAGGCTACTCTAAGGTGGAAGCAGACAGGCTGAACAGACTTAACCAAATAAGGGCTTGTTTACACCAGAGAGTGCTCACCCTTGGGGAGGTGGAAGGTGGAAGGAAGCCAGCGCCATCTTTAAGGAGAGGCACTTCGCAGCTCTCTATAATACATCAAGTTCTTGTGGGATCAAGGACAATCTCTACCTAACACAAAAGGAGAAAAGTAACCCAGACTAGTAAATTGTCACCAGAATCCTAATGGAAGGCACTGAAAACTGAGTCCAGAATTGGCCATCTAAGCACATCAATACTTTATGAAGTTTTAATTAAAGTGTCAGAGCTTAGCCATCTTCAATAAAACTATTTGTATATTAATAAAAAAGATAAACAATACAGCTAAGTATTGTAAGGAAGGTGGAGAAGGGCATCTCTACCTAGTATAGTCAAGGTATTGATCTGCAGTCAGGGTGGGCCAGGCTCAATAGGCAATCTCTAGAACAAAATGTTTCCTAATAAAATTTACTTCTGTTTCTGTGTGGCTAAACAAATATGAAAGCCTGAACATCACAGGCAGGCCATGTCCTGAGAGATGGGGATGGGTAGCTCATGACTGTATCTCATTTGCCTGCAGTTTAAGACACATCCCATTAGATGTGCGATCTATTAAGCATTCATAAGATAACATATGGGCCTTGGAGATAGTTCTTAAAGTCAGCAAAGGTAGTCACAAATCTCAGGAGCAACCCCAAGCAGAACAGCCAGAATAACAAGAAACACTTGGAAATAAACAACCATGAGCTCCATTTACTCTCCGCATCTGTCTAGGTAGACACAACTAGAATATCTTGACCTTGGGTGTCTATCTATATTGAGCATTAACAATATCAATGTTTAGTTCATTAAATCAATATTTACGGTACAAACGTAACAACAAAAACTAAAACTAGGAACTGGAGAGATGGCTCAGCTGACTAGAGTGCTGGCTGTTATTGCAGAGGACAGGGTTCTTTTCTCAGCTCCTACATCGTGTGGTTCACAACTGTCTGTAACTCCATCATTATAGTATCTGACACCTTTGTCTGGCTTTGAGTACCCACATGTGCACACACACAGACACACACGCACAAGAGAGAGAGAGAGAAAGAGACAGACAGACAGATAAATAGACACACACACACACACACAGAGAGAGAGAGAGAGAGAGAGAGAGAGAGAGAGAGAGAGAGAGAGAGAGAGAGAGAGAGAGAGAGAGAGAGAGAGAGAACCTTGGCCTAGCATGGGCATTTGAAACCTCAAAGCCCACCCCTTCATATCCTCCCCTCCCCCTGCAGCGCCTCCCAATGAAATTTTTTTTTAAAAAAGAATCAAACCAAACCATACCAAAACAAAACAAGCAAGCAAACAAAAAAGGACAAAACCCAAACCAAAAAAACAACAAAAACCTCTTTGAGCCTCTATCTTTCCTACCTCTTCATTCATCCTGGTGGCATTGGAAGTAGCGTGTCACATAATATACTTGTCTGATCAGTTTTACTTGCAAATGTTCATTGCAGTGAGTCATTGGTCTGGTTCATTGCCTCTTGTTTCTGGTACACCATCATCACTAGATCCTCATCAAAACTCCTCTTAGACATCCCATCCCACACCTCCCCACTCTGCCCACCCTGAGTCAAGGAGATCCTGTAGTTATCGTTCCACAGGACCAATTATGAGGGCCATTCTTATTCAAGCCACCATAGATTGTATATGTGAAAGAAGCCATATGTATAGGGCAGGCTTCACCTTTTCTAAAAATTTAACTAACAGTCTGGTGACACCTGTTTGTAGACACCAGAACGTACTTAGATCAGTTTGTAATTACTGCGATTATATTCACTGAAGGTCAGAAACATCATTTTGAATATCTTATCAAAAATTTGGACATTCTCCATAGATAAAAGAGCATGTAGATGGTACCAAAAAAGTGCATAAGGAAGTTTTATTGTAAAACATCAAAGAATCTAAGGTTCAGAGTAGCTAGTTCACTAAGGGAAAACCAAAGATAAGATGCATGCTACACTAGTGTGAATGACTTTCTTTTCAAAAAACAACATAGAATGGTAGATGGGAAAATTCATAACAGTGTGAATATTACAGGTTTTGGCATCAAACTATTTGTGTTCATAAGACAAGTTAGAAGTGTTTCCACTTTTTAATGAAAATTAAAACAAATTCTAGAAAGCATTTGCTTAATTCTTATATTTCTTTTCAACATTTCAGGAGTTCACTGGGGATAATACCTGGGCTGGGGATGACTAGTATTTCCAAATTTAATTTTTAATTTAACATAAGACTAACTAGAATTTTTATTTCTTCTCATATCAGGTTTTATAAGAATATGCTTTGAAGTATGCATCCATTCTTCTAATTCTTAAATTATGAAGTTTTTTGTTTTGAAATTCATTTTTATTAAAAATTTCTATACAGTATATTTTTATCATATTCTTTCCCCTGCTCCAACTCCATGCAGATCTTCTCCACCTCTCTACTTACTCAGCTTCATCTTCTTCTGCTCTCAAAAATAAATAAATAAAATAAAAGCAAACTAGAACAAAAATCAGAAGGAAATATTGAGACTACACAAAGCAAAAAGTGCACACACAAAACCACGGAGTCTGTTTGGTGTTGGCCGACTACTCCTGGGCATGGGGTCTGCCTTGGGGTGTGCTTGATAGTCCCAGGGTCACTCCCTTGGAGAAATTAGATTTCCTTTTTCCCAGCAGGGATCAGTTGCAAACACCTTCTTAGCTGGGGTGGAACTTTGTGTCCACTTCCCCACTTAGTGCTGAGATTTTGTTTGGTTTGAACCTGTGCAGGTCTCGTGAATGCTCAAATGACAAAAATTTTTAATAATATGTATTGTCTACTTATTTTTAGTAGAATCTTCAGTGATACTTGATTTTCCATACAAGATGATGGTCATTTATATTCATATTCTCTCTCTCATTAATCTCCCTATAGGTTTATCAATTTTGTTAGATTTTTCAAAGAACCAACATTTACAGTTGCTCATTTCCTCTTTTTATAATTTTTTCCATTTCATTTTTAATCTTTCTCATTTTAGTTCTTCTACTGCCTCAGTTTAATTTGCCTTTCTTTTCTAATTTGTTAAGATGGAAGCTTAAATAATTTGTATTTTTTTATGCATTTAAAAATAAAATGCCTCCTCTAAATATGGCTTAAACTTAACGTCAGTTACATAATTTGAGATGTCATATTTTCATTGTCATTTCGATAAAATTTGATAAGATTCTCAAATTTTTACTGCATTCTGTCTTAACCCATAGGACATTTGGATATATATCACTTAATCCCAAAATATGTGAAAGATTTTCTAGTTTCTTTATTAGTGATTCATAGTTTCATATGTAATTCTTTGAAATTTGCATCCTTAAAAATGTGTACTCTAGACTTATTGGATATGTTGTCCTAAATATGCTGTAACAAATTGAACCCATTTGCTCAAGTTTTCTGAATTTTCTGTGTTTCTATTGATGTAAGTTTCTTTTAATTATTACTGGAAACGTTATTTTTAAAACCTCAGTTAGAACTGTGAACCTTCGTGTAGATTTATATTCAGAGGCTTTCTATATTTTGAAGTTCCTTTAGTCAGCTCAAATAACAATGCATTGTCTTCCTAAAGGGTTGACTTTTAAAATATTCTTTTCATTTCTAGCAATATGTCTTTCCTTACAATCTATTTTACTTGAGTTCTTATTCACAGGGTATATTTCTTAATAAAAGGTACACAGCTATGCATGTTTTCCCATTTCTTTTCATGTTTTAACTGGAGAATTAAGTCAGGCATATTTAATATAATTTCTCATATTTAAGTTAATATTTATCTTCTTGGATTTATTTCCTAACCACGCCTTGTCTATGTTTCTCATTCTTCCATTTCCTCTTGTATGACTGAGATATGGAGTCTGTATTGTGATGTGGTTAGGTATGGTTTTCTTTGTATTTATGCCACTGTTTTAAAATGGGTCATGACTCTATAGCTTGACAACATTACTCAGTCTCAGATGTGTAAACCCTTCATCTCTTGAAATTTTACTTCTATATCATCCGCTTTCCTCCCTCGTGTTCACATCCATGCCTATTTGGCCTCACCACCTAACCCATCTGTTTCCAGTGCTTTTTACCTCATATTTTCTATATCTAAAAACAAATAAACACCAAGTCTTCATGCTCCAAACAGTATTTTATGTTTGTCCATCTTTCAATGGCTAAAGGTTTCTTCAGATGACAATTATATGCTGTATGCATGTCCATTATGTTTTTTATTTCGGACAATGGGAGGTGTAGTTGGAATTTTCTTTAGGCTGCCAACCAACTCCCAGATACAGAGACTTATTATTAATGATGAATGTTTGAACTTAGCTCAGACTTGTCTCACTAGTTCCTTTAACTTAATTTAACCTGTTTCTTCTGTTCATCCATGTTTTGCCTCGGGGCTTTTTACCTTTTTTTTTTTTTATTCTGTATGTCTTACTTTCCAACTTCCTTCATGTGTGGCTGGCTGGCCCCTGACATCTCCCTGGCATCTCCTTTTCTTTCTTCCCCAAACCTAAATTTCTTCTTCTGCTTACTCTTCCTGCCCAGAAGTTCCACCTATATGTCCTCCCTCATTACCGGTCACTTTTCTTTTTATTAGATCAATCAGGTACCTTAGGCAGGCAAGGTAAAACACCAACACATCTTTCATTATTAAACAATATACAACACATATTTATATAGTTAGACAAATATTCCACAACATTAACAAATGCAACACATCTTTACATAGTTAAAGTAATATTCTGAAACAGGCAGGGGAGTTTTAAGAGGGACAGTTTCTGGTTCCAGATTATGGAATGTAGAGTAGATCTCTCTTCTTGGATGAGTGTCAGATCCATTGCTTTTCTCTCTCCAGCACTGAGAAGGAAGCTCTCTTTGGCAACTGTTCCTCTTAGCATCTCCTTTTGATCCATGAGTACCTAAATGGTTTAGACTGAATCATTTTCTGCAGGACTTTGGCCAATCAAAAATTTGCTGTCTATGTAAACCTGGAACTCCATTTTCTGTCTACACAGCCATGAGGAACTGATGACAGCCCTGCTCACCTTCTGTTTCCTAAGGGTCATTTTCTGCTTGGCTTCTCAAGCTCTGAGCCCCTGTTGCTTAATGATCAAAGAAACTTCCTTGAAGGAAAACACTATTTGGAGCATGGGCATGGCACTTAACCTCAGTGACTTTCCCTTCTCTCCAGAGTTTTATTTCCCCAGTTCTAGCTATCTAGACCTTTCAACAGCCTTCAAATTTCCCTTTTCATATTAAAACTTATTAGTCTGCTATCATCACAAGAATATTTGAGTCAAGTGAGGCCCTTACATTGCAATTCTCAAGTGTGTCCTGCCATGGGACGCTGTGGAGCAAAGGCTTAATGTCTGGAGAACAGTTGTAGCTCAGCTGGGCAATTCTCAAGTGTCTCCTGCCATGGGACGCTGTGGAGCAAAGGCTTAATGTCTGGAGAACAGTTGTAGCTCAGCTGGCCCGTGAATCCTAACCCTATGGAAAGTTAAAATACCCACAACCCTCAAAGAGTTAGGAACCACCATTATAAAACACCAATGAATACTTAGCTTGTATTAAATAGAAATGTATTTGTATTAAACATCTTAATTATCTGTATTAAACATCTAAATTATTAATATAACATGATGCACCCATGTATTGCCTCAGAAAAAATATTAAGATCTGAATACCAAATTCTAATTCACTGAATCTTTTTTATGTGTCCTTAACTACTACTACTACTACTACTACTACTACTACTACAAAAAAAAAAAAAAAAAAAAACCACATTATCATGTTGGTCTTTGGGGCACTTGATTAGGACAACTTTGCAGTGAGGTAATCTGCACTGAGAACACAACCCCACAACAAAGGCGTCCCTGTAGAGCACCCAGACAAATGAGTCCACGGTGGCGCTGTTTCCTTGGTCAGTCTTGCAAGAGTTAGCCCATAAAGTCAAACAATGTTTTCTTCTCACAGCTTATGATAACATCTCCTTTGCATTATTGCCATGGGTCCACTTTGAACTCATCTCAGCTCTCCTTGTAGACAAGCACCTGACAGCCTGAGTTACTCATGAGCTTATCTTTACCTCTTTACACACTTGGAAATCACTGACTAGGATTGGGTTCTGGGGCTGTCAATCTATTGAAAGCCATCAAATACCATCCTCTTCCACTGCCCCTAAAAGCACAGCCAAAATGAGGAAGTGATTTCCATGGTCTGTGTCCTGGGGGAATTTGTATTCTAGGGAATATTGCAAGGAGACTATGCCCTTTTTCAGGTCTGAAAGTGCCAAACTGTAACATCAACCTATGCCTTCCCTTTCTCCAATCACTCAACCTTCCCAGGGCCTCTAGGATCAGCCTCGGCCTTGCTACAGACAAATTCATCCCTTCAGCACTAACTTCCGCCTTTTCTTCTGCCTAATACCTGCCATGCCCTCTCCTGCTACACACAATCACCAGACTGCAGCCTCAGTGGACCTCCTCTGAACCAGGATATAAAGGAAATCTAACGACAGGACAGTGCCTGGTGTACAGTAAGTACAAAATAGTAGTTGGAATGTACAGGCAGGAGGAGGGAGAGTTTGAGGTCATCCTTGGCTACACAAGATCAAGACCAGCTTAGAACACAGACCAGCCTAGAACATAGAAATCTCTTATTTTTCAGGGTGTAAACACAGAAACTGGTGAAACAAATAAACAAACACAAGAGCATGTTGAGGAGAAAACTCAGGAGTCAGTTTAGCTAACTAGCAATGGCTCCTGCCCTCCTCGCTACCCCTAAACCTCTCTGCTAAAGTCCCTCCAGACATCTGTATGTTCTCCTCCTGCCCATCATCGATACCATGGCTGTCCAGGTCTGAGAGATTTCAATACCCTGATTGCTGGGACTGGCTCTTGCCTTCTGGGACTAGGCCCTCTTGCCTTAGATCTTGCCCAGGGCTTGCTCTGCCCTTTCTGTAATGATTCCAGAGGTAGAATTTGAAAGGTGTTCCCAAAACACAAAGCATATCCTCCAGTTGCACTCATTTCTCTGGAGGTTTGTTTCCCCGTGTGGCTTTCCCAGGGAGATCTGTAGATAAACATTCACTGTTCATTAGAGACCTGGAATAGCAGAGGCTTAATTAATTTTTATCATAAATCCCCCTGGGTCTACTCAGAGCATATCATGTGGTGACAACAGACAGCAGCGATGTCAGGATGAGCTGAATGTGAAGCTAACTTACAGAAGTTCCCTGCTTCTATTCCACATCTAAGTTTGACAGTCTTCTTTTGATTGCAAGAAATAAAGAGATTTAAAAAAAAAACCTTATATAACCTAACTGTGGAAATTCATGGCCTGAAGGTTAACTGGTCCCAGGGCTGCGCCTTGATGGAGGTTCCCAGGAGCTCCCATCTAGGTCTCTCCTATCAGCTTTCCCTAAGCTACCGGAAGTATGACAGTATGGCACAGGCTCATCCCATCCAGCTGTCACCCAGCAGCACAGGCTCATCCCATCCAGCTGTGTCACCAGACATAACCCAGGAAAAATGATCCCAGAATGCTGCAACTGCCAATCCTAGCCCAGCTGTTCATTTCCTGAAATTCAGCTACAGCCAGTGGGATGGGAAAGGTAATTGTCTCAGCTTGGACTAGAGTCCAGTTTTGGCCAATCAGAAAAGACTGAGAACATGTGGGATCTCATTCAGGCTGTCTATCTAGCAACAGTCTTAGCAGAGAAATGAGTACTCATTATTGCCCTCATAAACTCTAGCTCCTTCCACACATGGAACATTCTAAGACAGCAGCACATTCCAAAAAGAACTACTTATTTTTCAGGGTGTAAACATTTCTAAATTGTCTACAGGTGTGTCTGACGCAGAGACTAGACTGGACCTATCTGGATGTCCTTCAGGCTAGGGCCCTCCTGGTCTAGGGTACACCCCTGGCTGGCTCAAATCTGTGTTCTGACCTTGAGAAAGAAACACAATCAGTAAATGTACTTAGCTTTGCCAAGAGAAGATCCTCCCTCCTACACACCCAACACAAGCCTCTCAGTAACCTGTGGAGTCTGGTGTGATGGCAGCCTGTGGGTGATGAGGAGTGAGAGCCTGAGTCAAGATCAACCGTTAGCCTTCCCAGGTCAGACGCTGTTGGTAAAGTCACTACTCTAGAGAGTGGACATTCACTATCTACTTCACAGGATGGATGGCTCTCAGAGATACAAACAATTGAGATGTGAAAGGTTATAAACGTACAAGGACAAAATGGTTAACATGGACCAACTTATAGCTCTTCTCAGAATAACCCAGCTGTCCTTCTATCCTGGAGTAACATCTATTGTTTGTCTCAACTCTATCTGTGCAGCCTACAGCTGACAAATCCCTCTAATATTAGGGGGAGGAGACAGAGGGCCATTCTTGCCCTTAATATGCAAAAGGCTAAGCCTACTCACCCACTCTGTTCCTGTGGAATTGGTCCTTAGCTAGAAGCAGACTCCCTGCCAGTCCAGGACTTTGTGCCTTAGAATGAGCAGAGAGTGGGAGGGTTGGGGGAGAAAGGAAATGTTTACCATCTGTTCAATCTGGAGGGCACTGGGAGATCACATTTTTGACATATAATGTTACCATGGAATAATAACAAATTTTATTTTTCAATGGCAGGAAAAATTATAGATGCAAAGACAGAAGACCCAGGTTTTCCTATTGGCTCAGCCACTAACTGGCCATGGACCCCTGAGAATGTAATTGCACTGTTGTTTTTGTTTTCTTGTCTATAAGACAGAAGAAATTACTTCTCATAAATTAGTGTGTTATGTTCTTCCGCCTCTAATATCTGGCAGCCCAGGTTCTGTGATGAGGGGAAAGCACAGGGAGACTCAGTCTAAAACTGTGCCTCCTGGCCCTGGAAAGGGACCTCCTCTGTTGGTCAAGGGATTATAAAATCCATACCTGGGACACATATCTGGATGTTGAATTAAAAAAAAAATTCAAGGCTTGGGAAATGGCTCAGTGAGTAAAGTGTTTCATGAGGACCTGAGTTCAGATCCCAGCACCCATACTAATGCTGGGCATGAGTCTTGTACCCCCAGTGCTGGGTGCAGAGACAAACAGATCCCTGGGCCTTGATGGCCAGTTGTGCCAACTGAATCACTGAGATCCTGGTTCAATGATACACTTAATGTAGAGAGTGATAAAACAATACATTGATGTCAACCTCTGGCATTCACACACACAAACACAGGCTTGTGCACCCACACAGCTGCACCCACCCACCCACACACACACACACACACACAGTCACCACAGGTATACACATAATTTTCAAAATTATTTCATACATTGTCAAATCTCCATATGTGC
This sequence comes from Cricetiscus sungorus, assembly GCA_030556225.1. Classification (NCBI taxonomy): domain Eukaryota; kingdom Metazoa; phylum Chordata; class Mammalia; order Rodentia; family Cricetidae; genus Cricetiscus; species Cricetiscus sungorus. Next base: position 49,508,310 of record JANBXA010000734.1, read on the forward strand.
TATGATGATGAATTAAATGTCAACTCATTTTAAATCACCCTCACTGTATTTTCAAACATTGGATATTAAAGAAACAACTTCTATCATATACATCATGGTTGTTTGATTATAAGCCTCTTTTGCAAGTAGAGAATCACTGTTAATGAGGGAAACTTACAGTATAGAGAGATTGTCCCTGGAACTGTATCAACATATTGCCTTTGGAGGATGAGAAATTAAGGCTAATGGACTATTAAAGTCCCTTTGGCTTTTCAAATTTTACCTTAGTGTCATCTTCTTCAAGAAACCCCTTTGCTGGGTCATCATACTTTCCAACCCCAACAGATTTAGACATACTCAGACTTAGTTCCAGGGGAGGAAGAATGAATGGTATACTCAGTTAAGAACAATTGGGGCTGGAGGAATGGCTCAGCTGTTAAATGTTAGACTCACACCCAAATAGATATACCCAGCTAAGAACAATTAGACTAAGGCTCACTATATGATTATTTATAGAGGTATAAGTCATTAACAAGACGATAAAGAAGCTGCTGCACACCCAGGGTGCTAAGAGCAGAAATTGCTATCCCCCAGGGATTAAAAGGCAAAAGAAGTCTTTGTTGGAGGCATGAGGAAAATCTCTTTGAGAGGCTGCCTCAAATGATGCTGTGTCCTCTGCCAAGGGATGCCACCATCCAAGACCATGCCACAGGAGGCAGCTAAGAGAATAAACACCTCCCCTCCTTTCCACACCTATCACAGACCACCCTTAAGCCCAGTGCAAAAAGATATAGAAGACACGGGAGTCTGGGCTGCTGCTCACATAGGTTGTCTTCCTTAGGCAGAACTGGGTATGGAACTGTGGAGCACACACTTATGCTCACACACACACACACACACACACACACACACACACACACACACACAAACACACACACACACACACACACACACACACACACCCCCTTCCTGAGCTGCTGTGCAGGACTCTGTATGTAGCTTTCTGGCACTTTCCATATTTGGCAGTAATTATCTGTTATCATTTCCATCTCTCCACTACAGTGTGAGTTTCCCAAGGACAGAAACAAAGTCCAATTAGCAGTTCGGCAACCACAGAAGCAGGCTGAATGTAGACCTCTAAGGAATGTTTGTTGAATTTTCACTTGAGGCAACGTTTGAAAAAAAAAATTAAATCACAGATGGTCTGCACAGAACATATCTGCTGTGGCTGCTGCTGCTGCTGCTGCTGACGACGATGATGATAATGATGCTGGCATTGCTCCGGCTGCTTTGCTGTTACTGAAGATGCTGCTGCACTGTTGCTGCTGCTGATGCTGGGAGTGTTCCAGCTGCTGCTGGGTCTGCTACTCTAAGAACAGGGAGCCATGTGATTTCTTCAGGGGACAAAGCCTGCGAACAGCATGAATGGCTCTCATTGTGGAAAGAACCCGGAGACCTTGACCCACTTGGCAAAGACCTGTGGACAGTTCACTGCATGATTCTGAGCATTACCCTGCGAGCACGTGCTACCTGCTCTCCTGGCTTTCACTATACTAGCCATTACTGCTGGCCTGAATGAGTCACAGTGGGCTATGCAGTTTAATATTACATATCTGCATAACTGTTCTGGGAAGAATGATTTTAACCACTAGAATCTCCAAGAAATATTATTAAATACCAAAAGTTAATGAAGCAGAATCCTAGACACCCACAATTCCTTCATTTCTTTTAACTGTGACAATACCCAAAGAACTTAAGGGAGAAGGACATGAGACAAGGGAGAAACAGGGCCAACTATTAAAAGTAAGTTTTCAAGTTATGTTGCCTATAGGATAAATGGAAAAACCTGGTATATCCCCAGAGGAGATAGAGTAATACACAATGCAGAATGGACTGATACAGCTATGGCTGTGAGAACCCAGACCCTACGGGATAGAATTAGTAACCACTAGAAAAAAACTACCCCTCACTCTGCATGATGCTATAACCACATATGCTGCCAGCTGGGCACACTGTTTTACCTGTAGGTGTGCCTACTTAGAAAACCTCCTATGTAGCTTGTAAGACTGTTTATGTTAACAGTAGAGATATATATTTTTAAAAAGGCAATGGCAACTAACCGATAGGCCAAGCTCCTGGAGTACAACTGAAGTGAGGGAGAAGCAAAAATATGAACAAAGGAGTCAAGATCATGATGGGGAAACCCACAGAAGCAGCTGACCCAAGCTAGTGAGAGATCACTGATTCAGGTCTGACAAATGGGGAACCTGCATAAGACCAAACTAGACTCCCTTAATAAAGGTGACAATGGTGTGACTGGAACAATATATGAGGCTACTGGCAGTGGGTCCAAGACCCAACACTAATGCACAAACTGACTTAGTGGAGCCCATTCTATATGGAGAAGTAACCTTGCTCAGCCTAGACATAGGGAGTGGAGAGGGGCCTTGGTCCTGCCTCAAGGAGATGATGGAACAGACTTAGTAGACTTCCTATGGGAGGCCTTACCCTCTCTGTGGAGCAGATGGTAAGGGGAAAGTGGGGGAAGTGGAAGGAGAGGAGGAAGAGGGAACTGGGATTGGAATGTAAAAAAAAATAAATTCATTAAGAAAAGGAAAAAATCATGCAATAAAACTAAAAAAAAGTAATGGCTAACATTGGGAGACAGAAGGGAAAAGAAGCAAGAAAAACACTGCTAATTGTAACCACTTTTAGAAACTTAGGAAGTAAAAACTGATTGTAAAAGTGTTCAAGCAAACCACTGACACTGTACAAATAAAAACAGTTCAGGTAATCTGGGGCCGCTTGTCTGAACAGCAGGTGACCGCAATCTCTTTTTGGTGCCGACTTTACATATCTGTGCAGGTCATTAACCCGTCTGGAACAAGGCTCCCAGAGCTCTCCCAGACCACAGGCAAGATGTGTGAGTAAAACCTATTTTCATATGATGTGTGTGCTTGCAGAGGCAAGGCTGAGGGGCCACCGTGTCCAATACCCTCTGGATGCTTGGATGCTTGAGGTGGTAACACTGGTTAAGGAAAAAAAAAAAACTCACAGGACTCAGCTAAACATTCAAAGGTCTTTATCAAACAACTTTCTTAGGTTTTCTTCAAGGTGTCACCTATTAAATTATCCTTTCTTGTCACATGAGTTGGAAGGAATTGGGACTGGCACATGAGGGAAGTTCTATGCCAAGATCTCATGGAGCCTGCTGCTGTATGGAGTGTGACTGCGGCAAAGCACCCCAGATGAACCCCAGAGAGGCCAAAGGAAGATGGGCTCTCCAAACAGCTCCATTCCTGCAAGTTCGGGACTGCTCACAAGAACTTCTTTTTTTCCCCCCATAAGCCCCCTTCTTCATTATGTGTTGAGACAACTGACATGTAACCACGATGGGGAAACTGACATGTGATACAGGCATATAAATTGGTTTTCCTTCCCTGGTTTGGGGGTGGGGACTTGTGTTAGTGACCTTTACTCATCATGACACAAAGCACCAGACAGAAGGATCTTAACAGAGAGGAGCTAATATTCTCAGGGTTTCACCATAGTGATGAGGTCTGGTACCTTCCGGAATAGCTCCTGTCTAAGGTAGAGGGAACATGAGGTGTCTTGCTCATATCTCATGAGCAGAGCCTTTTGGCAGAACAGAGCTGGCTGTAACCATCTAGTCACACCTGTGTGGCCTATATCTGCCCCATAGCTACCATCCAAAAGGTCCCACAAATTCCCCGCAAGGAGCATCACCAGATCTGAAGCAGGTATTCAAATACTTGAGTCTGTGGGGGCATTCTACATTCAAACCACACAAGAGTTACCCTGAGGGACAAAGAGAGTGTCCTCAAGTAACCAGGCCCTCAAGGAATATTTCAAAATGCCTTAAATTCCCACATGGCAGGAATAGAGGGTAAGGGCACATAAAGCACCTTATCACTTTATAATTTAATTAGAAGGTGGAAGCACTTGGGGTGGGTGGTCCACACATCCCTATAATAAACTGTCACCCAGAAAGGAAGCCACAGCGCTAGACTAGGTCCTGTGATATAGACACAGGACAGAGGTCAGGTGATGACCTTTGACTTCATAGGGCACACCTTGCCATGTCCACTAATTCCCTCATTGGTGGTCTTCGGGGAGTAAAGGCACTAGTGATACCACAGTACAGACTGACCCAAAACTGCAATGCAGAGAGGAGGCTGAAAGTTGGAGGTGTGTTCAGATAAAATGGAGACAAAGAACATTGCAGGGGCTGTCATCACCTTGACAGCTTATGGAGAGGAACCAGAGACTCTAGAGGCAGGCTCATTTCCAATTTAGTATAGAGTGACATATGCCTTATGCCCATCCAAACCAAAGAAAGAGATCAGGAAGAAACTGGGGAAAGAACACAGTGATTTGCTTAAGGCTTTGTAGAGCCTAGTTCACTTATTAGTAATCAAGCAAATATTTAGATAGATTATTAGCTAACTGAATCCATGAATATGGGATTGATTTGTCATTAGAAAATGGGTCTGGAGAGATGGCTAAGTGGTTAAGAAAACCACTCACAACTCTGTAACTCCAATTCTGGGGGATCTGAAGCCTCTGGTGTTCATGTGTACAAACTACACACACACACACATCTATACACAATTAAAACTCACTTAAAGATAAAAATCAATGAAGGTAATTGACCACATTAATAAATTAGAAGAGAAATGACCACCCCAAAACATACAAAAGAGCATGTAATAAAATTCAGCACCCTTATATGGTAAAATTCTCAAAGTAAAATAAAAATGGAAGAACAGTAATTTGAAAAAGTTTATCTGCCTAAAGAATCCACCAAGTGTCACACTGAGTGAGGAATTCTGGGTACACTCATTCTGAGATAAGACTAGGAGGACAAAATGCCTGCGGCTACATCGCTCCAGAATTATAATAAAGATCCAAATCAGATTAAAATGAAAAAGGGAAAATCAAAATTACAAGAACTGAGGAAAGATAAAAATAATGCAGGTAATACAATTATTTAAAAGATACAAACAATTTTAAAATTATCTTAATTTAATAACGGTGTTAGTAAGACTGGTGTAATAGGGTTCTCTAGAGAAACAGAATACATATATATATACATGTATATGGGATTTATTATATATACACATGTATATGGGATTTATTAGAATGGCTTGTAGGCTGTGGTTCAGCTAGTACAATAATGGTTGTCTAGGTCTAAGAATCTTGTTCAGTCCATGAGGCTGAACGCCTCAGCTGATCTTCATTATATACCAGAATACTGAAGAAGTAGGCCCCAATGCCAGTGAAGGAATGGGTATACCCCTTCACTGTGCACCATACCAGAAAGATCCAGAGCAATCAGACAAAGAGAGAAAGATACCTTCTCCCATGTCCATTATATAAACTGCCAGGAGAAGGTGTGGCCCAGATTAAAGGTGGATTATCCCACCTCAAAAGATCAGATTACAGGTGTGTCTTCCCATCTCAAATTTCCAGATTAGAAGTGGATCTTCCCACTTCAGATGATTTAATTAAGAAAAACATCTCTCCCAGGTGCACCAGGCCATATGGGTATTTGTTACAGCATGTTGTTCCCAGCCGGCCTCCCGGACCTGCTGCCATTGTCCTGCAACCACGTGTGCCCCAAATAACACTCAGAGACTCTGTATTTGATACAATCCTGTTGGCCAGTTACCATTATTGTTAATGGGCTAGCTCTGCCTTAATCATTAACCCATTTCTACTTATCTAAGTATTTCCACGTGGTCGTCTTATCGGGGAGCCGCGCGGCAGGCTTCCTGCTTCTTCCCGGGCTACATCTCGACTCCACCCTACTATTTCCTCTTTCCTCCTTCTAGTCTCCTAGCCCCGCCTATCTTGCTATCTCATTGGCCACAGTGCTTTATTAACCAGTATAAGAAACATATATACAGAATAACATCTCCCATCATCTCCTCTTTTCTGTCTAAAGTAAATGAAGGGGTTTAACCTTAACATAGCAAAATATACCATATAACAGTTATCAAATAAGAATCACAGTTAACAATATTTAGTCCATTAACATTTTGTAAGACTTAAAGAAAATATCATCTATCCTATCTTTGTCAGTCTAAAGACCTATATGTAACTTATTTTTAATCCTAACTAAGAAAAACTATAATCATAACTACCTGTCTTCAACTCCATCAAAGACCACAGAAGGATAATATATAAACTCTAGAAATGACAGAGACAATGCATTGCCTGGTCAGTCACCCGAAGTTCTTCTGTAATGTTCCATCTTCAGCCCATAGGCCATAATGTGTGTCCAGACTCCTCAATAAGGCAGGAAACTTTTCTCTGTGTCCTGTAGACTATCTGGCTGTCTGGCAGCCTCTTCCATGAAACAGGAATCCTGTAGCAATGTCCATCTTGCATCAGCAGTTACCTTTTTGTGGGTCCTGCATGTCCAGTTTCTACAACATAAAGTCAAACAGTTCAGAAGAGCAGTACCTTGCCCAAATGGCTAGTCTTGCCATATTAGAAGCAAACTCCATAATGTGTTTCTTCGATGTCCATCTTCTTTTCTTCTGTAGGTGGTGTTACCAGGAGCAGTTGTGCCTCACTGTCAAGAAAATCCCTAAACCATTTTAAATGCCATATTCTGTAGGTCTTTGAAAGGTTTGAAGAATGCCTAGTCATCTCAAATACATCTCTGCATATCTAGAAATCCTAATTAACTTAACTCCCATAGGTAACTCTCTATAATCTGTACTAAATTATTACATTACATTTTCTAATGAGCTATATAAACACAATACCTAAACAAGAGGAGAAATATACATATCACAAAATTGACCTTAAATTGTATCAATAAAAGAAAATCCATTCCAAAGCAAAGTACTCATATCTATACCTTAAATCCCTTTTTTACCTTTACAAGGATTGCTTGTGTCATTAACCATTTATAACCAAGCCCATATAAATGAAAACAAACATTTATAAACAATATTTGGGAATTTGGGCGTCGTTCTTTCCAAACTACTTCCTGCTGGTAGAGGGCGCTGTCATGGGGGTCCAAAGAAGACGCAGAAATCTTGGCAGTAGTCTGCAAGGCTTTGTCTCAATTGCTTTGAATGTTGGATCACCTGGGGAGCTGTTTCAGGGGGTCTGGCTTGATCAAACCATGTAAGTCTGCAAAGAATCCATAGCTTTTCATTTTCTGTGGAAACAAAAATAGAAATCTTTTTCCCCAGTAACTTGTCCTTAGGCTTAAATTTTGAGTCAAAGCATTTTTAAAATATATAAATTGAATTAATCTAGCAGCATTTCTTTTATTAGTAGTTGTTTTCTCAGTAATCAAATAATTTAAAGACAACAGAAGCACGTATAGTATCCAAAATTTCTCTGTGTTTTCCATCTTTATGTGGCTTTTTTATTACTCTATTTATTCTACTTGTATTTTTACATATTTTGAGACAGGGTTTCTCTGTGTAACTTTTATCTGTCCTGGAATTCACTGCATACCAGGTTTACTTTGAAATCACAGAGATCTGCTTGCCTCTGTCTGCCGAGTGCTGGGATTAATGGCGTGTGCCATTACATCCATCCATTTAATTCCTTTTTTCTTTTTAAACCATTGTATCCCATTTCTTTTTCTCTCCCAAGCCAGCGTATTTTTTAAAACACAGTGTAAACCTTAATTGCAGCTCTCGTACACACCAATGAATTGTTAGCAGAGCTCTTTAAAAGCAAGGCGGTTTTCTTGCCGCTTATGCTAATTTTGGAAACCTCTCTTAAAGGAGCCGCGCAAATCTCTGTCTACAACAAAACAAATGCAACCGAGAAAATGCTGCTACTAAGAAGTCTTGCTAGTCTCTGTTCCCTTGTTTCTAAAACTATTTTTTAAGCTTTTGTTAAGTTTTAAGCGAAAGTTCTCAATCCCACTTCTGACACCATTATGTTACAGCATGTTGTTCCCAGCCGGCCTCCCGGACCTGCTGCCATTGTCCTGCAACCACGTGTGCCCCAAATAACACTCAGAGACTCTGTATTTGATACAGGTATTAGATACTTCCAGATGTAAAGTTGACAGCCAGATTACCTATCAAAATCAATACACAGAAATCTGTTGCACCTTGTCGTATTTTTTAAAGAAAATAATGAAATACATTTACAATTGTTTTTGAAGTACTTGACAGAAAATGATTGAGTACTCCACAGAAGAAGCTTATAAAACCTTTATTGAAATACATTAAAAATATAGAACTATGTAGGGGTAGTAGAATGCTCATTTCAAATCAATCTAGCAACTTTGATTAGAAATATCTGTATATAATATATGGAAGTTGATAAGCTGGTGGACAATTTAATATAAAAATAAAATAACGCAGACACTCTCAGATAGTTGTGCAAGAATTATTTCCCTGTAAGCACTAAAATACCAAGTACAGATAGACTCCAATGGATTTAATGATAAAGTCACCACTGTAACAAGAGGTGGTAGTGCATGCCTTTAATCCTAACACTCAGGAATCAGAGTCAGGTGGATCTCTATGAGTTCAAGGCCAGCCTGATCTACCTAGCTAGTTCCAGGCCAGGCTAGATTGACTAACAAGACACTATCTCAAAACAGTAACAAAATAAACAAAACCTCACCAGTGAATTGAACAGAGAACCCAGAAGCAGATATCTCACACACAAATATTTATGATAAAAATAGTATTGTAAGTCAATGGAAAAAAACAAAACTTTCTATAGTGACTATGACAATTCAGTATACAAGGAAGAAATGTTAAAGTAATCATATCTCTTTTTTTCTTTTTCTTTCTTATGATATTATTTTTTATTTAAATTTAAAACAACTTTGTTATACATGTTAATCCCAGTTCCTCTCCCTCCCCTTCTCCCCTGCCCACCCCCCAATCTCCTATCCCATCCCCTTTCAGCTCCCTAGGGGAGGGTGAGGCCTTCCATGACAGATCTTCAAAGTCTGTCATATCATTTGGAGCAAGACCTAGGCCTGTGTGTCTAGGCTGAGAGAGTATCCCTTTATGTGGAATGGGCTCTCATGGGCTCCCAAGGTTGATTCGTATACTAGGGAAAAATAATCTACTACCAAAGGCCCCATAGATTTCCCTGCCCTCCTAACTTACACCCAATGTTCAGGGGGTCTGGGTAGGTCCTATGCTGGTTTCTCAGCTATCAGTCTGGGGTCCATGACCTCCCCCTTGTTCAGGTCAGCTGGTTTTGTGGGTTTCTCCAACCTGGTTTTTGCTCATCACTCCTCCCTCTCTGTAACTGGATTCCAGGAGTTAGGCTAGGCTCAGTGTTTAGCTGTGGGTATCTGCTTCTGCTACCATTAGCTACCAGATGGCTCTAGGATGGCATATAAAGTAGACATCAATCTCATTATCAGGGAAGGGCATTTAAGGAAGGGCCTCTCCACTATTTATGGAGCATATATATATATACAATATATATATATATGTATATATATAATGCCTAGATTGTTAGTTGGAGTCATCTATAGATCTCAGGACATTTCCCCAGTGCCAGATTTCTCTTTAAACCTATAATGACTCCCACTATTGTGGTATCTCTTTTCTTGCTCTTCTCTATTCTGCCTCCAACTCCATCTTCCTGCTCCCTCACATCCTCCTCTTCTCTCATCTCCCCTTCTCTTTTTCCTAACTCCCTCTCCCTTCTCACCATGCTCCCAATTTGCTCAGGAGATCTTGTCCCTTTCCTCTTCTCCAGGGGACCATATATGTCTCTCTTAGGGTCCTCCTTGTTTCCTAGCTTCTCTGGCAGTATGGATTGTAGCTAGTAATACTTTGCTCTATGTCTAAAATCCATACATGAGTGAGTACATATCATGTTTGTCTTTTTGTGACTGGGTTACCTCTCTCAGGATGGTTTCTTCTAGTTCCATCCATTTGCATGCAAATTCCAAGATTCCATTGTTTTGTTTTGCTTTGTTTTGTTTTCCCTGCTGAGTAGTACTCCATTGTGTAAATGTACCACATTTTCTTTTCAGGTTAAGGAGCATCTAGGTTGCTTCCAGGTTCTGGATATTACAAATGATGCTGCTATGAACATAGTTGAACAGATGTTTCTCTGATTTATTTCTCAGCCCCTTTATCATCTGTAAGTAGTAGGGCTACTGATTTTATTTTGTTTTGGTTTGTTTTGTTAATCTTGCATTCTGCCACTTTGCTGAAGGTGTTTATCAGCTGTAGGAGTTCCCTGGTAGATCTTTTTGGGTCACTTACATAAACTATCATAGCATCTACAAATAGTGAAAGTATGACATCTTCCTTTCCAATTTGTATCCCCTTGATCTCCTTTTGTTTTCTCATTGCTCTAGCTAGAACTTCAAGTACAATATTGAAGCGATGTGGAGATAATGGATAGCCTTGTCTTGTTCCTGATTTTAGAAGAATCACATTGCATTTCTCTTCATTTAGTTTGATATTGGCTGTTGGTTTGCTGTATGTTGCTTTTATTATGTTTATGTATGTACCTGTTATTCCTGATCTCTCCAAGACCTTTATCAAGAAGGGGTTTTGAGTTTTGTCAAAGGCTTGTTCAGCATCTAGTGAGATGATCATGTGATTTTTATTTTTCAGTTTGTTTATATGGTGGATCACATTGATAGATTTTCATATGTTGGATCATCCCTGCATCCCTGAGATGAAGCTTAGTTGGTCATGGGTGGATGATTTCTCTGATGTGTTCTTAGATTTGATTTGTTGGTATTTTATTGAGTATTTTTGCATCAATATTCATGGGAGATATTGGTCTGTAGTTCTCTTCTTAGTTGTGTCTTTGTGTGGTTTTGGTACCAAGGTAATTGTAGCCTCATAAAAGAAAGTTTGGCAGTGACCCTTCTGCTTCTATTGTGTGGAACACTTTGAGGAGTATTGCTAGTAGCTGTTCTTTGAATTTCTGGTAGAATTCTGCACTGAAACCATCTGGCCCTGGGCTTTTTTGGTTGGGAGACTTTTGATGACTGCTTCTATTTCATTAGGGGTTATAGGTCTATTTAAATTGCTTATCTGTTCTTGATTAAATTTTTGGTAAGTGTTATCTATCCAGAAAATTGTCCATTTCCTTTACATTTTTGAATTTTATGGAGTACAGGTTTTCAAAGTATGACCTGAAGATTTTCTGGATTTCCTCAGGATCTGATGTTATATTCTCCTTTTCATTTCTGCTTTTGATAATTTGCATGTTCTCTCTCTGCCTGTTGGTTAGTTTGGACAAAGGTTTGTCTATCTTATTGATTTTTCTACAAGAACAAACTCTTTGTTACATTGATTCTTTGTATTGTTTTCTTTGTTTCTACTTTATTGATTTCAGCCCTCAAACTTATTATTTCCTGATGTCTACTCCTCCAGGGTGATTTTACTTCTTTTTGTTCTAGACCTTTCATCTGTGCTGTTAATTCTCTAGTGTGACTATTCTCCAGTTTCTTCATGTGGGCACTTAGTGCTATGAACTTTCCTCTTAGCACTGCTATCAAAGTGTCACATATGTTTGGGTATATTGTATCTTCATTCTCAGTGAATTCTAGGAAGTCTTTAATTTCTTTCTTTCTTTCTTTTTTCTTTTCTTTTCTTTTTTCCTTGACTGGGGAGTGGTGCAATTGCTAATTGTTTAATTTCCATGAGTTTGTAGGGTTTCTGCAATTTGTGTTGTCATTGAACACCAACTTTAAAGCATGGTGGTCTGATGAGATACAGGGAGTTATTCCAATTTTTTTGTACCTATTGAGATTTGCTATGTGGTCGATTTTAGAGAAGGTTCCATGTGGTGCTGAGAAGAAGGTGTATTCTTTTGTATTTGGATGGAATGTTCTATCCATGTCTGTTAAGCCCAATTGAGTCATAACTTCTGTTAGTTCCTATGCTTCTTTGTTAAGTTTCTGTCTGGTGGTCCTGTCTAGTGGTACACCCCACTCTCACCACCAGACACCAGAACTTTCTGTAGGGCTGGATTAGTTGATATGTATTGTTTAAATCTGGTTTTGTCATGGAATAGCTTGAAAGCTTTGCTGGGTATAGTAGTCTGGTGTGGCATCTGTGGTCTCTTAGTGTTGGTAGAATATCTATCCAGAACCTTCTGGCCTTTAAAGTTTCCATGAAGACGTCAGATGTAATTCTGATAGGTTTGCCTTTTTCCTTTGCTGCTCTTAATATTTTTTCTTTATTCTGTATGTATGGTGTTTTGATTATTATGTGGTGAGGGGACTTTTTTGTGGTCCACTCTATTTGGTGTTCAGTAAGCTTCTTGTACTTTCATTGGCATGTCTTTCTTTAGGTTAGGGAAGTTTTCTTCTACGATTTTCTTGTTTAGATTTTCTGCATCTTTGAGTTGGGCTTTTTCACCTTCTATAGCTATTATTCTTAGGCCTTTTCATGGTGTACCATATTTCCTGGATATTTTGTGTTAGGGATTAGGGATTTGTTAGATTTAAGATTTTCTTTGGTCGATGTATCTATTTCTCCTAGTGTATCTTCAGTGCCTAAGATTCTCTTTTTCATCTCTTGTATTCTGTTGTTTATGCTTGCATCTGTAGTTCTTGATCATTTACCCAGCTTTCCTATTTCCAGCATTCCAGCATTCCCTCGGCTTTTTTTTTTTTTTTTTTTTTTTTTTTGTCTCTATTTTAGCTTTCAGACCTTGCACTGTTTGAATTTTTTTTTTTTTTCCTGCCAGAGGTTCTGTTTACTAGACCACAAATCCTCAAGACACCAGGCTGACCCAGTATCCTCTAAGGCATTCAATAATATTAGTAATTAAATAGCAACACTCATCCCTGAAACCAGAATGTACAACAGGTGTTCCATTGTGCCATGTGTTCCCATAGGGTCTGATCCCATGAGATCAAGAGGTGGAGGTGGAGGGGTCCCTGAATGCAGAGGGTAGGTTAAGGCCACAAAGAAAATGGAATGTGGTGTGGTGCAGGTGATCCCGTCTATTAACCACATTTGAGAATCTGGTTGGGTCTTTGGGGTGACTGACTGCAGGGTATGCCAAGCCTCGAGCTCCATCAGTCCTGATGGGCAGCGGGATCCCATCAGAATGAGGGTGAGGATGCGTGAGGTCTGGCTGTGTGTCCATCCGGCCCCTTGCCAAGATTAGCGAGGGTTCTGGGCCAGTTAGAGAGCTCCTGGTTGTGTCCAGTGCCCCCCACCCCCACCCCCACCCCCTATAGCAAGGCAGGGGCTGCCTTCATCAGCTGGAAAGAGCTTGGCTGCGGGGCTCGGACAGCCCATTGGCTGTGTGGCCTGATTTCCCAGGATGGCCACACTTGCCACCCAGGACACTGAGTGATGAAGATGTGGAGCTGCAGTGGTGTGCAGAAAGCGCTGGCAGGTGTGGCAGCCACAGGGCTGCAGCATGTGCTGTCTGCGGGGTGCTCCTTCATGAAGTTGTTTTTAAGGTCAGTCTCTTCTGCTTCATCTGTGTTGGGATGTTCAGGTCTTGCTGGTGTAGAGTCCCTAGACTCTGGTGGTGTCATATTGATTTTTCTGTTGTTGAATGTGTTCTTATATCGTCATCTTCCCATCGCTTCTTCCAGTTGGTGCTTTTGGGGTGGGCACGGGTCCAAGGTTCTCTTCCAGTGGATGCAAGCAGGAACAATACTCGGGTGTGTCTCACAATGGGTGCAGGCAAGTCTGAGCGACTCTCTCTCCAAGTGAATTGAGATGGGACTAGCTCTCCTCCTGTGGGTGGAGGTGAGACTAGGACACTGGCAGACTCTGGATGTGTGGGTCTGCTGGGATGGGTCCCCTGTGCTCCGCTTAATCATGCCTCTTAATTATACACAAAATTAACTTCTGGTGCATGAAGGGTTGGATAACTACCAAGTCAGTTAAAAAATATAGGAGAATATTCAATTACATTGTAGTATGAATGGATTTCTCAAACAAGACATCAAAAGCATTAAACTGAAAAAAAAAAGCATTAAACTGATAAATATGAGAGCATTAAAATTTCTCAGAGGAATCATAAATGAGTGAAGAAACAAGAAAAGCCAAGTGGTATACACCTGTCATTATTCGGGCTATGAAGGGAACTAGGGCAGAAGAATCATGAATTTGAAGCCAGCTTGGTTAACTAAGCAAAATCTAGTCTGAAAAATAAAATTGCAAAGGAGTTGGGATATAGCTAACTAGGAAAGTGGCTTGCTAACACACCCAAGGCCCTGGATCCAGCCACTATTAACACTATCATCACATACATACACACTCACAAATAAATAAATATGTAGTAAATAAATAAATAATAAAAGAGGGTGATTTATAACATACTCATACAACAGAAGATAGAAACCAACATGTCCAAATGACCAATAAAACAAACATTAGGAGATACATGAAAACCATATGAACTATAAATATGCATGTGTCAAATTTTCAGGCCTGAGAATACAGAGCACTGATGAGGACAAGAGACTGGAGGCATGGGGCTAGGAGGAGTCATAAAAAGAGACCTTCTGGAAATAGCCTGGCAGTGCCTAACTCAATGCCTCTGCACAAATCCCACAGCCTGGGAACATGCTTGTACATGGGCCACAGGGACATGCACAAGAATGTCCATAAGACTACTTCCTAATAATCCCCAACCTGAGAGAGCCAAATGCTCATGAGCAGTGGAATGAAGAACTATGAATCCCTGCTCACCAAAAAGACAAGAATTAAAAAGAATGAAACAAAGGTGTCTCTCAAACATGTTTGGCAGTAGAAAAAATTACCAAAGAAAATGATGATTCTGCTTTATACAGAACCCACACACAAAACTAGATAAGCACACATAGTTTCTTAACAATGGTCTATTTCTAGACTGACTTGTGCTTACTGTAAGATGTGCTTTAGTCTTCTTTAAAATGTAAATCCCACATAACCCAACATTATGCAGTTGATAAATTTTGCATTTTTGTCTTTGTACATAATTTATAATGCAACATTTCATCAGAAGATTAAATGGCAAACAGATACAAATTAAATAATTTCAAAGATCTTAAGCATGTCTTAGAACATGGCAAAGAAAGCTAAAAGCCCCTGTGTTCTTCAGGGTGGTAATACAGATACAATTGATGTAAATTTTCTTTTTTATGCTTTTCTTTTCACACTTTTCCATGCTTTTCAATTTCTTTTACATTAACCATTTATTGTTTTTAGAATCATTAAGATTTTCTGGAAGTAAGGCAACATTTACACCTCCCACAAAATGATCTGAGTTATAGAAGCCTGGGTTCCCTTGAGAAATCCCGCAAGAACAGCATTTCCCACAGGAGTCGCTTTCTCCTGGTTCCTTTTATAGGGATCAATTTACTATGGCGGGGGTTGGGTTGGACAGAAGGTTTCCTGGGCTTCCCAGGATAGACTGTGATAAAAATGAAATCAGAAACACTTGCCTTAGTCCTTGGACATGAATAGTATTGCCAAGCCCCGGAAGCCCTGGATTCAGTGCTTAAATGAGAACTGTCAGTCAGAAACACAAAGAGCAAAGGGGATAAAGAATGATGAATTGAGGTGTCTTGCAGCCTCTGTTGTGAATCACAAGACACTGCAGATGTGGAAGGGTGGAGTTTCTCAAAGGGTCATCCACAAAGTCTCCTTCTCCTCCGATTTAAAGTCATAATTGAAAGAAATTAACACAGCGACCTATGGGATGCCATAGAGGAGGAAGGGGAGGCAACTTACATCTAATACACTAAGCCTGTGGTGCTCAGTCTGCTAGATGGCCTTCTAAAAGCTAACCAAACTCTGTGCCTCAGTTTCCTCGTCTCTAAATTGGGGAGATAAGAGTTCCCTCCACGAGAATTAAATGAAATAATGAACTTGAGGTACTTGAACAGCACTGATAAACCACAGCTTATTCTCACCACCAGCCTGGGAGAGACACCAGCATGTGCCATTGCAGATGCCCACACAGGACTTGTCACAGCCAATGCTTCCCAAGAGAACAGCTGTTGTGTTGACTTCACACCACCTCTAACCTCATGGCTCCTGTCAAGTTATAATGCTATGTCAGTATTATTATCGTCATTTTATAGATGTTAAAAAAAACTATCAGAAGGTCTGAAGGCCTGTAAGCTGTTCAAGAGCCCAGCTTGAAAATAGCAGAGTAGCCATCACTACCACCTGAGAGGAGAGTGGGGAGAGGGTAGATGGCATACGCAGACAGGGCTTTAAGCTTGGTTTTGTTTGTTTGGGTATTTTTTTTCTTTTAGTAGGAGGCAACTTTCAACAACTCTCTGCAAGTGAGTTTCGTCTTGGAACCATGTCCTGAGACATCTGCCTTGGAAGCAAGTGCCTTTACCTGCTGAGCCATCTTGCTGGCCTATGGCTAGAAGATACATTCCTCTAATTTTCTTTTGTGGAGTTTTGTTTTCCTACACTTACTCCCCCAAAGTAAAACTTCAAACTCTTTTTGGCCACTGTGAAAGTAAATAACAAGCATTGTAAGTAAAATGGATGAGAAGGCTGAGAACACTACCAATATGCTGCCTACATGACCAAATAAGCAGTATTCCTGAACCTGGGTACAGGAATGTGGTCATTCCTGTGGGTCATTCCTGGACCCACTTAAAGTATAGAACAAGTTCCTGAGCTATCTTAGACACCTATAAATTGTTTCCTTGGCCTTAGACATAGATGGAGTTGAGAGATGAGCAGATGGGTACAGAGTATTGACAGTCCTCCCCTCATTAAGGCTCATGGAGAAAGAGAAATTGACCTGCCCTTCCCAGAGTTCCAGCTCCACTTCCTCATGGTCCATTACTGTTTGGGCCATAATAAGGGTTTGTCATAAATAAGTTTTTTTGGAACAAGACTGGGTACAAATAAATACAACCATGCATACAGGCCTATTTTCTTCTTGATCTTCTATAGTCAGGAAAACTTCAATGGCTGCAAATTGAGAAATGCACAATGCTTGCCGTAAGAGTTCCAGCCAAAGATTAAACTGTCTCTGTCTAAGGAGCCTACACCAAAGTGTCTTTCCCCAGCTGAAGGTTCCAAAAAATTAAATAACGCCCCAACGTCTAAGCCTAATGGCTCACACCTGTAATCTCATCATGAGGGAGATCGAGACAGAGGGTTAACAGTTCAAAGCAGCCTGGGCTACATAATGAATGCCAGGCCAGCCTGATCTACAGTGTTAAGACCCCGTCTCAAAGAAAGAAGAAATGACACATCCCCTACTTTCCCAAACACTTTCTTTTGTACCATGAGGAATTTAATTTCCTGCCATTTCCTACTCGCCTTTAAGCACCTCAAGTCTTTATGAGAACTGAGACTTGAATACGGGTCAATTCTCCTGGGCTATAGTTTCCTTTAAGGAGTAGACAACTCTTGCTAGAACTGAGCGGCTGAAGTTACTCCGCAGCAAGTCTAGTTTCTTTTCTGGCAATGATTCCGTTTCCAGTGAGCTGCTGTCTATAGCAAGAAAATACTCTTCAATTCCCAAAAGCACTTGGCTGATTGGAATTACTGGAGTAATTACTGGAGCAACAGAAGCCTAATAGGCAGAGGAAAATGTAGGAGAAAAATAAGAATCTGTAATTTAATGCTGACATGCCCATTGTAATCTCTGGTATCACGGCTAGAGAGACTTACTACTAGAGCAAAAGAAAAGGAAGGAAGGAAGAAAGGAAGAAAGGAAGGAAGGAAGGAAGGAAGGAAGGAAGGAAGGAAGGAAGGAAAGAAAGAAGGAAGAAGAAAGGAAGAAAGGAAGGAAAAGAGAAAAAAAGAATCCAGGGAAATCAACAGCAGGTCATTGCCTATAACAGAAACCACTATCCACAATGGTTGAAATATCAAAATTATAAAACATAAAGAGCTCCGGGGCTGTTAATGAGCACGTTGGGGACAGTCTCTTCCTTTAAGACCAAAGAATCAGTTGCGTGGATAAGCAAGCAGGCAGGCTGCTGACCACGGGCTCCTTCCAAGTTTTTGCATTGCATTAGCTGGGACCCTTAATGGATGCCCCCTGCAGTAGCAAGGTCTGGGGTCAGTGGGAGAGGGGGTACAGTCAACTGTTCTAAAGACCATGAGTGCAGATTTAATGTGCTTCAGAAAGAGGCACATCTAAGTGCAGCTCCTGCTATAACACCTGGATATGAAATGTTTGTCACCCAAGAACAAGGCCATGTCTGTTAAAAGCACAGTTTTCTGATGGGTCCTACTTCTCTCCAGGACACCAGCAGATAAAGGGAGGTGATATCTTCTGTCCCTCATTCCAGTGACTTTCACCTACTGTCAACACTGGTTGATAATACCCTTCCAGCGCATGATCCCCTTCAACATATGGCCTTGCCTGAGATTATTTTTCATGGAATATGTTGTGGACATCTTTCTATATAAGTTCACAGGAAGATAAGGATAACTACTTAAAAGACTATGATATTTTGTTGCATCAATATGCCAGAATGTAATCAACAAATTCTAATTTAATAATTGTTTTTGACTTGGAATCTTTTCAAATGAAAAGAATTTTTCATACAATGTGTTTTAAAACAGTTTTTCCTCCCTCATCTTTACCCAAATCTTTTCCAACAACCCACCTATCCAATTCAATGCATTCCTTCTCTCTCTCTTTAGAAAAATTTTAGGCATTTTTTTAAAAAAATCAGAATAAAAGGCAAGCAGGAAAAAAACAAGAAAAAACACAAGAAACATATACAAATTCAGATATTCACACATACACATATACACACACAATAAAATACAAACTCATAACATACAAGCAATAGACCAGTAAGGAAAAATAAAAGAAAAGAAGAGAAAAGAAAAGAAAAGAAAAGAAAAGAAAAGAAAAGAAAAGAAAAGAAAAGCTTCAGACAAAGCGTTATGGGACAGGGTAAAAACAATATCCAGAAATACTGTTGGCTATCTACTTCGGGTCATAGGGCCTGCCCGTAAGTGTGTCTTGCACACCCAGTGAGATTCCATTGGAAAACTAATTGTTCTTTGCCAGCAGTTGACTATTGGAGACAGCTTATGGACTAGGGATGGGGGCTCATGTTTATTTCTCCTGTCGGTGCTGGGACCCCATCTAATTTGGAGTTGTACATGCTGCCGTGGTTTCTGTGAATTCATAAGTGTGTCAGTCTCGTTGTGTTTCCTTGGTGTCTTCCATAGCTGCTGACTTTTACAACCTTCCTGCCTTCTCTTCCAAGAGTTCCCTTAGCCCTGAGAGGAGGGATCTGATGAAAACTGAGTATCCCAATGTTGGGAGTTTGAATGTAGTTGTCCCCCCATAAGCTCATGGGGAGTGGCACTATTAGGAGGTGTGGCTGTATTGGAATAGGTATGTCCTTATTGGAGGAAGCGTGTTACTGTAGGGGCAGGCTTTGGAGGTCTCCTTTACTCAAGCTATGCCCAGTGACACAGACTATTTCCTGTCACCTGATGGTAAAGTTGTAGGAGTCTAGTTCCTTCTCCAGCACCATGTCTGCCAGCTTACTACCACATCACACCATGATGATAATGAACTAAACCTCTGAAAACGTAAGCCACCCCAATTAAATGTTTTTCCTTTTAAGAGTTGCCATGGTCATGGTGTCTTGTCACAGCAATAGAAACCCCAAGACACAAGGTTTCCCTTTTATCAGCACACATTGTCCAGTTGAGGGTCTCTGTATTAGTTCCCATCTACTACAGAAGGAAACTCCTCTGATGATGAGTATAACACTGATAAATGGGTATAGCAGAATGTCATTACGAGTCATTTTATTGCTAAGTTCCTTTAGCAGAACATCATTTGGTTTTCTCCTAGGTCCATGACCTATCTAGTCTCAGGTTCTTGATCAGTGTCAGGCATGGGTCCCATCTCATGAAGTGAGCTTTAAATCTAATCAGATAGCAATTATTAGTTAATAATAGATAATAATGTTTATTCCCATGATTTTTGGGTCACCATTGCACCAGCAGATCAAGCAGGCAGGTCTCCATTGCAGATCGTGGGTTTGTAGTTGGGTGTGGTGGTTGCCTTTCTCCTCTGGTGACATGCAAAGTGCCCTCCAGTGCACTGAACATTGGTCAGTGGTGAAGTGGTGAAAGGGTGAAGGTTCTTAGTTAAGCACCAGCTTGACTTCTTCATGTTCAGTGTGGTATCTGGCTATTATCCTCAGCAATAGGGCCTTATTTGTTTGTGGAGAGTAACTAATAGCATTGGCAATAGCCTGAGCTCTTTGGTGGTTTCTGTGGGGCCCCTTAGGCCAACAACAACTAGATGCAACCAATTTCTGACAAAGGAGGTTTCACTTAGTGGTGAAAAATGTTTTTGGGGGCTTTGTCTTTCTCTCTATTTTTATTCCACTTATATTTCATATATACATATACATATATATGTATATATATGTATATTCATCTACTGCAGTAGGTTTTCATATGACCCCTCAAGTGTCCCTAATGTTACATGTTCCTCCTTATACTCCCTCCCTGACCCTCTCTTCCCTCATCCTCTCCATCTAATCTTCCCATCCAGTCTCCCCACCTCCCCTATCTCTCCATACTATATATTCTATTACCCCTTCTTTGGGAGAGCCTTCCCTCCCCATAGTCTCTTACTATGTACCTAACCTCTGTGGCTATAGTAATTGTACAATGCCTATCAAAGGCTAAAACATTAATGTCAACTTATAAGTGAATACACACTATATCTTCTGGAGTTTGGGTTACCTTACTCACAATGTATTTTTTTTGTAGCTTCATTTACCTGAGACTTTCATGAGTTGTTTTTTGAATAGGTGAGTAATATTCCACTGTATAAATGTACCACATTTCCTTTATCCATTCATCTGTTGGTGGACATCTAGTCTGTTTCCAGTTTCTGAAAAGAGCAGCAATGAACATGGTTGAGCAAGTGTCTCTGTGGTAGGATGATGTGTCCTTTGGGTGTATGCCCAAGAGTAGTAAAGATATGTCTGGAGGTATATCAATTCCCATCTTCCTGAGGAACTGACACACTGATTTCCATAGTGGCTGTAAAGTCTGAACTCTCGCCAGCAATGGATGGGTGTTTCCCTCACCCCACACCCTCACCAGCATGAGCTGTCACTTTTTTTATTGATCTTGGCCATTCTGACTGGTGTAAGATGGAATCTCAATGTCGTTTTGATTTCCCTGATGACTAAAGATGTTGAACATTTCTTTACGTGTTTCTCAGCCCTATGTGTTTCATCTTTTGAAAACTCTGTTTATATATGTACCTCATTTTAAAATTGAATTGTTTTCTTGATGCCAAGATTCTTTAGTTCTTTAGTTCTTTTTATTTTAGATATTAGCTCTCTATCAGATGTGTAATTGGGAAAAAAAAAAAGGTCTTTCCCATTCTGTAGCCTGCTGTTTTGTCTGAATGATGGTGTCCTTTGCCACATAAAAGCTTTTCCATTTCATAAGGTCCCATGAGGTTTTTTCCTATGACAATGAGCTCAAGGCTATGCCCCACTTTCAATTCTGTCAGACTCATTGTATCTGGACATATATTGAGATTCCTGATCCATTTGGAGTTGAGTTTTGTGCAGATTGATAGATATGGATCTATTTGGATTCTTCCACATGCAATCATCCAGTCTGAGCAGAACCATTTATTACTATTTTTTTCCAGTGTGTGTTTCTGGCAGCTTTATCTAAATTCAGGTGTCCATAGGTGTGTGTGAACTTATTTCTGGGTCCTCAATTCTATTACAGCATCTGTTTTTAGGCTGATATCTGTTTTAGGCTGAAACTATAGCTCTGTGGTACACTTTGGGATCAGGGATGGTCATACCTCCAGCAGTTCTCTTATCATTCAGGATTGTTTTGGCTAGCCTGGAGTTTCTCTGCTTAATTTGTATTATTCCTATTCTCCACAATTAAAAAATACAATGAATAACATCTATGTTCATTCACCTGGCTATTTCTTTAGCATGCATTTTTTAAAGTAGAGCTGTCTGACAGACATTATGGACTTTTAAAGGACTTGTTTATAAGTTGCCTATACTTTCTTCAGAGAAGTGGTTCCAGGGTCATGTTCTACCAAGATTTTTGAGGAAGAAAGACTGTTTGTTCCATATACATGACACTTTTTCCCCCTTTTTGGTTAAGGTATTTAAGAATGGTGAAGAATAAACTTGAGGCATTCAGTATTCGCTGAATTCGCCCTCCTGACACTATCCTGTGTCTCTGTCTTTTTTCTTTATCTGCCCTTTCTTAATCCACAATCTTCTTGACAGATATGAACTAGGGGCAAGTCAGCTGTAGCCCAGAAAACACAGCCCCCCACAGGTCCTAGGTTGTATAAGAAAGCAAACTGAGAAAACCAAGAGAAGCAAGTCAGTAAGCAGCATTTCTCTATGGTCTCTGCATCAGTTCCTGCCTCTAGGGTTCCTGTCTCCCTGTTCCTGCCTTGACTTCCCTCAACGATGGACTATGATCTGGAAGTATAAGCCAAATAAACCACTTCCTTCCAAATTCGCTTTTGGTCATGGTGTTTTATCACAGTGATAGAAAGCAAAGTAGGTCAGTACCCAACAAAATAATTATTCCTTTGCAGCAAACCATATTCAAATTCAAATTTGATTATCACAAAAATACCATTTTAAGATTTTTTTTGTGTTACTTTGTTTTATTTTATTTTGTTTGGGGACAGAGTCTTGCTGTGTTGTTCAAGATAACCTTAAACTCGTGGGCTCAAGCCAACCTCTGGCCTCAACCTCCCAAGTAGCTGGAACTACAGGCACCACCAACTGTGCTTGGTTTATATTTTCAAAACATCTAATGAGAATGGCATGGTGCATCCCTGAAAGTGAGCAAGACTTGAGCTACAGAAGGAAGGAAACTATTCAGCCAGCATAAACAACAAGGAACCCATTTCTGGTTTGAGGGTTATGAGTCTTCACATGACAAGAAGCAGAATCAAGGACTAAAGTTAATTTTAATAACAGCAGGGAACTGGCCTGGCCATCAGGGTTCCTCCACTCAGCTTTCTTAATACATATTTATGTTTTCACTTTAGGGCTTGTTGATTTAGTCCATTAGCCCTCAGAAGCCCTCATGCTTTCTTCTGTTACCCTTGAAGCACACAGGAAATTCCTCATGAGTCTATGGCCAAAGGTCAGCCTCCAAGGGTGTGGACACACAGCACAAAAGGGCCATGCTGCGTCTGAGAACAGGATTCTTTGATGACCAATGGGAACTGCTGCCCTCTCCCACTTTGCCCCACACTGCTACAGCCTGCTACAGCAGGTTTGGGACACCAGCCAAAGGGACCATACACTTAGTGGTTTAAACAGCACTTTCATTCTCTCAGAGTGACAGAAGTCCAAAGTCCAAGGTGAATTTTGCTGAGTAGAAGTTCACTGCAGTGCACCCAGGAGAAAACCGTTTGCTGTGTTCTCCCTGGTACTAAAGCTGCACTCTGAACTCATTGGCTTCTGGAAACTTTGTTGTTAAAGCCAGCTGAGGAACCTGTGCCCTACTATGCTGTTGCTTTCTTTAAAAAGTATTTTGTATGTGTGTATGTGTGTACACACACATGTTCTTGGATCTGTGCACATGTATGTATGTGTTTGCATGTGTGCACATGTGTGTACGTGCACATGTGCAGGTTTGTGCATGTGCAGATGTGTGTGTGTGCAGGTGTGTGTGTGTTCAGGTGTGTGTGTGTGTGTGTGTGTGTGTGCAGGTATGTGTGTGCAGATGCGTGTGTGCAGGTGTGTATGTGTGCATGCGTGTGCAGGTTTGTGTGTGTGCACATGTGTGTGTGTGTGTGCAGGTGTGTGTGTGTGTGCAGGTTTGTGTGTGTGCAGGTGTGTGTGTGTGTGCAGGTGTTTGTGTGTGTGTGCAGGTGTGTGTGTGTACAGGTATGTGTGTGTACAGGTATGTGTGTGTGCACATGTGCAGGTTTGTGCATGTGCAGATGTGTGTGTGTGTGTGTGTGTGTGCAGGTGTATGTGTGTTCAGATGTGTGTGTGTGTGTGTGTACAGGTATGTGTGTGCCCGCACGTGTGCAGTTTTGTGTGTGTGCAGATGTGTGTGTATGTGTATGTGTGTGTGTGTGTGTGTGCAGGTGTGTGTGTGTGTGCAGGTTTGTGTGTGTGCAGGTGTGTGCGTGTGCAGGTGTGTATGTGTGTGCAGGTGTGTGTGTGTGTGTGTATGTGTTTGTGCAGTTGTGTGTGTGTGGTCAGGGGACAACCTGTGAGAGTCGGTTCTCTCCTTTCACCATGTAGATCCTGGCAGCTGAACTCAGACCATCTCTGCCTCACCTGATGAGGACCCTGATGGTGACATTTATAGTACATTCAAATAATCCCATTATCTCATTTTCTTTCATCACAACATTCTGTTGTCATGTAAAGTAACAGTCACAGTTTGACTCTTAGGATGCCGACGGGCTAGGATGGGGCCTAATTCAGGATCCCACTGTCCTCTTGAGAAAAACTCTTTCTGAGAGAATCATCTCTTAACTCTGAGATCTCAAAGCCTTCTGCATGTGTTTTCATTTGCTTATCATGATACCCCTTATCACAATACCACTCAAGGCACATAGGGCTGAGTGTCCCCAATGCAAACAAAAGAGCAGTTCAGTTGGAAGGGTGAATCTAGAAAATCTGACAGGGGTTGAGATAGGAAAATGAATCCTATCCAAGGTATGAAGTTATCCATTTACCCCATGGTGGCTGGAATTCAGGTCACCCTGGAGCCTGAGAAAGAAGACATCCCACAGGGTGGAGAAGCTAGGCTTCTACCCATTAGCTCCTTGTTTACCTTCAACTGAAGTAGCTTTGGGGCAGGCACCAATCCTCTCTATATCCAGCTTCTCTGACTCAAGGCCCAAGTTCCCTGGGGCAGGGTGAGTTTTAGCCTAGAAACTTGTCCAGGACACCAGTGGATGCTAAGTTCCCCTGCTGGAGTTAGGATATTAACTATGCCCTGAGTTAAAGACTTGGCTCCCAGAGTGACGCTATCACTAGTAGTGTAACACTGGTGACATTCTTCCAAACAGGGTGGTAGTACTCTGTCTCTTCCTCTGGACTTGCTTCCTGGATCATCAGGTGAGCAGTTTGTCCCTAGCACCAGTCGGATTCTTCGTGAATTGAGACAGAAAATTATCTTACCATCAGAAAGAACAGTATTACCCATCACAAGATAAGGGACTTTTTCTTAAGGGAAAACAGCCTTAAAAAGTGAGAAATTTTGCTGGTGGGAAAGCAAACAATCTGGACTTATTTGATCAGATCTGTCATTTTCCTCTCTGGTGTTTGGTGACATCCACAAGATGAAAGAACTAGAAAGAGGCTGACATAGTACTGTAGAATGGTCTCCAGGCCAGGATTCACACGTCCCAGGGAGAAGGCAAGTCAATAGCTACTACACACAAAGAAAACATTGGGTGTCATGCTTCTCTTTAAAGACCAGAGCCAAGGTTTTCCTAAATGAAGAAATGGATTGACCCTGAGATACACACAGAGGTTGTTTACGGTCAGGTCTGTTGAGGTAGTCTGAGGAACAATGGGAAGTTTACATTTTGTCACTTTCTCTTATTCTAACACAGTGCCGCTTAAGTATGTCTGAGTGACAGGCTATATGGATTGTTACATAACCTTAATTAAACTAACCCCATAACACGAACAGTATTTCTGCAATGAAATCTCACATGAGGATAATAGCAACAGTGCAAGCATAAGTATATGAGGCAGCTCCCACTCCCAGCCAGGTACAAAGGCTTAGTCAGCCACGTTAAAGCCATGATATGCTCATCATGTCTGCCAATGGGTCAGCTTAAAATTGATGAAATTATTGACTCTGCCTGAAATCCAAACCCACAGTTGCTCTTACAGACATTGGACCTCACTCTAAGTGAAAACCCTTTGTATGGGGGTAATATGACACCATCACAATTAGCAAGGAATTTTAAAACATTGCCCTTGTTACTTCTTCTCTGTTGACTTTTCCCTGTTATGACTATTTTTAGGATAGAAAAGGCCATGGGGAAAGCATGGAAACCTCTTGCCTTGATTACTGAGCAGTTACACAGAGCCTTGTTTTCTCAAGCGTTATTTCTGATAGTGGCACTGAAAGACCCACAGAGCGTGGACCCTCACGCCCCAACTCAGGAAAGCCCCCCTCCCAAATCACTCATGAGAAGTGGTCTTGATGTAAAAGCATGAGGTCTTTTATATTCCACGTACACTGGGGCCCACAGCCATACACCACACAGGGGTAGAGGACTGAGGACCCTGAATACAGAATTGAGACAGCTTTTATAGGGTTACAACAAAGCCCGCACATCTTAAACCAATCATCTCATAGCATCCAGAGCCCACGCCGTGCGGACCAATCAATTTAAACCATCCAATTCTGCATTTTATAGACCAACGAGTTTTCTATAGCCCGGGAGGTCTGCAAGGTCTGCATTTGCACTGGCTCCTGGATGGGGTGACAAAGCTCATTTCCTGTGCTCATATACTCACAGGCCTTGTTGTAAACAACCCTGTCGTAAACAGCAAAGAATGTGACTTTTGCCTACTTACTGCCAGGGACAATTTGAGGTATTTAGGGCTTTTTAGACTTCTAGTTTCCTGTGGTCATTGGAGAGTTAGGCTGTATTTTTCCATCCTTACAGCACCATGGGGGTTGATGGATAAGCACTATATTAATTCTAATCCATCAAATGACAATCACAACATAGTAGGGGCAAGATGGGAGAATGAAGTCAAGCAAATAAGTCAGGTAT